>JAAIXJ010000424.1:201578-312771 GCA_013403705.1 Heliconius hermathena
AATCCACTTTTCATCCCCAGTGACGATACGGTGCAGAAAACCTTTTCTCTTTTGCCGTTGAAGCAACAATTCACACATGAGAAAACGTCGTTCTACGTCTCTCGGCTTCAACTCATACGGCACCCAATGCCCTTGCTTTTGGATCATTCCTAACGCTTTTAAACGTTTTGAAATTGTTGACGCATCTACTTGTAACATTTTCCCGAGCTCTACTAACGTCTGACATGGATCTTTTTCAAGGAATGCCTCCAATTCCTTGTCTTCAAATGTTGTCGGCGCTCCAGAACGCTCTTTGTCTTCAAGGTCAAAATCATTACTTTTGAAGCGCATAAACCAGTCTCTGCACGTTGTATTCGACAAAGCATTGTCCACCATATGTCTCAACGAGGACTTATTCAAGGTCCTAATAATATCTATTTACTGTATTTAAGATTTTAACATACGTTCAATATATTGGATCTATATTTAAATTTGATGATTATCTCATTGGCTACATTAATTATTAAATAAAATATTCCTATAGTTTTTAGATATAAAACACGGCTAAGTTTCGTAATTCAATATGCAATGGCATAGCATGCGAAGTTGAAAGATGGAAATCGACCACAACCTCTACCTCAGCAGACCATCACTTGCTACTACACTAATAAACCAAAATGTATATTAACATTATGTAGCTGAAAAGTTTGTTTCCTCGGACGCGCTCTCGGGACTAAGAAAGTACTGATTGCAATTAAAAAAATCTTTTCGTGTGGGATACTTCATTTTTCGAAGAAGATTACCTTACATTAGTCTAAATTTATAGCATAACTCCTGGAAATTCTTTGCATTGAATCCTTAGGCCATAAGCAATATCTAATACATATTCGTATCAAAGGGCAGTATTGCCATAATATAGTATTGTAATGTTATATTAAACCCACTACTCATGCGTAAAAGGAAGATTCCCAAATCCCCTGAGGGCGAAATGGGTCAAGTTGGTACCTTTGTTACGTTATAACTATTTGGGACGGCTAACGATGTTATGCAATAATTTTCAGCTTATTTATAATTTAGGTTACTTAGCGATTATTAGTTGTTATATTTTAAAGTGGGTACAATTTCAATGTGGGTTTTATTACAGGGTGGTAGATATGTGGAAGATATGAGGTGGGTGTGTTAATCTTATAATCAAAGCAAAACTTTTGAATATTATGTAGATCATAATAACACTGATATATTATCTTATACACAAATTATTAATATTAAGAAAAATAACAAAATAATAAGCTTTTAAATAATTTAATATGGCAATACGATCAAGAAAACATATTATTTTACGAAGAAATGTCTTGACGTAACTTTTGATGAGGCCAATCGTGGTGTAGATTCACATCCCACTCGCGGAAATGAAATATTAAATATTTTAATTAACTCGCTCTGGTAACGAGGCAAAGTGAAGCATTGAGTTTCGTCATTCAACCCGCAATACCTCCAGAATTCGGTGGAAACTGGGAGACGGAAGTGTCTTAATGGGAGTAATGTATCTTACCACTAGGTTCCCACGTTCAAAAAATGTATGGAGGGGATACAGCGCGAAAAAAAGATACTTTCGATTCTCAATCAATCCTTATTTTTTTTAACGCATAAATCTATTACATTTTATTGTTTCTCAAATTTTAAAATTATTTTAGTAGGAAATTAGCTGAAATAAACTGTTCGTTGCTTGTAAAAATAATCCATTTTTAACTTCATGCTTCACTAGCTAGCAGGATACCTAGACAGAACCAAGCACTAAACACTACGGTAAACACATTTTTTAACATAAATAAATTCGTCTAATAGAGTCTTTACTTTATCAGTCAAATTTTGAATAAATTTTGTTGTCTGATGTCATACATATACGTGCTAAAAGAATGACTAAAACCCAACTAAGATAGCCCTGCGTAATCTCATTCTCATTTAAATGGCGGTTCTATCCTGATTAAAATCGTTGAATCTCGAATTAGTTGGGGTATGATGGAGGTAAGACCGCTGGGGGCAGTCGACCGTGTGATGGATGCTGGGAAGTATTACCATAGTTATTGGTATGGGAGTAATATATTGTCCCTTGTAAAATCTGTATTTAAAAGTTTTTGTTGGTCTATCAGTTACATATTGAATGAAAATTTATTTCTAGACTTAAATAGAATAAATTCAGATCTAGCTGAGCTTAGAAGATACTTGGCTTACAAACAATTTGGCTTGATTATATGAGAGTTTATAAATGATATACTATCGCTATGTAGCGAAGTTTGCTTGCGTAAAGCGTTTCATGGAACATTTCTTTCTAAGGTGAATATGAATAATTATGATAAAGGCAACTTCTATTGTCTTATCTGTATGTCTGATAATTTCTTAGTAAGACACATCTAAGAAAGACACATAAATCAATTATTTTTTACGTGCGGTGTTAAGAATTCAAAAAATCCAATTTGTATTGTCTCTAATTTGGAGATTGAAGAGGAGGTTAGAGTGTTTCTATACCCTTTATATAGATATATTATAACTTATTTAGCTAGAATAATTTGACGATGTCCAGTAGGTGAAGATACAAATCTTGTGTACATATACAAAAAAATCTATAGATATTAATTCAAATGTTATCTGTTAGAATAATAACTACATAATCACTGAGTACAGACAGCATCGCCAAGGACATATCAATCGTATTCTCTATGAGATCTCATAATTTTGTTTTTATACTTTTTTTTATGGCATAATTGTGTACACCGCTGTATAATGTTTCGTAACTTTAATGGAAAAAGTCAAATTTGACCAGCTATGACTTTTCGTGTTTACTTCGTATTATCTTTTATTTCAGTAAAAGGATATACTTTTCAGAGGCAGTCTTAGTGCAGTGTCTGAATGAAAACGTGATTGTTGTGGGTTCAATCCTCGTTATGGAGAATGAATGGTCACGACGCTATATTTTAATTATTTCCAATTTCCGGTTCTGGTAGACAAAGCGTGGAATTAAGTTTCGCCACTCATCAATTTCACGAAAATTTGACGAAAGATGGAGAACGAAGTACCTTAACACTGTCTTAAAAAAAGTATGTCGGCCACATGGCGGCTACAGTGGAGAGATTGAAGAAAGTCCCTGGTTGCTGTTAGTCTATCTGGCTGGTCAAAAACGTCATCTTCGACAGTGATCTCACAACAACTACAACTTATGGGGCGGCGGAGGACTTCAAGAAAAAGCTCCTATTTGAAGAAAAAAATAGGAGTCCGCACCATTGCCTCTATTCTGGTAAACAGTGTTGAAGAAAAGACTTAATAAATAAATATTTAAAAATACCAACGTGTTTACAGTGAGACGCTGTTCCACTGAGCCATGGTAGCCTCTAGTAACTAAACAAAATTACAAAACACACACGCACATAATTAACCGTTCAAAGTAAGCCTTAGCGTTGTCTAAGTTGATGCTCAAACATCAAAACTTTGTTTCTTACCCCAAAACAGTGTATTTAAATTCCCTTACAATCTGCCAACTTCGACGCGACGTGTCTTCCTTTACTTGTATAGTTGTTGCCAAAATGTCGGTGCGATTGCAAGCGGAAGCCTTAGCGGAAATGTATGGGACGATATTAGATTCTCTTGGCATTTACTTAAATTTATGATACTTTTATGTTATATATTATGTTATGGGTATTTTGGAGAGCTTGAGACATAATGTTTATGAAAGTTGAATATTAAATTATAATAGTTGAAAAGATTTTGTAATTTACTTGAGTAAATCACATTTTATACTTGGAAATAGCACTTAAGAATTTAAATAAAATAGAAAGACATATAACAATAATTTTGATATATATTATATGTATTTGCATCTAAATGCATAAAATGAAGTTCTTTCTTGAGTATTTTTTTTATAGTTAAAATCTTTACAAAATGATATTTCCCCACAAATATTATATTTATCATCTGCTATAGACAAAATAAATAAAAATTTACATAAACCGTAGAACTAAACCTAACCTAACCTAAAACAGGGTTTGCAATTAATTTAACTAATCCTGATACCCGTAACTACAGCCATAGTTGCAAACTTGGCAACAATTCCAGAGACCTATTCAAATAACCACATAGTTAGTGTCTATGGACTCTTTAAATATTTAATTAAAGTGGCCAACTCATTTAGTGGGGCAATCCGGTAATATAATTATACTCAAAAGGCAAATAACACTGAATTCAATTTAGATAATACGTATATGTATTTAGATGTACGTATGTTTGATGGAAATTAGAATTTGAATGTATAATTTAGTAGACTTTACCGACCAGTTAAAATATCTCAACTAACACTGAGATTGCTCAGGATGCTTGGTAATGAACTCCCGAACTCCATTCTTGGTCCGTTCTTATTCAATGTAGTACTCCATATTATCTCGCCTCACATCCTAGACCGGCTTCCAAGGCTGATGATATATGCCGATGACATAGCACTGATTGACGAGAACCGACTGATGCTGGAGCGTAAAGTAAATCTCTAAAAGAGTACACTTCTAAATAAGAAAAAATTACGATTGTGTATGACAACACAACACTTTTTTAGTGCCCGAGGTAAGTCTAGCAGCAGGTACAATGGGTTACATTGAAACGATTAACGTGATGTATCATCGCTTATAAACTTCCTCAATAAATGGAATATCCATAACAAAATGATTTTTCAATTTGAACTAATGGATCCTCAGATTGGCACGTTGAACCAAAGAAAGTCTTTAGCTTTGTAATATTAGTGTTCTATACTAATATTAAGATATTATATGCAGATAACCAGTGCTATCGCGAGCGCAATATGTCAAACAAAAATTAAAAGCACTATAAAATCCACAAACGCTCTAATCCATGCACAAACTCTAAAATGGAGATGGGCGGGGCATGTAGCGCGAGTGCAATAAATAGACGAACTAAGAGAATAACCACGTGGAGAGTACCATCGCACGACGATATAATTAGAGTAGGTGGCTCAGACAGGATTCAAGCCGCCCAAGATAGATAATCATGGTCTCTTTTGGAGGAGACTTTCACCCGAAGAGGTTTCTTGCGGATCAATAGAAAATGTTCAGTTCAGTTCTTAATTTATGGCACTTCGAGCGTGCCAGTTAAGCACCAATCACTTCGCCAATGTCATGTTGTATGGAGAATACACGAAGGAGATTGTACGGTAGAAAAGAAACTATATTACACAATATTTTTTATTGCATTCTCCAATGCATGTCAAAAAGTAGTTTAGTCAAAGTACTGCCTTCACCTATAAAATAAAAAAAAATCTTAAAAAGTATGTTAAACGTGACATTAACTTGTCATTGTGTCAGTGTCAATAAAATAAGAATAAAGTAAAATAGATTAGAAACTATACATAAATTGTACATGAATGCATCTATCATGTATGGAAAAAATTACACAGGCTTTAATTTATTTTAATATACAAACGAGACATAAGTCTATGGATTCACATTTACCTTCTAAGAAAATGCGGAAATTACGTTACAGTGTAATAAATTTTCTGAAGAGTTTATTTATGAAATATTTTGATTCTGCCTGTCTCATCTATTTAAACAGGTTCTCTCTACCTATTCGGCTGTATCTAGGTTATAGGATGTAAAGTATGCATATATTTGTAATAAAGCAATTAGTATTCACTTTTTTTATTTTATTCAATTAATCCAGTGTCACGTTTCTATTTTGTACTTGCAGACACTAAATAATTCTCTATTTGTACAATACTACACAATATATCTACAATTAACAAAATTATACACTTCTCGCCGTCGTCACTATCAAGCAATTTACAAATTGAATAAACGTTCCGAACTAGTTTCCATTGGTGAATGCCATTCGAATTTGTACCCGTAATTATTAAGCCAAATAAAGCGTCTGTTACTTTGATTAGGAGAACTGATGTTATCAACATTTTGGATTACAATTGGACGATATATATGTACATCTAAAGATGAATGAGATGGATTGTGAATAGAGGCCGTCAAGGCACAGGAGCACAAGCATGTGACTATAAACGCGACAGTTGTGGATTCGATTCCCACTCGAAGAATGAAATATTGGATATTTTCTTTTCCTCATTCTGTTAACAAGGCAAAGGTTGGCGTTAAGTTACGCCTCTGAACACGCAATGAATCAATTATTCTGCAGACGGACGGAAACGGAAGTTTCTTAATGAAAACGAAGTATCTGAACAATAGGTTCCCCCTATTTTTTACCTTTGCTTATGCGGTATACAGCATGACACTAAAAAAAATATTCGAGCTATTAAAAAAACACATAATTACTGTCCATATTATTAGACGTATAGTACCATGCACCGCACTTTGCCTAGCCATATTAAATAACTGTCCAAAATATGAATAATATCAATTAATATTTTAGTCACGACTTCATTTTTCTGAAAATATACCTTTCATATTGTTATGTCCCAACATTAACTTAATACGAAAATGCAGTTACAGTAATATTCAGGTACTAATATAGGTTTTGTTTTTATTTTGTTTTAGCTTTTGGTCGGTATATTTAGTAATTATCTCTTAATATTATTTTGTTTTGGTTGGCACAGACAAAAATAATTAATTTTATATATTAAATGTTTATATATGTATCAATCATTTCACTAACTAATTTGAGATAGTTAAAATATTATTTTCTACATTTAAGTTTTTCTTGATGTTTGTCTATAATTTTGAAATCGGTTTTTTTAATATTTTATTATTTAGTTTTAATTAATTTATTTTTTTGAAAAGTATGCTCATACATAATATAATTGTTGAATAAAGAATATAATTGTTGAATTTTTACGTGTGGTAGAGTCACGTCGCCAGCAATGGCAACACGCATTGGCAGACTCGACCGGATCATTACCACCCCCGGCATTTAAAACCGGCGTCAAGTAGTGGCTTTATGCCACTGCATTTCGCATCAGGTAATGCCGGGCTCCAGTGCCCAACCCATCTTAAAGGCCGGCAACGCATCTGTAGCTCCTCTGGTGTTGCACGGTGTCGTGGGCGGCGGTAATCACTTACCATCAGGTGACCCGAACGCTCGCTTGCCTCATCCTTTTCCATAAAAAAAATCTCCTTCTTCTTTTTGAAAAAAGAAATCAGTTAAAACACAACACAAACACAACCGTTATACAGGTCATTGATTTCCTAACGTATGTATGTATGTGCTCGTAGGTCATTAGTTTTACTACAAAAAACATTTTGCAGCGGTACATAAATCTTCCAACCTATAGTATTCCAGTGAGAATAGCCAAATGCATGGCTGTTTGGAGTGAATAATTAGAGACTGCATTCATACATCTGGACGATGAACATTTAAATATATGGTACATAATATACTATATGTTAAAATACACACTCGAAAGCCAGTCCAGCGAAATTAAATAGCTGGAAACTTGCAATATGATACGAACTATTTTGAATTACCTCTGAGCCCTTCTTGACTTGTAAAGTATTTAATCTATTATACATGCATATAAATTGGGATTTTTTAGAAACAAAAGACATGTTAGGGAGATTTAAATTAATATTTTGTTGCTAAGAACAGACACTTTTGACATTTACTCATGAAATTCACTTTTAGATGACCTAGAAACTTGATATTTGTTACCAAGATAGACTATTATGCTATCTTATAGTATTATATACACGGGAAAAACAACTCAAAACTTATATTTATTGATCATTATTATCAGTAAAAATATTCAAGTATGAAAGCTAGATTAAAGAACTTATGAAGAATTTGACCTTTAATTACATCTCAAATGAACAGAGAACTTCGATTCGATTTTTGTCGATGTTGACTGTTGTGTTCGGTTTTTGTCGGCACTCATATAGATCTCCGATTCGATTTTTGCCGATAAAGTCGAGAACGACTCATTATTCAAAACTGAACTTGGCTCTCATTTCACATTTACGTTTTTTTTTATGTTTTTTTACCTATAAATTCACACATTATCATTTACATATTATTTATGTATTTATTTAATCCAAAAAAAGTAAGAAATATTCTAGATGATGGATTTATTATAGTGATGAGATGGTGTAGCTATTCTGATGATGGAGCCAGGACGTGAATAGTGGAATATTACTATTTAATATTATTTTATCTTGACGTGTCTTATTTGACCAATAGAACAGGGGTCTCAGACACCCAACCCCTAATAGCACAGTGGATCAATTATATATATATATATATATATANATATTCCACTCACCGTTCATCTGAAATGTACCTTACAAGACCTTCAATACAATACAATATTTCATTCTGTTGTCATCCAAAATGCCATTTTTACTATACATATGTAGGTGCTTCACGTATTTTACAAATTTATATTAACCACAAAAAAAGTAATACACGAACCAATATAGCGACAGAACATTTGTCGATATTCTATACGCATACCTTACTAAAGATTAATCGTGCATGAGAAAAATGAAAGGCCGTATTTGGAAGTACGTCATTTATAACAGTCGCCCCATTATTATTCTATTCGACAAGAGAAAGATGATTTAAAACTTGTTTATCGTTCCAAATAAAGGCTTTTATGAAAATATTGTTGTAATATAAAGTGCTTATTTATTGGTTGAGTTAAATTATTATAAGTACTGAAAAGTTATAACATCAATATAAAGTGTGGCGTTGAGCTCCGCTATTCAATAGGCAATGTCTCGAAATTTCAGCGGAAAGTGGAAATAAGTCTTTTTACTTCACTTTAAGTGCCTCACGAGAAAAGAAAAAGAGAATTAATACTTTTATTTGTTTCATCTTAATTTTTCTAGCCTTACTCCTCGTCTCATATACAGCAGGGTAGGCAGAGGAAACCTAGTGCTAAGACATTCTGTATTGAATGGTGGAGTTGAAAGCCGCGCTATAACTTATTTCTAGAGTGAGAAATTAAAAATTATTCTTTTTCCCAATCGGGAATCGAACCCACATCGTGTCCCAGAGGTACAACGTCTGATACGTTGTACCTCTGGGACACGATGATGTATTCTATATGAAATATATAAAACTACAGTTACGATAAGACTCAATGTAAGTACAATTGACCTTATTTTTAGCAAACCAACAAAATTTTCTGTTCTGAAAGCCTATAAAATGTTTATAGAGATGTTCACTTATATGGCCTTCAATAATACTTTAGTTTTATACATCTTACTTTGATTTGTTATAGCATTGTAACGGATGGCTTTGGTTATAACTACCCAGTTGCTGGTTCAATTCTAGATTTTTTTTTATTTTTATGCTTGTCCAGTATAAAACAGAGAAAACCCTGTAACATCTTGCGGCACTTAAATACAACATAACTATTTATTATTACTAGCAATTTACCTACATATATTTTGTATAAAGTATATATATATATTATAGTACTTATTTAGAAAACGTATAAAAATTTTGAACGTAGCGGGTCTGGAACCTGCGAACCGACCTCCTGGAAACCGACCAGGCGCTCTCAGGCGCGGTTGTTACAACTTATTTATTAAATATTTTTAACAATTTTAAAGTGTTATTCCACACTTAGGAAAGAAAAATATTTATTTAGAAAGTGTATAAAAATTTTTATACGTAACATTTTAAAATTGTTAAAAGTATATATTATTATACTTAAAAACCCTATAATAACCTAAATATACTAAAGTTCAACTCGTGGCTACGCCTGCTCAGTTTACAATGATATAAAAGTATTATACTATGTAAAGATTTTTTTGCCCACGTACGTCTCTCACAGAATACGAAAACTTAAGTTTTTCAACATAGTACTTAGTATTCATAGTAATTTTTATTATAAAAAAACTGTTAAATTTTGTGACATACTTACTAAATAGCCCCAAAAATATTAAGTTAATTATTACCCAAAGCAAAGCAGAAACAAAACTTCAGGCAGCTTATTAAAAACATCTTCCCATCGATAATTTCATCAAAATTATCTAACATATACTTTAATGTAAAGACTACGTTGAAGGCCATTAATCTTCTAAGAAAATGGGCCTCAGACAGGTCTCTTATAGACAGACTGTGCAAACATTGTGAGTAACAAATCGACGATGTTATCTATTAATCTTGTATTGGAAATTGAATTTTTGTGTGGTTTCTTTTCATCTACGTACATAATAAATAAAAAAAAGTTGTCGAAAAAAATAAAATCATGGCAGAGATCTCCTTTCAAGCAAATAATGCCTGTATAAATATGAAGCCAGTCGTGAGTTCAATTCCTACTCGAGGAATTGAAATGTTTTATATTTTCATATTTTACAGGGCGTTAAGTTCCGCCACTCAACAATGCAACAACAATACAACAGCAATGTCTCCAGAATTGGGCGACAAGTGGGGAACGGAAGTGTCTTAGAAGGAACGAAGCGGCTTAAAACTAGGTTACCAGGTTCAATCTCCCTGACATGTGCGAGATGTATCTCGCAGCGTGAAACTAAAAGACTATTAGAAGACCTTGCTCTTCCAATACAAGATGTATAATGATGATCTAATCTGTTAATTTGAAGTAACGTTAGATGTTTGTATGGCTATTTATGCTTAAGTGTGTGAGTGTGTTTGTGAGTATTTGTGATTGAAATAAATTTAGTGATCCCTTTTTACCTATTTTAAATTATTTATATACATTGTCTTCTTGCTTATTCTTCTTTCGTTTGAAGTTGATAATCTGATGATAAATGCCAAATAATCAAAATTTACTAAATTTGCATTACCTGATGTTAAACAATATAATAAAAAAACGACTTCAAAACTATACGTTTTAAATTTAAATGGGCTGTACGCTGCTGTAACGGAAGTTACCCAGTTACGGAAGAAATTTATTTATTACATTATTTTTTGTATTATATATAAAGTGTTTAAATGAGCTGAAAATAAGGAAAAAATTAAAAATAAAATAACAGCTTCACCCTGTTTCCCGCATACAAAATGGTAGGCAGAGGGAACATAGTGTTAAGATATTCCGTTCCCCAACTTCCGCAGATTTTTTCGAGGCACTGCGTGTTGAGTAGCAAAACTCAACGTCGGGCTTTTGCCTTGGTGCCAGAGCGAAAAAATGAAAATATTAATAAATAATAATAAATTCCTCCCAGTGGGGGACAACCGTTGCGTTACAGTCACACCCTTGTGCCTCTGCACCACGACGGCCTCAACATAAAGAAAATAATAATACTTAATAATCAAAAATTTCCAGAATTACAAACAAAATATAAAATATATTTGATTCCACAAAACTAAAATACTTGCGTCGCGCAGCGTCATGCCTACAGCGTGTCTGACTGTTGTGTGTTCGATTCCCATTCGGGGTACTGAAGGATATCTGAGTGAAGTATAGTTGAGCTTAACACAAAAATCTTTTGAATTCCCTCTGCCCACACTGCTATATGCACAATACAGCGTGAAGTTATAAAATACTAAAAGAAAAACATTTTTCGTCGTTATAATCTCATAAAGTTGCTGCTTTAAGACATTTTAAATAAACGGTCGTAAATAAAATACCTTTCCGGCAGTATCCGGTCATCAATCTTCAGAGAAAAATTTCCATAGATTTTGGAGCTAGTGAAAACAGAAGTTTATATTATAACAAAATACTGTTAATACGTACCTATATGTCGAAAATATCGTTACATATATATTTTTTTATATTTTCACGTTGTATCCCGCATATAGCAAGGTAAACATAACTTAATGTTAAATCCGTTCCCCAAGAACCATCTAATTTTGAAAATGTAACGGTGGAACTCATAGTCATAGTCGCGGTTTATTTTCTTACCATTGCGAAGAAATAAAATCAAATAAATAAATCAAATAGTTTCACGCTGTATCATGCACACAGCAGGGTAGGCAGAGGGAACCTAGAATTCCGTTCCCCACTTTCTGCCGAATTCTGGAGACTTTGCGTGTTGAGTGGCGGAACGCAACGGCGCGCTTTGCGTCGACACCAGAGCGAAGACTTGAACGTATTTACTGGCGGAACTCAACGCCGTGTTTCGTCGTATCAGAGCTGTGAAGTGAAAATATATAAATCTTTCCCCGAGTGGGTGTCGAATCCTTATCCATTACGTTTACAGTTAAACGCTGTCCCACTGCGTCTTAATAGCGTCAATTTTAGTTATCTATAATTAATTAAGAAAATCAGCACAAACTAGTGTTTAAAAAGTAACTTCATTAAAATAAGAAAACAAAACAAAAATTTCGTTGTAGCAAAGCTGGATAGATACAATTTATCTCATGTAATTTAAAGAGTTGAAATTAACTAAAGACCTAAAATTAACATCAGCTATCTAATATATTAAAGAACGGTGAAGTTAGATGTAATATGTTCTTTCATTTACTTTGTGTATGGAATACATTATAAAAAAGTAGAAGATAGGAATGAGATTGAGGGCGTTATGCCACAGTGGAGCAGACACTGTAAACGTGACGGTTGTCAGTTCAATCCTCAAACACCTCACACAAACATTTTTTAAAGTGTTATTCCACCACTAAGTCATACGTTCTTATCAAGATACGTCGATATTTTTATACGATTGTTACAACTTATTTATGTTGTTCACAATAATGAAAGTAATGTAACTTTACAGTAATATAACTTATACATCAGAATAACACGCAGGGAAAATTTTTGCATTAAATGTAATATAGCAATAAGTTTTAGCGGGCGAAGCCGCGTTTGAGTCGCTAGTATTTTTATATATTATAATGTCTTGAAAATTGCATGGGAATACAAAATCACTTAACGTAGATTGATGCCGATCAACATCTGCATATATGTCCTTCGAGGGGCTTTTGCCTTCCACGTGACCTTCTCCAATGTTAACGACATTGTGTTCTCGTCCCTCTCTCACCACTCACTCTTGCTTCATAAATCTTTTTTCTTTCATTATCTACCATTCTTTCATTACTCATTCTCTCGGCGTGCCCAAGTCACCTGAGTACGTCCTTCATTCTTATTATTATTTCCGCGATAGTACCAGCCATTCTTCGTACTTATTTATTAGCGATCAGCTAAACTGACTTGAAAGAGTTGAATATTAGCTTATTTTTATTAAAGAGTGTGGTAGAAATCATGTACCTACTTATCTTTAAAATTAATTTAAGTTGTTGTGAATGTATTATGTAACAGGCATATTTCCATCCTCGACCTGATTACGAAAAATATTCTTGTATTGTTTCACTCGTCATATTAATAACATAATGTAGCATGATGATTCAACAAGAAATAGAAAACTATATTATAATATATTTTTTTCTTTCTTTAGTTTATTCTTTGCAAATTAAAATATATACATTCAAATACAGCGTATACAAAGCCCGGCGTTGAGTTCCGCCGCTCACCCGCAAGCGGAGAACAGAGTATCTAGCACTATGTTCCCTCTGCCTACCCTGCTATATGGGAAAAAGCGTGAAATCAAATACAGCATTTATACTTTCTATCTAAAAAATCGAACCCATACTATAAAATCTATATATTTTAATCTAACCGTTATTGTCCCAACAGGCATTAATTGCACAGTTCAAACGTTATTTACTTAGTGGATTCATTAGCACTGTTTTCTCTCCACAATATTGGAATAGACAGCTAATTTAGCAAACAATTACGAATATTGTAAAGCGCAATATTAAAGTTTAAATATTTATTTTATATAGATTTTTTTCTTTTGGTTTCATGTTGTATCTTGCACATAGCAGGTTAAGCAAAGTGAACCTGGGAATCTAGTGTTAAGATGCTCAGTTTCTATTAAGATACTTCCGTTTCCCAAACGCGATATAATATAATAGGTACAGGACTATATATTCAATATAAAAAAAACATATTTGAACCAGTAAATAGTTCTTGTGTTAAGCGTCTTGAACCAAACAAATTCTTCAGATTTTTAATATTAGTAGGTATAGATTTAAGAATTAGTATCTATATGTACTTATATATTTTTTATTTATAGATAGATTCTAGCCGGCTTTAGTTCAATATTTTTTTATCTATAGCCTTCGTGAGTACCAGTAAACACAAATCACTAGTATGTCACGTTTAATGGAGAAGTGTCAGTTTTAAAAATCAAACAATACTTGCTGACAATCATGTGGCTTGTTTTTTCAGATTCACGCTGTATCCCGCACACAAGCAGAGGGAAGGCAGAGGGATCATAGACTTAAGACACAGTTTCCCATTTTTTTCAATTTTCAATTTTCGAGAGATTGCGTATTAAGTGGCGGAACTCAACGCCGCATTGTTTTCTTTTTTAAATTAACTTAATTAAAAAAATATCGATATACCATTGTTTTTTTAATTATTATTTTATATCCATAAAAACAAAGAAATTCGTATTTAATTTACATGAGTGGATCTCAATTTGCAACATCTTGAAAATATTTCATAATCAGTAAGTAAGGTAGTCTATCATTTAATTTGAGAAATGCGTTATTTAGCCTAAAGAATTACACAACGCATTTCTCAATTTAAAAGATCAATTGGCTAAAAGGTAGGGAAACTAATGTTAAAACAAACTGTTCCCAAGACACTTCCGCTTTCCTTTTTCCGGTGATATCTTAGGACAACTCATGTTGAGTGGTGGAACGCAACGTCACACTTTGTCTACTTACCAGGGTGAGAAAATGAAAAAATGAAATATTTCATCTCTCCGAATGGGAATCAAACCCACAACCGTGACTTTTACAGTTAGACGCTGTGCCGCCGTCACGACGGCCCCATTTGAGGCCATGAAATCTGAATTAATCTTAATTTTATAATATTAAACATAAATAAAATAAAAATTAGAACGCTCTGTGTAAGTCATGTTATGATTGTTCTACTTTAGATAACTAAATATTTATTATAAAAATATTATAATAGTTTTCTTTTGATACTATAATATTTTATTGTATTTTTATAAATTTGCTTATTTTACGCCCCAATACGCCATGATAGCCTCTGATGTACTTTTAATATTTATGTAGTAACAAGTAGGTCTCGAGTCATAAAATTTATGATTATTTCATAATATACTCGTTTATGAAAAAAAGAAGTCCATCTTGGCGCAGTGGTATAAACCTGTGGTTGCAGAAAAAAATTCTCAAAAATTCGGTAAAAAGTGGGAAATAAAGTGGATTGGCACTAGGTTCCCTTTGCTTACCCTGCAATGTAGGGAATGAAGCTTAAAAAAAGGAAAATTCGCAGTATTAGCAGTTTAAAATAACCCATTCGTGCCGCTGGGGCACAAGTGTTTGACTGTAACTGGTTGTAGGTTCGATCCCCACTCGAGAAAAAGAAATCTTTATTTAACGTATATTTTCATTTCTTCGCTCTCGTAGTGTCTGAGGTAAACACTTAATGCCTCCAGAATTCGGCGAAACATGGACAACGGAGTGTTTTAATACTAGGTCTCCTCTGTCTATCCTGATGTGTACGGGATACAGCTTGAAGCTGATTTAGCATTTCAAAATAACAAATTTTAATCAATACTTTTGAAGTGACGACTCGAGCGTCAACTTAAGTGTTCTCGAGGAAAAAGCACGAGGAGTCACGTCAGCAATTCGGATAGCACTTTACGAGTTAGCTACTCCACTAAGTGATGTAAGATATCGAGGACATCGATATTTCTAACGATATTATCTTCCCTTGTTTCATTCACACTTTTCTTATTTGTGGCAACTGGAGCAGGTAGAGGGAACCTAATCATAATCAATGTTACCTCATTTTTAATTTATTGCAGGAATAAATAAAATATTATTTAAAAAAACATCTTTTTAAAAACTAGCTCGAAATTGTCGAAATCGAAATAGTTTTTACAAATTTACCCTCTGCGATTGTCATTGTAGTTCCATAGATACTGTAAAATACAAAATTTGATTTATTACCACTGATTTTGACTAATTGTAAATTTAAGCACCGCCCTTTATCTCTATATATAATAAGACAGTAAAAATATTTTGTCTGTACATTTAGTAATTTTGACTGAAATGGATAGAGGGACACTTAAAAAGAATAATAGAAAGCAAAAAGATTTTTTTTTAATTTCTTGTCTGTCTGTCTGTCGATATTTTTGTCCACATTTTTCTCTGAAAGTACTGAACCGATTTACTTGAAAATTTCACCAATTGCTTTGTTTTAACTCAACTTAACTACTAAAGTTTGGTTCATCAAAATCGGTTCATTAAAAAAAAGTCATCGTCATTTGAATGAATTCAAGGCATTAGTTTGCCTGCGAATATTATATAACAATCGCGCTGGTAAGACTCTTGGATAAAGAATGACATTCGAAACGTCTTGGTTATATTAAAATTAAATTAAATTAGCTTCACGCTGTATCCCGCACACAGCAGGGTAGGCAGAGAGAACCTAGTGTTAAGATACTCCGTTCCCCACTTTCTGCCGAATTCTGGAGGCATTGCGTGTTGAGTGGCAGAACTCAACGCCGCGCTTAACCTCGACACCAGAGCGAAGAAATGGAAATATAAATTTAAGTAAATATTTCATCTCCTCGAGTGGGGATCGAACCCACAACCAGTCGGTTTTGCAGTCACACCTTGTGCCGCTGCGCCACGACCGGCCTTCTTGGTTATATGACTGTTGATAAAAATATATATATTTTTTATTTTATTTTTGAAGCACTATTATACAATATTTTATACAATAAAGTAAACGAAATTGAATTGTTAGTGGAGATTACCTTCATAAATCATAGTAGTTAAGTGTAAGTCGTAATTAATTCAACACAGAGATAAAGAACGATTTGATCTTGAAAGAAATATCAAGTAAATATAAGTTTTTTTTGGTTCGTTCGTTCGTTAGAAATAAATCTATATAAAAATGCCTAAAAACATCCTTTCCATGTGTAGGTACACTGTAATAACTACATAATAACTACAATATAAAACATATATAAAACTACGTAATAACTACAATTGTACATTTAGAGAATAATACCTATATGTAACTAATTTAAGAACTGTACAGGAGCTAATATGCAATCATTACAGTTATTTTACAAAGAATATTATGAATCATTACCTAAATCAATTATTTAACATTAAAGGCTGTTTCTGAAGCAGTAAATTAAATTATTAACTGACATCAGAACATTTAACAGAATTTTAAAAAACATAACATAGGTAAAAAGAATGTAATGTTACAAAAATATACGTATAGTATACTTATAATAAATAATTAGCTTTATGTATATTTTATAAATCAAATATCAACATTGGTCGTATTTTTTAGTCCGATAAACAAAAATTCTTATAGAAATTACGATAATGTCGTAAAAAAATCATATTAGAATATTACAGACTAAAGTAATAAAAAATCATATTAGAAGTCATTTTAGTTGTCAATCAATTCTGCTTATTAAATCAATTATCATGTAGTTTAAGCGGGCGAAGCCGCTGGCGAGCCGCTAGTATAGTATATATTATAGTATCTTACTGTAATGAGCTAACATTTCGGATAATGTTTAACAAATGGTCAGAGGTAGCCCACGGGTTCATACAGGTAAGAAAGATCCAGAAGACTACTACGTCAGCGTTAAGGTAAGTGTCTACTAGACTACCACCTCAGTAAAATGGTTATATTTTCATACAATATTACAAAAAAAAATATCTTGAACAGAGGTACTGTTGAAGATATTTTTTTTGTGTTATTTTGCAACATTTTAGATTTGCACTTTATTAACATAAATTATATATGTATATTTCTTCAAATATAAAGAAATATAATAAATTTGTATTTTTGTTTGTAAGAAATAACCGATTTTGGTTTGACTTGTTTATACAGATTTTTTTCTCATCATAGTCAAGAAACGGAAAATGATACAGGAAAGCTCGTCATAATGACTGACTATAATCACATGGAAGGTAGAGTGAACAGGATGGACAAGATATGCTCTATTTGTAGTTGCAGCCGTTAAACTCGTCAGTAGCTTATATTTCAAACAATGCTAGCCATGGCAGACTAAATTGCCTTGTAACTAAATTGTCTTAAATTTATCATTTAAGAGAGAGAGAGATAGAATAAAATTTTTTTTTATTGAATACAGCAAGATTAAGTTCTAAATGATATGAAAAAATGTAATCTACAGTGAAAGATAGTCAAATTAGGCTTATAGTTATCACTAGGGAGATTGCAAGAATATCCCCCCTCTACCACCAGTAGGATTACCTACTGGATGTATTAACATCCAGTATTCAAATAACTGACAAAGAACTATATCCCATTTGTCGAAGAAAAATAAAAAAGACACAAAATATTGTTTCTGTAATTGTTCCCCATTGTCGAAGAAAAATAAAAAAGACACAAAATATTGTTTCTGTAATTGTTCGAAAACAATTTCCTTTCATAATTGTCAAAAATAGATGTATTTAAAAAAAAAATGTAGTCAACTACTGAATTTCTTTCATATGTCCTAGACTGATTAAAGTAATAGTCAAATTTCCAAATATGTAATTTTAAATATAAATAAAATTTATTTTCTTTGTCATTAATGTTAAAAAAGAGATTCTTAGAGTGATTTATGTAAAGTCAATAAACACTGTTTAATTTGAAAAATACACATTGTTTTCTTCATTTAAAATATTATAAATTTAACATAAATAATATAGTAGTGATCTAATAAATATAATAAAATAGCACAAGCTAATTGTATAAAAATGTTTATTGTTAAAAAAGGTGTCTCGTGGACTCTCGTCAGTATAATTGTAAAAATTAAGCCACGTCAGTCGCAAAGGATTAAGCCCTTTCATTTTATATCTATATTAGGTGGGTTGTGCGAAAAATTCTAATTTAACATTTTACGGCGGCCATTTTGGTGTAACAACGATATTAACTTTAAGTAATTTCATTGTCATCAGAACTGAAATCGTTATTCAAGTTTCAGTTCAATTGGACAGTGAGATTTAGATCAAATTGAGCTTGCAATATTTCAGAAACATTAATAACACACATACCAACAAGGCAAGACAAAAGTTTTTAAAAATACAATATAAGTAGGTATATCATGAAATTTTAAAGTTGAGTTCCAGTCAACCCACAATTCCCGAGTGTGTTAATAGAAACGGAGTGTCTTAACACTAAGTTCCCAGATTTCCTCGGCCTACCTTACTGCCATGTACAAAATACAACGTGAAGCTAAAGAAAATACACTTGAACTGATATTTCGAGGCTATTGTGGCGTAGTGGGACTGGCCGTAAGGAAACGACGTAATAATTCCGGATGCCACCCTCTCTCGAAGTAGAAAATTCTTTTCATTTCCCTGCGTTGAACTTCACCATAAGAGAAAATGAACTCTCACATGTCAATAAGTAAAATGAGAGAGTGAAAGTAAACTAAACTAAACTTGTAATAAAACACTAGCATAATCTCGTTTTGTTTGTTCCAAGAGAAATAATTGCATATAGAGGTAATATATTAAAAAAAAATCACGCGATATTTTAATAATATAAAAATAAAATTATATAAGATTGGTCAATCTAATAATTCGTGTAAAATTAACATTTTACGGGATAAAACGTTAATTTTAAACGAAGTAATCTTAAAATCATAATTTCAATATTTTTATTAATAGGAAAAAATTTAGAATAAATAACATATTAATACAAATGAGGCAATCGTAGGGCAGGAGCACAAGAACAAGCTTCGAAAACAGTGTGAAGAGATGATACGGGAAGGTCGTTTTGCAAAAAGCATAGGGACCCTCTGAAGGGCATGTATGAAGATTGTAGAGGTTGACGATAGTGGACGAGAGCTTATGTGGGCTAGCCAAACAAAAAGGAACGCTACAGTCTATGCATCCGTCTCTTTCACTCTCATCACCTCTTCATAATGCCCTCCGAAGGGTCTTCATACTTTTAACGTGACGCTCCAGTCTTTCAGTATCATCAGCTTTGTGTCCTCGACGGTCAACTGATATATAGGTTAGTACGGATAGCAATCTATAATAAATAATTGGCACAAAAATTAGTTAAGACCCTGTCCGAATTCCTCTATCTCTGAATATTCAATACTACGCGTTGAGTTCAGCGGAACTCAGCATCGCGCTCTCTCTGAAAGAAATAAAAATAAAATAAATAAGCCTTTATTCCTGCTTAAATTTGTACAGGGCTTAAATTTAACAATGGCGATCATTTTTCTTTAGCTTGTACTTCGATAAAGAAAACTCCATCTATCCTATCTTTTGCTGTTCTCCTCCATAGTGGACCAGCCCGGCCATGTCATTTTCCGAGCTTTAATTGTCTGCATTGATTTATTTTTCCATTCTGAGAATACCACTCTGTAACCAGCGTGGTCGATTTATCTGTTTTTTCTCTTACCATATGCCTTCACCCATCCATCTTCATTTTTCTTTGTCTTTCATATTCTTATGGCGTCGTTAAATTTTGTTGCATTTTTAAATTATTTAACCTCACTTTATCTGAAATTTTCATACTAATTACACTCCTTTCCATCCCGCTGTTACACATTTTTAATTTATTAATGAGTTTCTCAATTAATGCCGAACTTTTTCAGCCCTAAGTTAAACAAGGCAAAATACACATGGTGTAATATATGTACTTTTCTTTTATAGCCATATCTTTTTTTTTCATAATTTCTAAACAAATTAAAATCTTTTGCATTTGCTACTTCCTTATCAAAAGAATGATAACAACTTAAATATAATGATTTCCTTAAGTAGAGATCGAACTTACAACCACCTTAGCCTCAGATGCTGAAGCATTGCGACGCCCTCAAATTATTATGTAATTAACAATTAATAAAACAAGATGTAATAATGCCTATTTTATCTTAAACGTATAATAAATAGTCTATAGATTGTAAAAGTAGGTTAAGCTACAAGTTCCCATTCGTTGTAAACGTCTTTGTTCTTTAGTAGGGCATTAATCAGATTACTCCTACGTCAAACATAAAGGCTTTTGTAATAGAGGACTTGAAGCGAGTAAGAACGTTATATGAAAATGGGAAACTGGTTAAATGACAACACTGGGTGGATTCCGTTATTAGATTGTATTTTCAGGGTTCTGTACCTCAAAAGAAAAAACACGAAATGCCTATAAGATCGCGTTGTTGTCTGTTTGTGTGTTGATCTCTCTGTCCATCTGTTGCCATTTTTCTAAAGATCCCGTGGATATATCAGCTGAAATTAACATCACACATCCACATCTGCATTCCCTTCGAGGATATAAAAAAAATGTAAATCAACGGCGATCAAAAAATATGAGCGTTTGCATAGTTTTTGCCACATTTTCTAATTCGTCACGTAATCAGAACTTATATACTTTAAATAATTTACTATACAAATAAAGAAAATAAAACCCAAAAATATAAATTTATAGGTATTTTACAAAAAAAAACTATTGCAAACTTATGTTTGTAGTTCATTTCATAAAACATTGTGGATACGCCCGCAAATTTAAGTTTGTCAATTAAAGTCATGTTCCCGTAGACTTACAATCATGACTTTGGTACAGAAATCCGGTGGATGAGCCCGACTCTCACTTGTCAGATTTTTTAAAGTTATTTTTAACAACGCAATAATGTATGAAAATGTTAAGAAGAAGAAGAAGAAGCGCCAGTGTGTGAATAAAGGAACGGATTTTCATACATACACGCAAAACATAGCCCTACCTTTGGGCTTCGTTGCAGTCGGGTAAAAATAAATTATAGGTTATTTGGTTTTTTATTATTAATTGGTATAACTACTAAAAGAGTATTATAGCATGTATATGTCGTTTCTCTTTAGTAAAACTTAGACTGGATGTCTCAACATTATATATGGCAGACCCAATGCCACGAATTGTCTAACCATACGGCAAGAAAACAAAATAGTTTAATAAAAAAAACGACTTTTCAACTGCACTACAATAGCATCTTCTACTATAAAATTATGTATCGTACAAAGTTCAAGCAACTAGTTAAGTTGTCCCAAGAAGTCGTTACATGGCAAATATCAAATTTATTAACTTCAAACTTTAGCTCATTGGAACTATAACTGTAGCCCAGTTGTTAAGTATCTGTCCATAATTATGTATGTGAATGTAAATCCTTCTCAGGGAAAGTAGCTTGTCGCCTTTTAGCAGCCTAAGCAGAGGATACCTAGAGTTAAGACACTCCGTTCTTCACTTCATGCCGAATGTTCGAGACATTGTGTGTTGAGCGGCGGAACTCTATGCCAAGCTTCATTTATCAGAGCGGAGATGTGAACACAAAGTAATCCTTGCTAAATGCTTCGTTTCCGTGTACTGTACGACGCTTGTTTCTGTTTCCACTTTTATCATCGTTTGTTTAACGTAGTTTTGGCTGCACGTTGATGGTCAGTCTCTCAGTAATTATTTTTCTAGTTTTGTAATAGTGCAACATAGCAACGTTGTGTTCCGCCACTCAACATACAATATCTTTAAACTGGACAGAAAAGTCAGGGCAAACAAGATTTATTTTTTTAGACACTGTAATATGTAAATATCGTTTTATTGTTCATAACTTCTATACTGTGCCACGAAGCATAAGTCCCATGAGAACTTTGCTGCTCCGGAATAAAAGAAAGCTTCTTTACTAGTTTTTTAAATATTATATAAGAAACATATAATACTTTGCAAAAAATTTGCCATGTTTATATTGTATATATTCTTTTTGAAAAGGAGAACCTTGTTTTTTGTTGTAAGTTGGACTTCTAGCGGCTCGTTACAGAGACTCTAGCAAAATTTAACAGATTCACGTCACATTTTAGCCCAAAAACACCAAAGAAAATCAAAATTTTCCAACTGTACGAAAAAAATCTTCTGACAAAGCTTATTCAGATATACCTCATCCAAAATAACATAAAGAAAATTTGAAAATCTTGAAAAAGTTAAATTCCCAAGTAGTAATCGAAGGAGTCGTATACACCGATATCGCCTCAAGAGTTTGGACTACAGCTAACAATCTGAGAGTGGTTCGTTGGGAACACTTGAAAATTTCGCATCCCCTTCGTCTCGACTCGAATACTCAGCCTATTTTCGACACTGAAGTATTATGGTGTCCCAATTTCTGAATTTAGATGATACTTCAAATATTTTGTGTTAGGAATATTATTGATAAGTTTCTTTTGAATATTGCTGTGTATATATTTTTTCACACTCACGCTCTTTTATTGTGTTACACTGTTGCTGGATTGGTTTTTTTTTGTTTTGTAAGTGAAAATAAATAATGATCTCACTCCAGGAAATGAAATATTTCTTCGCTCTGGTGTATGTATCTGGTGGCGTAGACAATGAGTCTGGAATTCAGTGAAAACTGGGGAGCGTAGTGTCTTAATACTAGTCTCCCTCTGCTTATCTTGCTACATGTGAGATAAAGCGTTAAGCTGATTTATTTTTATTGATTTAATAAATAATGGATGATAGTTCTTTTGTTTAAATCCCAATAAAGATGTATCTGAAAAAGTCATTAATTATGTTTCACCTTGAATATATACTGTTCGTTCGTATTAAAGATTACATTGTATTTATTTTAATAGACTTTAATATACTTGAAAAACATATACACATCTTATTGATACATGACGCTATTATCGTGGATTTGGACAGTTTGTGCCTACAAACGCGATGGTTATAGGTCGCGATCTCCACTCCGAAAGTGGGACACTAATTTCCACCACTCAACAAAAAGTGCCTTGAATTCCCTAAGTTCCCTGTGCCTATTTAGCCATAGGCAGAATGAGGCGTGAAACTGATATTTGAATCTAAAACAATCTGCAGTCAAGTAGCACCTGTAGTATTCGCAGCAAGCAGCATCGATAAAAATATGAGCACATAAAAGAGCATTGGATAAGGAGATTTTAATTTCCCTATAGACTTTTATTACGGTGTAGGATAAAGCTTGAGATGGATGTCGACACCTTTTGCCCGGAAAATTAGGGTTTGGTCTGAATTATGGTACATTAATAACAACGCCAGAAATATATGCAGTGAATATTATATGAGGTTTAAATTTACGAGGCATGCTGTTTTTTGACAACATATGGTATATGAGAAACTTTTTTAATGTGTTTGACTGCGCTTCAATATTGTCATGCAATATTTAGTGAGAGTACTTTTTTATCCGAAGAGTGTATGACTTTCAGAGATATTTGATATTGAGTAATGTTAAACTCAACGCTATGCATTGTCTACCAAAGCAGGGAATTGAAAATAATTTAAAAATAGTTCATCTCCCGAGTGGGGATCGAACCCACAACCGTCGCGTTTATAGTCAGACGGCATGAATAATAATATGTTAAAAAAATATTGTATATTTTTTAAAGCAAACGTGCAAAAAGTATATATAGTTTAATGATGGGTACATAGATATTAAAGGATAGGCTAGGGTGACTTTTATAGGAGATCAGGTAAACCCTAAAGAGTCACTTATCAGTTTAATCACTATATATTATCGCAACCTCTTCCAAATCCGACCGAAGCCTACAAAGAAAGTGTCCTTTCACATTCAGCCTCCATTCATCATGTTGTAATCCAAGACTTCGTTCAGGATCATTAAGGTTGCTACAATAATTATAACAAATCCTATTATCTAAGATGTCTATAGAATAGCAGTTTTAATCGCGTTTAGTATTTTTATAGATTTTTTGGTTTTCTTGATGGTCGTGAAATTTGATTTCTATTTTTAAAAGCTTTTATTTTATTTTTTATTTATTAACTTGCAAGGTATGCACGTATGTAGGTTCGGGTAGAATCTTTGATTTCAATTTTGTATACACGTTTAGTTTAGATGACAATGCACGATGTGGTATGGTGACGTCATTCTAAATTCAATATGGGAGGCCATCCAAGATAGCGGAATAATTATTTTTAATGCACTTCAACAATATAGGTATCAAATTAAAGGACTCGTTGAAAGCAAATCGCATGACAAGCTTTTATGATCATATAAATTGTGTATAATGAGGTTATAAGTTGATAGTTAAAATTTAAAAGGAAAAAAATATTTTCTTCATTTTAGAGCGGTTAAATGAAAGCATTTAAAAAAAAAGGTTTTTGAATTTAATTTATTTATTATATTGATTTAGAAGTAATAAAAATTTTATAATTTGGGAAAAAAGTGACTTTACGGCAATAAATTATAAATTAAATAAGCAATTTTTGATGATTGGCTCGTAAATTTGATTTTTTCTGGTGCTTTCGCGTGTAATAAAACTTTTTTGCAAATTGAGCTCTCACGAAAAATCCGACATAATCAATTCCATACCCATTAGAAACTATCGTGCAAGGACACACAAGAAAACAGAAAGAAATATCTAACCACCAAACTCTTTAGCCGTGATAGACTTCTTTCGCTTCTTCAACTATCATAAATTAAATTTTCTAATAGAGTAAACATGATACAACCATGTAATCAAAACATTAGTCAAAATATATAAAAATACTACTTCTAAAATATTTATACATACATACACCTTCACGCTGTATTCCGCAAATAGCAGGGTACGCAGAAGGAACGTTATGTTAAGACACTCCGTTCCCCACTTTTGGCCGAATTTTTCACATATTTAGACATGAATATGTAGTATCGAGATTGCGTGCTGAGTGACGGAATGACACGCCGCGGTTTTGCCTTGGTACCAGAGCGAAGAAATGAAAATATTAATGAATAATAATTCATACTCCTATATTCATAAAAACACAGCATTCATTACAATTCAAACGACAGAAGTTACATTGACATTCCATTACGCGTTCACAAGAATTTTTATTAAAAAAGTATGACTTATAAAGGTGCTTAGTAAAGTTGAAACGGTGTTTGGTGAATTCTTAGTATTTCGTTTTTAGAGTCCCGTACTTTTTAAAGAAAACAGGAACCTTTATAAGATCACTTTATTGTTTGTCCGGTATCTGTCTGTCTGTCTGTCCGTCCGTCCGTCCGTCTTTAATATATAACTGGAAAAAATATATGTAATAAGCCTAACACCAATTCCCAAAACAACGGAAAACAAAAAGAAACCCTACCTTTATTTTAATACAAATGAGTAAATTTATTTATTCATATTTAATTTGTAATTATTACATGAACGCTGTCATTACCGGTGTACCACAAACACATTATACTGATTAGACGCTAAGACCTAGATTAACCAGTCTAGTAGTAATTAGAAGATGTGATAATTAATAATTAAACTAAAAAGATGCATTACTGGTAGTGTAGTGGCACATGCGTGTGACTGTCGACGCGATGGTTATGGATTCAATTCCTACTCAGGAGAATGAAATATTTAATATTTTCATTTCCTTGGTCTGGTAACGAGGTAAAGCGCGGCGATGACTTCAGCCACTCAACACACAATCCCTCGAGAATTCGGCGGAAAGTGGGTAACAGAAGCGTCTTAATGAGAACGACGTGTCTTAACGCTAGGTTTCCAGGTTCCCTCTGTCTACCCTGCTACGTGCGGAATACAAGGTAAAGCTAAAAAGCAAAAAAAGGAGGAAGAACGTAATTTAAATGAATCTATTTAACTGGTATAATCGCGTACATTTAGTAGGCGAGGATTCGTTTGTCAGTTGATATAATTATTATATCAAACTACCGCCTAATTAATAATTGCCAACAGTTTGATCTAATAATCATGTCAAGTGATAGATGAATGCAATCTCAGTCTACCCGTGACCACGGACTACTGCAAACTGTTCGAAACATTGGCTTTCCAAATATGCATAATCTACATAAATGAGGGGTTGAAAGTTTATATGGAAAAGTCTTTAAATCACCACTGTTTTTTATAAAAAAATTTTTTTTTTCAGCTTCACGCTGTATTCCGCACACACCAGGGTAGGCAGAGGGAACCTCGTTTTAAGACACTCGGTTCCTCACTTTCCGCCGAATTTTGGAAGCATTGCGTGTTGAGTGGCGGAACTCAACGCCGCTCTTTGCCTCGACACCAGAGCGAAGAAATGGAAATATAAATTTAAATAAATAATTCATTTCCTCGAGTGGGGATCGAACCCACAACCGTCGCGTTAAAGTCACACCCTTGTGCCCTTGGGCCACGGCCTCAAATTCAAATTAAATTCAAACTGTTAAAAATATTTTATTGAACACGTGTTTCGTGTTTTTTTTAGAATTCACCCCTAAGGGTACAAATAAGCGAGCGAAGCAGCGCGCGCGCCCAGATCTAAATATACACAATTAATAAGAAAGAACATAGTAAGGTTTTTCCTCCAGCCTTCTGAGCATATTATGTATAGTAGCTGCTTCTAAGTCTGATTATACTGTCATTCTTGTATAGATTCAAATGCATGTTTATGGCATGTATAAAGATTTTTTGTAATATTTTTATTTATTATTTCAATGCAAATAGTTATATATAAATATTTTTTGTATTTAAAAAATGGACAATATGAGAAATTACAATATTGCTTGGAATCTGAAGCGGTTAACGGGTTTTTAAAATACAAGATAAAAATACATATCATCTATATGTGTCTAAATTATTCGGAAAGAGAGTAGTTGCAATGAGCGATGTGTATCACCTAATAACAATACTTCATTCGAGTTTCCTTCCAATGTGATTGACTGATTCCCCTGATTGACTTTTTTTAATTTTTTTTTTCGAATTAACTTTAATGCTATTGACCTAGACTGGTCTTGATAGCGTCACCGGACGGGGAGGGGTGAGAGTAGCTCGCCCATAAGATTGACATTGACAATACCAATGCTTTTATAGTCTTTTTCGCCTACATCCAACCCTCTTTTATATGAATTTGCTAACAATATAATAATACATAAATACTAGTTTCACGTGTGCCTTTGCCCGCGTTGCCAAATGAATATAACTAAAATTAAATGAATATAACTGAGACTGTATTTTGGTGCTATCTAATACAAAATTATTTTTGCAGTTCGAAACAGTAGTTCCTGAGATTAGCGCGTTCAACCAAACAAACTCTTTACCTTTGTAATATTATAGCTTTCTCCAAAACGCGTTATACAGATTCTTTTGTTCAGTTTTTCCATACAAAACACGGCTCATTATAATAAGTTATTTATTATAAAAGAAATTCATATAACTCAGTGATATATGTATATTTGTATGAAACGTATAATACGAGTTCTTGCTTATGTTTCCACGCTGTTTGCTTAACGAGGGTAGAACAATTTTTTGGGCAATTTATCGTGAAGAATTATTCACTGGGGGAATGTAAGTGAATCTTTTGACTGGATGGATGATCATAACTTTGTAAAAATATATGCTTCTTTTTTTTGCCCACTTTCCGCCAAATGCTTGAAGTATTGCGATTTGAGTGACAGAACTCAACGCCGTGCTTTGCTTCGTTGCCAGAGCGAGGAATTGAAAATATTACGTATTTTATCATAGTATATTCACGTCTAATTGATTAGTAAAATAAATTTATTTAATGTACTATAGCAATACTTAAATTTATTAGATACCTTATAATATAATAATACTTTTATTATAAAGTACCTAATATAAATATTTATATTTTTAAATTTTGGTAGTTTGGTAATATGGTTTTTTATATATATATATATATATATATATATATATATATATATATATATATATATATATATATATATATATAAACCATGAAACATGTGTTCAATGAAATATTTTTAAGAGTCTGAATTTCAAATTTTATAAAAATCGGTGCTGATTACATACAAACTTTCAACCCCTATTTCATCCCTTTAGGGTTAAAATTTTTAAAAATCCCTTAGTGGATGTCCAGATTATGAAAATAAACATCTGTCTAAATTTTACGTTTCTACCATCAGCGGTTACGGCTGTGCGTGCGTCTTACCTCAGTCAGTCAGGTACATGTCCTTTTTTATATATAAATAATAGTAATATTATTTAATAATAAATTATTTCTAGTATATATCCAATGAAAATATAACAAATGTTACTAAAACACATTATGATTACCTGTTTAACATTATTAAGTTTAAAATCTGGCTCGGAGGACCAACTTCAAGACTAACTCCGTATTGGCATACTTCCAATAATATAATGCTATAACATTATCGAAGTTGTCGTCTTAGGATGCTACATTACTTTTATGGCGGTTTAGATTTCTATTTACATTCCAAATTGTTAGCTATTTTGTATGTATGTATTATGTTCTTGTGTGTCAAATGGAAGAACTATTTTACATTCTGTAACAAATTTAACAGTATTATTTAATCGTTGAAACTAGTTATTACCGAATAATCATTGAAGGAATGTTTATATATAACAAAGTCAACGTCCCTAAAGTTGAAAAGGAACAAACTTACTTGTAGAACAGTGTATATGTTTTATTTCAACATTATAACTAATTAAATACAATTTTTCCTATTAGAGAAAAGTTAAATTTACAGTAAAAACATAATTTTAGATGATACAGAACTTAATTTAGCATATATAGAGGCTGTATTGGCCCAGCGTCAGGCTATAAACGCAATGATTGTGGGTTCGATTTCCTCTTTAAGGAATTAATTATTCACATTTCCTCGCTGTGGTTGCAAAGACAAAATGTGGCGTTGAATTTTGCCACTCTGGGACCCACACTCACAAGCGCGCTAATTGAGTAGAAATTGGGGAACGGAGTGTCTTAATACTATGTTCCATTTGCCTACCATCCCGCAATAGCGGGACACGTAAAGAAAATGAATTGTAAAATTGGATGAGCGTAATTAAAGGGGTTTTGTACATTAAGTTTGGTCAAAGGCTAAGTAACCAACTTTTCAACAGCTCTCATACACTTGCTACTACCACTACTTGTTGTTAATTTAATTAAGTGGAAGTTGTACTATTAATTTTGGTAATATAATGTGTAATTTTGAAATATATCATTTTTTTAATATTTTATGTATTCTAGAGATTCATTTTTACGTTCGATTCAACGTTACATTTAAATGTGCTGATGTCAATGAATAATTAAATTTACTCCTTCAGAAACAGCCTTAAACGTAAAATTATTGATTTGAAGGATTCATAACATTCTTCGTAAAACAACTGTAATGATTGCAAATTAACTCCTGTACAGTTTTTAAATCAGTTACATATATTATTTGGGGCCAGTCGTGGCGCAGGAAATGAAATATTTACTTACATTTATATTTTCATTTCTTCGCTCTGGTGTCGAGGCAAAGCGCGGCGTTAAGTTCCGCTACTCAATATGCAATGCCTCCAGAAATCGGCGGAAAGTGGAGAACGGAGTGTCTTAACACTAGGTTCCCTCTGCCTACCCTGCTGTGTGCGGGATACAGCGTGAAGCTGATTTTATTATTAGCTAAATGCACAATTGGCAAATATGTAGTTATTACAGAGTACACGTAAGAAGGATGTTTTTAGGCATTTTTATAAAGATTTATTTCAAACGAACGAACCGAAGAATCTATGTATTTACTCAATATTTCTTTGAAAACCAGGTCATTCTTTATCTCTGTCTTGAATTAATTACGACTTATACTTAACTGTTATGATTTATAAAGGTAACGCACCAAGAATTCAATTTTGTTTAATTTATTGTTTGTACTACAAACAATAGTGCTTAAAAAATTTATTTATTTATTTATCTAGAATACGGCAGAAAGTGGTGAACGGAGTGTCTTAACACTAGGTTCCCTCTGCCTACCCTCCAGTGTGCGGGATACAGCGTGAAGCTGATTCATATATGTGTATATATATATATATATATATATATATATATATAAGTTGAAAGTTTGTGTGGATTTTTTTTTAAATCGGCACCGATTTTTATAAAATTTGAAATTCAGACTCTTAAAAATATTTCATTGAACACGTGTTTCATGGTTTTTAGGATTCACCGCCTAAGGGTTCAAATAAGGTTTTTTGTAGAATTCACCCCTAAATTCATAATTTTTTATCTTGTCCTAAATGTAAGAAACTAGCTGAAGGGAGTTTTTTTAAATAAACAATTTGATACTACGTAAGACTAGCTTATAACTGCAACGTGGCCTGCGTGATCAAATGGAATTGAGAATTGGTGCCTGTGACCGCAGTTACAGAGAGTTACTTTGAAATCATTAACCCGATGTTGCATCACCTATGGCTTTCTTGGACGGACTATTCAACACAATAAAAAAGGTCAAACCACTAATTCCTGAGATCATCGCATTAAATCGAACAAATTCTTTCAAATAATATTAGTCTAGACAAAATACATTATTAGATTTTCAACATATTATTACATTCATTTATTTTTATAAATATAACCACAAAAAGCTGTAGACAGGAAACAAATCAAAATGAAAGAAGTTGCAATAAATCGGGCAATTCATTGGAAAAACCATTTTGCTGAAAACTATAGACTGTAGAATATAAAACGCAAAAGTGGACAACGGATTTCAAATATCGAATTCTGGTTTCGTTTTGTAGTTTCTATTGTGGAGCGTTTCTTTAAAAAAGAAGTTACATTCTAAAAAGATTTGTTTTCTGTACAAATTTAGATTATTTTTTTTTAATCATTACTCGTCTATCAAATTTATGATTAATAATTTGGTGGAAAGTGGAAAGCAGAGCATTTTAGCATTAACTTTCCTTTGCCAACCCTGCTATTCGAGTAATAGCCTGAAACGGTTTTTAGGGTTCTGTACCTCGAAAATAATAAACGGAACCCGTTGTAACTGATATCCCAAACACCTTTGAAAATATTATTTAATAAATAATGCCTTGGCTCGTGATGTATATCTAGTTGTAAGAATCGTTTATAGTTGTGATCGTGAAGAGCCCAAAATCTTTTAGAGATTCAGAGGTAAGCGTTGAGAATTTTATTTATGCCATTAGAAGGTATCGCTTCAATAAAATATTTCTCATCAGCAGTTTATTCAAATAACTGAAACTCGACAATTGTCATAACTCGAAGCTCTGCCGAGGAAAAGCCAAGAGTTCGTCCTATCTTCCTCTCCACTATAACTGCGAACTAGTTATAATAAAAGAAAGAAAGAGTAAAAGCACCGCCCAGCCCCTACACCGTGAATTCCTACCAGACTGCGGCTGCAACAGTCTTATTGAACTTTCCGGGACGTTTATGTGTGATCTTTCTGAAGGTACTTGTCACGCTAGTTTATATTCATTCACGAATCACCATTCTAATATAAGATTATATTAGAATGGTGATTCGTGAAGCTGATTCATTTGTGAGATCAATATAAGTCGTTGGAACGAACGCACTACCGCTAGGCGGCCGATATGTTAAATAAACGCACGGCACACACCCCACAGTCGTGTCTCGAACCGTAGGCGGACACTACTACATACACCAGAGTTCCAGGACATAAAATAGCACCACACACCCGTANCATAGCTTACGTATCGCGAACTTACTGCTAGAAGATTTATATTATAATAATGGTCAAAGATCACTTTGAACCAAAATATGTGTTGGTCCTACACATATATTGCCTTTATAAGAAAGTCGATCCTAAAAGATCGTGCCGAATTATTATATTATATTTATAATATATTTGGTACAAGTCTTTACGTGCATCATATATATTAGTACCGTAGTACTTGACAGTTTGACTCGACCGTTGCCTTCCGAGTTCTTCACCCACTATATAGACGAAACGACAGTTGCGACACTCGGAACGACAATAGTGAACTCATCTTGTATTATTCATAATTAACTATGTTATTTATGTGTATTGACATGCATATTTTATTTTATTTATTTATTTTTAACTTATACCCAAGGTACACTGTTACACCGTATATCACTTTGTTATCCATCTGTCAAGACCCTTTTTCTCAGGAACGCGTTTATGTATCAAGTTGAAATTGATATCAAATACTCAGGTCCTGTCCCTTGGAGTTGTGAAAAAATCAAATATCTAAGCCAACGTAATTAAAAGATACAATCGTTTATGCCCCAAATTTCCGCATATTTTTGGTACGAAGCAACGTCTTATAGCACAGATATAGGAAAAAAAATGCGAAAAGTGAAAATTTATAAGTGTTTCATAGAAAATTATTACAAACCTATATATATTTGTTGTTCATTTCATACAAAATAAGTGCATATGCCCGCAAATTTAAGTTTGTCAACTTTTACGAGTTTTACAATGTATTTTCCATTGATGTACAATCCTAATAGTGATACCCGCGGCGTGCGATTCCGACTCGCACTTAACCGATTTTTTTATGTAATGAAAACCATGGTAACCATTACATGTATTCGATACGATGTAGTATGAAGATACTCCGCTCAATATCGTATGCAACCAACATACGAAATATAAAATTTTTCAGCAATATTTTTATGAAGAGACCGGAAGCATACTTCATCCATTCGTTATATCTGACTTTTCCTCTCATTTTCATCCTCCATGTTATACCAAAGAGGTTTAAAAATATAAATATCTGCATAATCACTTGAAAACAATTTTATATTATGTAAATATTAAAATTGTGTTCTTCATATATTTTGTTTTAATTTGTATTAATACCTTACTAGATGGTTGTAGGTTCGATTTCCATTCTGGGGGATGTATGAAGTAAACATTTACCGTTGCCTAGTTTGGTCGATGTCATGAATATTTCCATCTTTGCATTCAACAAAATTGGAAAAACTGAATAAATTAGCACTAAGCTCTTTCTTTGCCTATTCCACGCATTATATGTACGGTAGTATATAGAGGCCGTCGTGGCCCAGGAGCACAAGGGTATGGCTGTAACGCAACGGTTGTGGGTTTGATCCCCACTCGAGGAAATGAATTATTTATTAATATTTTCATGTCTTCGTTCTGGCACAAAGGCAAAAGTCTGGCGTTAAGTTCCGTCACGCAACACTCAATGCTTCGAAAAATTCAGCGGAAAGTGGGGAACGGAGTTTTTTAACATTACATTCCCTCCTCTTACTTTGCTGTGTGCGGAATACTCAATTTTCGAGACACTGCGTGTTAAGTGGCGCAATTTAATGCCGCGCTTTTTCTTGTCACCAGAGAGAGGAAATGAGAATAATTCGTAGTAAGTAGTCCATTACCAAGAGTGGGAACTGAACCCATAACCATCACGCTTTCACACAGATGTCACAGATTTCTTTCTATTTAAAGGATAAATTACTATATCACAACATTTTTTCTATAACACATAATAAGTTTTAACCTTATAAATAAAGCTTATAAGTAAATCCGTGCAGTTTAGCCACGCTCGCCTATTAGCAAATATTCTCGCTTCCTTTATAGACTTCAAAGTTGTCGTATATCATCGGTTTACGCCTCCACGTGGCTTGAACGTGTAAACTGTATTTTATTTTTTATATTTATTCTTAGTTGAAAAATCATTTCTCCCGCATATAACAGGGCTGGGGGAGAAAATCTAACGTTTAGACATTCCGTTCTCCATTTCTTTTGTATTTTTAGATAGGTATCATATCTTTTATACTGTTTTAGGTTCACGCTGTATCCCACTTATGCAGAGTAGGCAGGGGGAACCTAGGAACTTAGTGTTCAGACACTCTTTTCCCAAAATTCTGGAGACATAGCATGTTGAGCTTTTTGACTTGATACAACAGTAAAGAAATGAAAATATTATTAAATAATAATTATTTCCCTTAAGTGGCAATCGAACTCATAAAAGTCACACGCTTGTGCCCCTGCGCTACTTCCTTAATAAAATTAAAAAAAAATGTAGAAAATGAGAAAATTTTATATTATTTTTAAATAAAAATCAGCTTCACGCTGTATCCCGCACACAGCAGGGTAGGCATAGGGAACCTAGTGTCAAGACACTCCGTCCTTCACTTTCTGCCGAATTCTGGAGGCAGATTTTATATATACAATATTAAAATATTATAAAATATTCTAATTTTCTACTTTGTTAAATTAAGTATAAATCAGCAACTTCCAACTGCGCATAATGTCTACAATGTTTTACACAAGAAAAAAATTCTTTCATTTTCTTAAACATAAAAATAATATATACATATACGTAATATATATATTGTATACCTTCATGCTATATTGCAACTGCTCGTTAGACCGCCCTGAACGCCTTTAATTTTGTTTACTACGTGTAAATAACTCTATACACCCTTTAAGTCCTAAGGTTTAATTAGCGTTGTATAATTTCACTGTAACGACGTGAAGTAACGACTTCCTGTATGAAATAACGACCGCAAATAACCGTTATTGCTCAATGGTTAGACGTCTCTATTTATGTAGAGCTAATATTAGTTAAAGATTCTTTCAGCCACTTTGTTTAAGTTGAAATTTTACTTGCATAAGAATATTGTTATTTATAAAAGTCTTTCACATTTTGAGTAGATGAAAGTCGAATTGTAGTTATAGTTAGTATTACTAAATAATATTAGTATTAAATTTTTATGACGCATCACCAGTATTGACGTGTTTCACATTTAGAAATAAGTTACGGTTTCTTAACTTGTCATCCAATTAAAAATTATAAAAAATACCCTCCTAATATTAATATATTTAAAAAGAGCACGTACAAACGTACGTTGTATGTAGGTATTTAGCCAGATATGACTCTACTGCGTCGTAATATTTAGAAACGATATATTAATATTATATTATATTTTCTTTATTTATATAAATGGTAACAAGAAATTTTCTCAGTTTACTCATTTATAAACTTGTTAAAATACATACATGTACATTTTATTAAAGAAAAATTTGTTACATTATATTTTCATTTTTTCGCTCTGGTGTCGAGGCAAAACGCAGCGTTGAGATCCGCCACTCAACACGCAAAAGCCTCCAGAACCGGGCGGAAAGTGGGGAACGGAGTGTTTAACACTAGGTTCCCCCTGCCTACCCTGCTGAGTGCAAGATACAGCGTAAAGCTGATTTATTTATTTTTTAAAATTAGTTGAAAGAAATAACCTGGCATTTTGTTATACGATTTGTATTTATTTAAGAACATTGCATGGTAAGTAATGAAGTAACACACTTTGTTTTGTCAGACTTCGAAATTGTCAACTTCTTAATTCCTAAGAACAGGAATATAAATCGTTTGAGTTTAAGAAAATCCTTAGTTAGTATATAATAAAACTTTTTCGTAAAGTAAGCATTTGAAAATGCTACAATATTGAAAACATCGCAGGAACTACGAAACTTTATTCATTTCACTTATATGATATATTTGAATTGAGGAAATACATACCGTCGTCATATCAAAGTGATACTGAGCACGTTTGAACTGTTAAAGTGACCTATTCCTTAATTTATTCTTTTGAGATAAAAAACAGGGAATAGTTTATATATTTATTTCAAATATTAATAAAGAAAATTCATAATAACAGTTCCTTGGCAACTAGCTAAGTTGTCTCTATGTAGGCAAAAAATAGAGACCAGAGTGTTGGGTCACCAAATCCATGAGGCATCTATTTCTTTTTTTGTAAATAAAACTGTGCCATGATTTAATTATAAATGCTTTATACCATTTTCACGTTGGCTGCCTGATTAACATAAAGCAAATGTATGCTAATGCCACAGTTACAGTAAATTTGTAGATCAGTTAACTATTTAACGTTAGTTTAGTGGAGTTCGATTTTACTGTACTGACATTTTACTGATAGTATTTGTAAATTCAAATTCAAATCAAAACAATATTCGTTTTTTATGATTAAATAACTACGAGTATTTGACGATATCGTGGCATAGTTTAAAAACGGTAGCGATGTTAAGAGTTCGAGAGGTTTGTACGTAAGTAAATTTTCCATATGCGGTCATAATGAGACTAATCGTGATGTTACGCTTAGCTACGTAATAATATCTTTAAAAATATCTTTAAAATAGTCGGGTAATAGTTTTTACTTTATACTGTATTCCGCATAACGTTAGGCAGAGACAATCTAGTGTCAAGACACTGCGACCTCCGCTTTCCTGGCGAATTCTGATGAATTCAAGACATTTCGTGTTGTATGGTGGGACGCAACGCAGCGCTTATCAGAGCAAGGAGATATAAAAATGTGTTCCAACGAAGAAGATGGAAAAACTTAAAATATGTTTTCTAAAAATATTTTTCTTAAAAGTATTTATCTGATTTATTACAATTACAATGTTTATTTAAAAAAAAGCGTCAAATTAAACACGTTACCTAGAAAGTGATCAATTCAGTATTTTTATTGCTTTTCAAGATCCACTTGGGCGCTTATAACCTAACCATTGTTACGTTGAATGGTGAAAACACGAAGGAGATTAATCGTTGAAGCTAAGATAGCAATCTTTTAAATGATTTAAGTGAAAACGGGAATTCAGTTGCACTGTCGTTTTAAAGCCATTGTGAACATTGGACATTGTTCTTTTTTAACTAGAATGGATAAAGAAACATAAGTAATATTCAGTTTATTTAAGAATATTGATTGTATACCCGATAATTTTGACTAAGACTCCACACATTTTGACTAAGGTGTAAAATTTGCAAAATTAAGATTTATAAATAGAGTAAGAATATGTAAAATTAGAAATATACTCTCTACAGGAGATCTGATAAATTTCTGAAAGTGCAAGTCGTTGTCTTGGCAATGTTGTACATAATTATTTTTTAGGTGGGTGATTTATTATTAGTTTTCCATACATAAGATGGAAAGACACAATAAAATACGTTCAGTTAAATGTATTCCATTTCAAAACTATTCTTCCAAATGTAATAATCCTCCCTACAAGTATATAGAAACGCTTTACAGCATTACAGTTTAGTAAAAGCAATAGATTCAACTATGTGTTGTATAGAGTAGCTTTAATATGAACAGTTATATAATTAAATGTATGTAGGGTACTATACATAAATATATATATATATATATATATATATATATATANATATATATATATATATATATATATTGCTTCATGCTACTTGGAGAGGAAATTAAGGCAAATTTAGGAGTGCTCTACCATCTATGCTTCATAAAATTAGTTTTAATTATAACTAAAACGTGTATATTTTGATGTAGTGCATGTTTTAATTTTTTTATTCTTAATAAAATTTTAATTTTTTTTAGTATTATGTGGACTTGTAAATAAATAACATTTTAACAACGTAATATAATCTAGGAAACTGAATTTGATCCATTTGTAATAATTGTATCATCATGAAACTTGGCGGTTATACATAGCTGAATGACAAGACATCATCATCAAGTTGGTTTGATGACGAAGCCAAAACCGGAATAATGAAACGTTCTTGTAAACCATGTGCTCATATAATTTATACCTCCGCGCACATGCTATAGTACTTGTGGCACTGCACCAAATATAAAAGTAAGTTAATATTATAATACATCACAGATAAATACTGTCTTATACAACTTCTTAATATAAAACATACATATTATATGAAAACGATTATTTACTTGTTTGTCGAATTTATTCAAAGTTATTAACTGAATTATTGTATAAAACAGCTTACAAACTGTATTGAACAAGAAAAAACAAATTTTTCACAGCGCTTAAGTAAACTTCAGAAGAGAGACCCTTTATAAATCCCCCAGATTTAATAAGCTTTGTATAAATTAAACAATTTTAATCTTCTCTTTGAAATACTACTAATAGTGGTAAATAATAATTAATGTTTGTTTTCATATTTATAATTAATTTCATTTAATAACTAGTTGTCGCCCGCAACTTTGTTTTTGTAGACTTTAAGACAATTGGAAAATTTGGAATTTAAAAAATTCCTTTCTTCCCGGTTCCGTAGGAATTTGGAGAAGTCTCTTTGAGCATCCCTACACTCCTAACCTAACTGCATGTCAAATTTTCACTTTCTAAGTCCGTTAGTTTTGTCAGTGCGTTCACTGTCAGTCTGACAATAGATATAGATTGACGATTTTCTGATATGTTACGTAGTAACTAGAGAAAGACATTTAATACTTAATTAAACCTGGTTTCCACCGTGAAGGCGAAATAAACGGGTAATGCTTACGCAGAATGAACTGTTTGTAAACAAAATAGGCTTACATTTTCACCAACAAAGAATTTTGTATTTTGTAATTACTTCACTCCGAATCTAGAGAACTGTAACATTCACCTCTTTCTGCTCGCTCGGTCCTTTCCGCCCGAATATTTATTGGTGAAAGTATATAATAAGAGGCCGGTCGTGGCGCAGCGGCACGAGGTGTGACTGCAAAATCGACTGGTTGTGGGTTCGAGGAGATGAAATATTTACTTAAATTTATATTTCCATTTCTTCGCTCTGGTGTAGAGGTTAAGCGCGGCGTTGAGTTCTGCCCCTCAACACGCAATGCCTCCAGAATTCGGCAGAAAGTGGGGAACGGAGTGTCTTAACACTAGGTTCCCTCTGCCTACCCTGCTGTGTGCGGGATACAGCGTGAAGNTACTGTTAAGACACTCCGTTCCCACTAAGATATTTTCGTTCGCCACTTTCCTTCGAAATTTAAAAGCATTGCGTGTCGAGTGGCGAAACTCAACGTCGCGCTTAGCGTCATTACCAGAGCAAGGAAATTAAAATATTAAATATTTCATTTCTCCGACTAGGAATGGAACCTACAACTGGTCGCGCTTAAAGTAGCACGCTTGTGCTCCTAGGATTGGCCTCATTTTATATATTGGATGATCAAACTATTTTATGTTTCTATATATTCGATAGTTTTAGAATGGTAGGAATAAAGTGCAACGTTAAATTCCACTTGCAAAAAAATCAAACTTATCCTTACTTTTTTAATGTAAATTAGACAAAAGTGGAGAATGGTGTGTCATCACACCGGGATGAAGAATAAAAATAAATTTAGTAAAGCATATTTTTTTTGATACGATTGATCGTACATAATATTTAGAGATTTAAAGGCCTTAAATTTCCGGAAATAACAGAAAAATAAAAAAGAAATAGAACTATTTTCCACTATCCCTTTACTTAAGCTTAGTGCCCGCTGCGACCAAATTTTAATGGGTTATTAAAATTAGACGAGAGAATGTGATTGTGATTACTCTAACACTAGGAGTCTTTGTGGAATATTTTATTTATTTATGCACGAGTTCGAGCAAACACGAATTAGTAAATTTTGATGTAACGTTATGGTATTATATCATATAAACACGCTTTTATTAACCCAACAGTAACTATGGAGTAAAATCTAAGAAATTGAATTTATCGCCTTATGAAAATCAGCTTTACGCTGTATCCCGCACACAGTAGGGTAGGCACAACGAACCTAGTGTTACGATACTCCGTTTCCACTTTTGCGCCTTTTTTAATTTTTTTTATTAACGTTTATTCATATCAAAATTACAAAAAAAATAAAATATAGTGACAACAACCGCATTAGTTATAAACTATGTGGCAATTATTAACGCTCGCCTCACAAGCGTTGAGTAAACTGAATACATTGCAAAGAACTGTTTAAATGAGAACAAGTTAATGAAGTAATAATAATAGAAATATATATGGTATACAATAGAAATATTATTAGGATGATTGATGTTCATGATGATAATGTGTGGTGTGTAAGCGTGTTTGTGGATGTGTGTGTGCGTATGTTTGATGAATTCATCGATATCAAGTTATATATCCTATCTATCCGTCTGATCATAATCAAATTTTAATAACTGGTCAGTTAATTTAGTTTTACATTGATGTAAATTTAGAGGATATATTTTTAATGAAAATATTATAGGATATTCGAGTTGACTCGTAGTAGAATTTTTTACAGATTTCGAGTAAACCTCTTGAGTTTAGGCTTATATAATTTAATTATACCTCTCAGCATATTCTATAGCGCTTGTAATAGTTGATGTAAAAAAGTATGTAAAATTGGTCTTTACAATGTTGCTAAAGGAAAATCTTCTGTTATGTATACAATTACGTATTTTTACATTTTCCGTTTATTTAATTGCCTTATAATATGCGAATAACTTGACCATTATTTAATATATAATCAGATTTTACCAATACCAATTTACTCTTAACAAAGGCCATCGTGGCGCAGCGGACGCAAACGCGACGGTTGTGGTTCAAATCCCACTAGGTTAAAATAAATTATTTTAATTTCCTAGCTCTGGTTACAAGACAATCAACTGATTAAAAGGCAAAGTCTATACTGGAACAACATGAAGCTGCTTAATAACGAATACACCATGCACCTATTGCATTCAATATAACATAATAGTAAATTTCATAATAACCGCAATATCAGTATAGAATTTCGAGGCCTTATTAATATTTATGACTAGTTTTGCAAAGCTCAGATTTGGTTCGCGATAAAATTACAAAAGTGTATATTCCCTGAGGAGAACGGTCGGTACGTGAATATGCCTTGCTTATTATTACTATGTAAATATGTTTGGCATTTATTATGTGAGGAATAAATTAGATCTTGATTTACATGTTTTACCTACTAAAGTTGGTTGGTTTAAAATACATTACCTTATTTCAGAGGATGCAGTGGAACAATGTTTGACTGTAAATAAGATGACTTGACGTTGACTCGGAAGATCGTGTACGAGTCTACGCATGGCTGTACAGATCCCACAGTGATAATACAGAAACGGATCAGCTCATGGAGCACATGCAATCGGCTATCAACGACATGCTCTAACTGATTCCCTCCGCTGCAATCGTGATACTTGGCTATTTTAATGTACACAATGTCAGGTGGCTTGGATTACGCTCCACTTGGCCAATGGATTGTCCCAATTGGTTGATTCAACTACGCGATTCCCGCGCGTAGACAACCTCAATACCTCCTTATTGGATTTTCTGCTGACATTATATCCGGACCAGTACCAGATTATCGTCGATGCCCCTTTGGAGTCTTCAAACCACTCTCTGGTACGAAGTGTCGTGCCGTTTCAACGTATTTATCACAGAATACCCATAACTTGTCGCATCTGGGACTACAAGTCAGCTGATTGGGATAGAACACGTACATTTGACTTATGTTATCCATGGGGGCCCGTTTGCTTCACTTCCGATGATCCTATCTGTGCCGCTGCTGCTACCACTGTAGTGCCAATCGGTGGTAAGTCACAGGTTTTAGCCAGCCTTCGTTTCCGCTATTACGCACAGGAAATGACCTCTTTGTCGAAGTTGTCGAAGCTCGAGTACCATCTATACCATTTGGATGCGTGGCACTCCACTATTGTGCAGCTTCTTAGGAACTAACTTGCGACAGTGTCTCCAGGTAGATACGACTTGGGTACCTTCAAAAAGAGAGTCTGCCGTCTATTTCCACCTTAAAGGCTGGCAACGCATCTGTAGCTCCTCTAGTGTTATACGGGTTCATGGGCGGCGGTGATCACTTACCATCAAGTGACCCGAACGCTCGCTTGCCTTGTCTATCTTCATAAAAAAAGCCCAGTAATAAGTGATATAATTAATGGTTATCGCATATTGGATAGCAACCAAAGATCAATAATAAATATTTTACATATAAGCACTTCTCTGAATGAAAATCAAACCCATGACTGTCTCCTACAATCAGACACTTTCTAATCATGTGACAATTTCTCGCATATTGTATTTTGTTTACTTAAAACTAAAGAAACAAATATATTTATAAATATGACTGTAGTATCAAACTGACTTCAGAGGCTTAGTTATAAGCCTAGTCACACCTGCGATGGAACTTGAAGACAATAAATAATATTTCAAAGCATTTATTTCATTTTAAAGTAAAACGTGAAGGTAATTTTAGAGGTAGTTTGTTTATGTATGTTTATGTTTTGTTGTGTTTATGTTTTTTTTTCTTATACTTAACTAGCGACCCAAATACGGCTTTAACTTTTGTTATATTGTTTACTAAATCTTTATATAAATTTTAACTAAAAAAAATAAACTAAACTAGCTTCACACTTTATTCCTAGCGGGATAGTCAGAGAGAACGGACCCCAAACGCTATGGTCTCTACATACCTCTTTCGCCTCGTCCACTATCATCGACCTCTTCATACATGCTCTCCGGGGGGTCCTCAGGCTTTTTACGTGACCTTCCTCCTCCTCCAGTTTTTTTGATTCTGTGTTTTCAAAGGTCAACCGGGGTCTCCCCCCACCTCTCTTACCGCTCACTTTTCCGTCATAATTTTTTTTTGCCATTCTTCCATCACTCATTCGTTCGACGTCCCCAAACGAAATTGTAACATGTATATTATTATGAAGTATAAGCTTTTGCTTTTCGTTCTTATAATAGTGGGAACGAGCGATGCGGACTTCACTTCTCCCTTGAATGGCATACTACGGTTGTACTAAGACGTCATCTGACTTCACCGCGTTCCGAGTACGAAAGAAGACCTAACGAGTCAGGACCGCCTGCCCCTGCCCTAAATATGAATAATACATTAGGAGCTATGCTACTGATGTTTTATTTTTTTTATAGCTTCATGACGTACTTTGCACGTAGCAAGTTGCTCTTCTCAATGTCATCAGGGGGAACCTAGTATTAAGTCACTACATTTCCCATTTTCCGCCTAATTCCGATTTCTATAACTGTCATATTTTTTTTGAGAAATCTAAATATTGTAACAACACAATGCGTAGCGTTGTGTTATGTCACTCATTTTTTATAGAACTCTAAATATTGTAACAACACAAAACGCAGCGTTGTGTTACGTCACTCAACGCGCTAATCTCGAAAATAAGTCAATAAGTAAGGAACAGAGTGAATTTAACAAGTAATGATTTTCTTACCAAGCTCTAAAGGTCTCAACATTATTTTTTATGTTAAGTTTAAGTATACACCTGTGTAGAGGCAGATATAAATTTTGGTTTACCACCGCCTCCCAAGAGCGCGACATTTGCATTTCTACCATCGCACGTCGGATGCAAGAGAATGAATAACTTTTCTTTGTTCGTTATTATACAGAAATAATGTAAAACGTTTTTTTTTATTTAACGTCACAGATTATAAAATATTTTTAGGAAATTGTGTTTTAAATCTTTAAACATTTTACAGTAGAGAGTGTGATCTACACTTTTTGCCATTTTAGTTTTTTTTATAGCTTCACGCTGTATCCTGTACATAAAGGCAACTTGGGAACATAGTGTTAAGACACTTAGTACGCACTTAGGACACTTCCGTTTTCCATTTTCCGCCGAATTTTGGCAATGTCTATTGTCTAGTGAGTGGCGGAACTCAAAGCCGCCCTTTGTTCGTTACTAGAGCGAGTTATTTTTTATAATATAATAATATGAGTATCAAATTAAAGGGCTCAATACGAGGGTTACAAAAACGTATATCATGATTATCGTTATCGTACCGTAACGTTTTGAAGTAAAACAAACAGGCGTAGGAATTTTATATAGTAGTAAGGTAATGCTACAAGGATTATCTTTACTGTTTGAAGTTGGTTTTTCTTTGTTTAAAATATTTTATTTTACGATTTTAAGTGATGGATAGACCTTAAAAAGTTGTTTCTCTAATAAGTTGATAGTAGTTTTATTATTTAAAACTTCAATCTTAATTAGGTATTATGTTCCATTCCTAAGTTCTCAAATTGGTCTCCATCAAGTTCGACTATGAAAATTACTGACTATAACAGCGTTATGGTAGGCGCCTGAGTATCGTCCATTTGCTCCTAAGAATTGAAGAGCTCCGTTACTTTGTCATGGACTCCATAATCAGAACCTAAACAAATTCTCGTCAAACTACCCTTGAATCCTTGAACAAAATAATTGTCAAAATCGATTGGCGTGATTTCTCACGTATATACTTAATGAAAATTTAAGATTTTAGAAGGAATTTTCTCATCAACGGCATTGTTTGAACTGAAAATTGAAATTTGACTACATGGGAAGCTTTGAAATAAAAAAAAACATTAAATTGGTTTACCCAGTTGGAAGTTCTGAGGAACAAACATTAAAAAAAAATACAGTCAAATTGATAATCCCCTCCTCTAGCAGAAGTCAGTTAAAAAAAACCCTTATAATGCTTCAGTCAAGATAATGGAGGTATCGTTAGATTTGTCTTAGCAGCCTGATCGTTCTTATGTATGGTGAGTATATTACACCATTGTCCTTAAGGAAAAAATCATTTTTTTTCGTATACTATAATATGCCGTCTATTAAGGTTATATTAATTAAAAAATATTATTAAAAACAAAGAACCCACATACGACTACAACGAAAAACACAAGCCCAATAGTTAATTAGGATTAATAGTTGGGACCTATAATTTGATTCTCTAATCAATTAAATCTTCATGAGGAACCCTATAAAAATTAAATGGATCCCGACTGCTAATGCTAAATAACCTATTGGGCTTGTATTTTTCTTTTCAGTTTTATGCAGTTGGGTTTTATTGTTTTTGATAATAATTAAAATAAATATTTAAACATCCGAATTACTTAAATTTTAAACACACTAAGGACAGTAAAATAACTTAAAACAAATACATTAGAATGTCGTTGATTAATAAGAACGTGTTGCTTTATTAGTAACGAGCAATCGGACGACTTTTAATATAATATAAGCGGGTTCGATTCCCGCTATTACAATTTTTTATATTATATGTATCCAAATATGAATACTCTCTTACCCCTTTTATAGATAAATACTAGAAATCTTTCGAAACCTTAAATTTGAACTAAAAACTTTCAACGAAATTTCAATCCATTATGCAAAATCCTTCAGCAGATTTAATTCACAATTTAATTCGACAGATCAGGTCTGGCTCTGCATCTGAATTCGATATCGTCTAAAGCAGCTGCCTTACAACTAGGTTTCTATTCACACTTAGCTCAGTTCACTTATCTCAGTTCACTTATAACGGAGTGGCGGTCTCGAGTAAAACGTAATTGAAACTATCCGGTGCATGTTAAATGAATGTTACGCTACGAGAATTTATAGGTAGTTGTTTTTTTTTTTATTTTAATATGATATTATACATCTGAAAATGAAGTATTGTTACTGTTAGAGGTTATGAGTTGGATTCCCACTCTTTGAATTAATTATTTTTTCCGGCTCTGGTAACAAGACAAAAAGCGGCTTGTAAATGGATTTGGTTGATCTGGCTTATATTTTTTATATTTTTCCAGCTTCACGTTGTCTCCCGCTTATAGTAGGGTAGTCAAAGGGAGTCTAGTGTTAAGACACTCCGACACTCATAAATAATAATTCATTCCCCCGAGCGGGAATCGACCTCACAACCGTGGTGTTTACAACCATACGCCCCTGTGCCACGACGGCCTGAATATTTTTAAAATAATATTACATGTAAGAATTCCCTGCCGTTACTTCATCTTTGAAATTAATGGAAAAACTGCCACGAAAAATGCAATAGAAGTGTTGTAGAAAATCTCGTACAAGGAAGAAAAGAAGGCAAGGAAAGTAAATGAACTTAAAATTATCTTACTAACAACGTGAAAGAATGCCATCTGGTAATTTATTATTCATTCCAGGCAATAGATCATTAAACTTAACACACACTTAATTTTTTAAAGATTTTTTATTGAATAGCATCAGCTTCACGCTGTACTATACTGTTGAGGGAGCATTAAGAGTATTGAAACAATTCGTTCCCCACTTCCCGCCGAACTCACGAGGTATTGCGTGTTAAGTGGTGGAACTCAACGCTGCACTTTGCCTCGACACCAGAGCAGCAGAAAATATAAATTTAAATAAATATTTTATTTCCTCGAGTGGGGATCGAACCCACAATCAGTCGCGTTTACAGTCACACTTTGTATCCCTGCGTCACGACTGGCGCATTTTCCTAATATTTTTTAATTTTCTGTAGCTTCATGCTTTTTCCCGCATAAAAACTAGGATACGCCACATGCTATACACGGCGGGTGGAGCTGAGAGAAGTTATGTTGCGCAAAACTTTCGCAAAAATTGCGCAATTTTTGCGAAAATTTTGAAAAATTTTCTGCGCACGCGCGGGGTTAGGTTAGTCAAAGTTGTCAGAAGTCAAAGTGCGCGTGGATTTCAAAACGTTCCACAGTTTAACTCTATGGGCACATTTTGACCATTTACTTAAAAGATACAATTATCACCAAACTACTTCACAGGGATCACTGTGTCGTCCACAACGTTCCTACAAAATTTCAGAGCTGAAGTCAAAAATTTCAGGTCAACAAGGAATAGCATTACAACGAAACACACTTTTGACCAATAAGAGCTTCGCTTTGCTCAGCTCAACAAGTTCAAAAATTATTAATATTCTTTATTCAATAAAAAATAAATAAATAAATTAGCTTCACGCTGTATCCCGCACACAGCAGGGTAGGCAGAGGGAACCTAGTATTAAGACACTCCGTTCCCCACTTTCTGCCGAATTCTGGAGGCATTGCGTGTTGAGTGGCAGAACTCAACGCCGCGCTTAACCTCGACACCAGAGCGAAGAAATGGAAATATAAATTTATTCTGGAGGCACTGCGTGTTGCGTGGCGGAACTCATCGCCATGCTTTGCTTCGTCACCAGAGCGAGAAAAATGAAAATATTAAATATTTCACTGCCCCGAATGGAAATCAGTTGCACACGCCCCTGCGCCACGACGGTCTCAAGTCAATAATTACTCTTTCTAACATCAATGTTACAATGCATAGCAGAGATGGCGAAGGGAACACAGTGTGAAGACACTCCTTTCCCTACTTTTACTCAAATTTTCGAAATATTGAGTGTTGAGTGGTCAAACGCCACACTTTGCCTACAAGAGAACAGAGCCAAATACATGTAATAATTCCCTGTCGTTACTAAACATATTCTTTATAATATAGACAAAGAAGGTAGGATCGGAGGGTCGGTAGAAGTCTAACAGGACCTTCGAACTAATAGCTAATGTACACATTGGACAGGATGCCTATCCTGTCGTTTCTCAAAGAATAAGACAAAATTGTTTCACGTATTTCATTCCTATATTATGAAGGTAGAATGAAAATATTGTCCTAAGGGACTGTCTGATCTGTCTACCTTTATAACTATTTCGACGCTATTATATCTATTTTGGGAGTTCAAATTGATATTGATGCTATAATAGTTGTGGGAAGTTTTTACATTTACAATATTTTAGATCCTTGATTGTTTTAAGGAAGGTGGCATCAGTATCTTTAGATGACTTTTAAAGATAGTTTAGCTTCACGCTGTATCCCGCATACTGCAGGATATGCAGAGGAAACCTAATATTAAGATACTTTTACCCCCACTTTCCACCCAGTTTTCAAGACATTGCGTGGTGACTCAGCGCTAAGTTTTGCCTTGTGGCAAAGTGGGAATCAAACCCACACTCTTGCCCTTAGACTACTTATAATTGGGTTTTTATCAAATTAAATAAATAGAGAATAAAAATATTCATAAAAATAAGAAATATTTTTTTTTATTTTTTGCCATGATCCATATGTTGCTGTATAGAAGATGTGAAGAAGAAATTAACTAAACTTGTATTTGTAACCTACATAAATTCATCGTTATAATAAGACGAGATTTATTTCATACAAAATACAAATCTCTACAAATTCATAAAAATTGTATTAAATTTAAACCATAAAACTTAAACTAGATATTGAATATCAAAACAACTTTAAAGGGGAAACATACGAGTAATCGTATACCTCATACATTGTTAACTAGTTATTTTGAGAGTAGGGTTCCGAACATGACATGCTAGCGACGTCCTGTTATTGCTTCCCGAAATTTGTTACAGTTAGAAAACGGTTAATTAAGATTGAGATTGAGGAAAGTTGAGATTCTCTTTAAAGCTTCTCTCTGTGTCCCGCATATAACAGAGCAGGCAAATCTAGTGTTAAGACACTTCGTTCTCTATTTCTCGCTGAATTTTCGTCATTTTACAACGAGGAAATAAAAATAACTGCAAACGTGACGGCTGTGGGTTCCATTCCAATACATAATAATAAATGATTTTCATTTTTCTCGCTCCAATACCAAAACCAATAAACAAAGAGTATAAACGGAAAAAGTAGAAATTTACTTTAACCCAAAACCCCAATCTACTTACAAATATAAAATAAAAAAAATAATAACTAAATATACTTAACTCCTATGCATATCTTAACTATAAATAATGAATTGCATTAATTTACTAATCACACCCACGACAGTTTGCCGCTGCCGTAGCTATTGTCTTCTTGCGGATAACCGGATTACGTATACCTGCTTAACGAGAACGGAGTGAACTAACTAAATTGTATGAACGTGTACGGTCTTAGCTTTAAGCTCAATACTATTTGTGACTATTGGTTTTGCTTGTGTTTTCATTTTATTTATTGTTTAACATTTAGAGGGTAATAAAGTGTACTTCTAAAGTGGTTTACTACATACATATGGCTTTATATTATTTGAAAGATTGTTGACATTTTAAATGATGGTAACGGAGGTAAGTGGGGAAAGGAAGTGTCTTAATGGGAACGGAGTGTCTTAGTACTAGGTTTCCAGGTTCCCTCTGACTACCTCGCTATGTGTGGGATACAGCGTAAAGTAAAAAGAGTACCTGTGTACCTGTGTTTTGATTTTCGAGAATTATGTTGTTGAACATATTATTATTATAATTAATATTTATTTAAGAACATTTTAGCTTTTACCACGCTATTGGTACAAATATCTTAATTAGCGCAATAAATCTGGATTTAAATAATAATCTCAATCTCATCTAAGTCCATAATCGGTGTAGGTATAGTCTATAGTCAGTTAAGCAAAGTGCGGGCTTAGCTTAACATGTAGTGTCTTTAATAGGCGAAACCATGAATCGGGAGTTATCACAAATATATCCTAAAATCTTAGAAAATATTGCATGTTGAGTGGCGTAACTCAACGCAACACAGAATCTTTAACAGAGCGGGTAAAAGAAATTAGGCATAATAAAAATTCCTAAAAGTGGGAATCACACCAACAAATATCGTTTTCAATCCGATGCTGTCATTTTATAATAACTTAGTTCAAGCTATCATTTGACTTTTCATTTACTTTCAAAGTTGGTTCCTCCACTCAATAGGCAATATCTTGATAATTGGGGAATGAAGTGTATTAACACAAGGTAACACACTGCTTAACTGCTATATGCAGGATACAGCGTGAAGCTAAAAAATATATAGTTTATGGAACAAACGTGTGTTATCTTACGAGTAATATTAGTTAATCTATGTTTTGGGTGGCCGTAAAAATGTGACGACGAAAAGGTCTTGAATAAATAAACGGTGCGCTCCAAGTCTCTAAGGATTTCAATATATACAGAAAACAAGCTGAGATTTTCCATTCTAACACTTGTTAATATTATATTTTAATTGTGCCGCAGGGCCACAAAATGACTGTAAGCGCTACACGTTGTGGGTACGATTCCCAATCGAGGAAATGAAATATTTAACATTTTCATTTCGTCGTTCTGATAACGAGGCGAAGTGCGACGTTGAGTTGCACCGCCCAACATGCAGTGCCCAGAGTGTATCTAAAACACATAAAATAGAGAGGTTTAATACTATTGCGTCGTAGTTGTGAAGTATCTAACGGTACAACGGTAACAAATTGTCATAGATTCGATTTACGCTCATGGTAATGTTAACATGAAACAAAAACCACGTTGAGTTACGCCTTTAAAATGTACGGTAGTTGAAAATACACAACGTTTTAAAATTGCGAGGAAGTCGAAACCCCGCATTAATTAGCTGTCTTTAAACCTATAAATATATGAATTGATCTATAGATTTATACTTTAATCAATAAATAAACGGTTTATATAAAAAGCAGACTAATTAAGTGGGTTTTGAAATGCAAATTCATCCACATTTGAAACCGCGGTTTGTGAATCACTCGAAATGGTCGGGACACGCACGTTCATCTATATCAGTGCCATAGGCTATGAGGCGATGAATGTTAATAATTGATAATTGTTTACAAGTAAATAATTAATTAAGTTTTTACTTATAATACAAAATAAAATCAAACAAATTAAATTAAATTAAATGAGCTTCACGCTGTATCCCGCACACAGCAGGATAAGCAGAGGAAACCCAGTGTTACACAGTCTGTGCCTATTAAGACACTTCCTTTCCCCAGTCTCCACCGAATTCTGGAGGCAGAACTCAACCTCGTTACCAGAGCGAGGAAATTAAATATTAAATATTTCATTCCCTCAAATGACAATCGAACTCGCAACCGTCGCGTTTATATTTGCACGCTTGTGCTCCTGCGCCACGACTGTCCTCTTTGTAAATAAGTATACCTAAAACACAACAACAGTAAAATAGAACGAATGCAGTTTTATAGTCATATCCTAGTCAAACAACGCCACAACGTCAAGTCACACAACGCACGCCGCACGGCTCACTGCCGCAAACATACAAAATAAACCACATTCGAATTTCAAATTTGACACCATTTTCAACCACTTATTTCCAGAAAGACGTATTTCAAGTTTATTTTTGGTATATTTTAGTTTAGGTATTAACGTATTGTTTGGAAACTGAATATACTAACTAACTGAATATATGGGAAATGTTCAAGGCTTACTGTTACTGCTAGGAGCAGTTTTAAATATAAATAAAATAATATAGCACTATGCAAATAAAAATAATAAACATTGTGTTTTATATATTAGACATTCTTGTATATTGGGTTACATTATTATATTGGGCCTTTCTCGATATTATTTTATCGAACAATTCCTGATATTACTTCAACTAAACAAACTTTTGAGCTTTATGCAGAGCTGAGTGCAGATTTTAGGTAGTTTTGTGTATTTTTGTTTCTAAAGTATATTTTAATTTTATTTTCTCTTCCCAAAGTGTGAAATAAACTAAGCTTTAAAAAGTTAAATATTTATTAAATAGCAAATATGTAACAAAACTTTTTTTTAAACTTCACACTGTGACCCGCCTTTAGTAGGGTAGGCAGAGGGAACCTAGTGCTAAAACACTCCGTTCCCCACTTTCCTTGCGTTTTGAGTGGCGGAACTTAGCGCCGCATTTTGCTTTGTTACTAGAGGGAGGAAATGAAAATATTAATAAATAATAATTCATTCCCCCGAGAGGGAATCGAACATACGACCGTCACGCTTACAAAGTCACGCGCTTGTGCCACTGCGCCACTAATATATATATATATATATATATATATATATATATATATATATATATATATATATATAAAATAGCTTCACGCTGTATCCCGTACACAGCAAGGTAGGCAGAGGGAACCTAATGTTAAGAGGACATTACAGTCATACTTTGTGCTCTTGCGCCATGACTGTCCTCATAAAACTTAATAAAATATAAACAGCTTTTCTACATCAAACGGTATAAATACTAAAGAATGTGCTCGAGTGACAATCGGACGCAAAAGGCGCGGTTATAGTGCATCTGCGTCACGACTGCACTTTGTAAATAAATGTACCCAAAATATAACAACAGTAAAATAGAACGAGATCAGTTTTTAAAGTCATATCCTAGTCTAAACGTTTCACACAACGCACGCCGCACGGCTCACTGCCGCAGAACAAACAGAATAAACCACATCTGAATTTCAAATTTCACACTATTTTCAACCACTTATTTCCAGAAAGACATATTTCAAGTTTATTTTTGGTATATTTTGGTTTGGTACTAAAGTATTGTTAGGAAACTGAATATACGATTATAAATAAATGTATACGTAATATTTTTAAAGCTCACTGTTACTGATAGGAGCAGTTTTAAAAAGAAAAAAATAATATATCACTAGTTTCCACTCGTGGCTTCGCCCACGTAGATAAATAGAAATAACTAAGATTGTGTTCTATACATGATACATTATTGTATATTGGGTTACAAAGAAATAATAAACGTGACGTAATAAAGCCTATGGCCTTCCTCGATAATTTATTGAATAGTTCCTGATCTTAGTGCGTTCAGCTTTGTAATATTGAGTGTAGATTTTAGGTAATTTTGAGAATTCTTTATATTTTTTTATGTATTTTTATGTATGTATATTGTTATTCGAGGCCAGTCGTGGTGCAAGGGCACAAAGTGTGATTGTAAAATAGTCTGGTTGTAGGCTCGATCTCCCCTCGTGGAAATGAAATATTTATTTACATTTATATATTAATTTCTTCGCTCTCGTGTCGAGGCAAAGCGCGGTGTTGAGTTCCGCCACTCAACACGCAATACCTCCAGAACTCGGTGGAAAGTTGTTAACGGAGTGTCTTAACACTAGGTTCCCTCTGCCTATCCTGCTGTGTGCGGGATACAGCGTGAAACTGGGAAATATTGTTGTTATTTAAAGGTAGTAATAGAAGAGCATATTTAGTTAAACGTATATTGTATGAGTATAACGGTTGTCTCTACTACTGCTCTACTCTATATTACATTACACTAATCAACTCTAAGATTATTTATTTTACTTCAAACTCTTTTAACATTAATTTCATCTAGAATATTAATTAATACATATTGATTTTCATATATTTTAAGTTAAGTTTTTTAAGAGGATTACTATTATTATTTATTTATATTTCTAGAATTGCTGAGACGGGCCTAAAAAGATAGAGCCAAAAAAAAATTTAAACCTACACATTCGTCAATTACCATGAAAAATAAAAGGTCACGGCTATCGCTTTGTTCAGTTGTCACGCTTGTTAACTAGACTGTATATATAGGGCTGGGCTTGTTGTTATATTTTGCTTTACAAAAAAATTTAGTGAATACTATTTTTTCGATGGCAAACAATGTTATCAGCTTCACGGTGTATCCCGCACACAGCAGGATAGGCAGAATCTAGTGTTAAGACACTCCGTTCCCCACTTTCTGCCGAATTCTAGAGGCATTGCGTGTTGAGTGGCAGAACTCAACGCCGCGCTTAGCCTCGACACCAGAGCGAAGAAAATGGAAATATAAATTTAAGTAAATGTTTCATCTCCTCGAGTGGAGATCGAATCCACGACCAGTCGGTATTACAGTCACACTTCGTGCCGCTGCGCCACGACTGGCCTCGCAAACAATGTTATATTACCATTTTTTTTAATTTCAAAAATAACCCAGTGTTAAAGCACGTTTTCGGTGGCGGAACTTAACAATGCACTTATTACACAGATAATTAAAATAATTTAATTCATCTAAGTTGGAATCAAACCCACAACCATCGATTCGTTTTACTATTGTAATCTCCCCTTTTGGAGCATTTAGAGTTACCGTAAGACAAAGCAGCATTTTGTTTAACCATAATGAAGAAGTGAATCTGTGTTTTCGATTTTACTGTACAATGTTACGAGTTACTAGTATGAGCTAGTAAATGTGACTGAGAAAACGAATAAGAAATACATTTTTTATAAAATATACAAAGATTTTAATATAGTGGTATTAGAACCCATGCCTCTTGGAAACAAACGGTGTAAGCGCTCTGACCACTGAGCCATACGTTCTCATCAAGCTTAAATACGTTTGTTTCAACTTATTTATGTTGTTAGCATTTCTGTATGGAAGTTGCTTACAAATTTTCGGTTCCCGAAGACTATTCATTACATAGAATTATCATTTGGCAAAGATAATGATATTTATTAAATGTTATTAACAATATTAAAGTGTTATTACACATTTTGAAAACAAAAATACTTGTAAACAACAAAAATGTATTAGGGTAGGCAGAGGGAAGCTAGTGTTAAAATATTCCGTTCCCCACTTACCACCCGATGAGGCATTGCGTGTTGAGTAACGAAACTGAACGCCGCACTTTGCCTTGTTACCAGAGCGAGAAAGTGAAAATATTAATAGATAATAAATAATTCATTCCCTCGAATCTAAGAAATCAAAATAATAATTTAGTTCCCGAGTGGGAGCCAAAATCAAACAGTCATTACCTATTACATTGTTGATGTGCCACATATTACAAATCTTTATAAGGAATACTGATAATAAACACTAGACATTATACAAAACTAATTATTTCGAAGTTAACAATGACATAAAACCCTATATTTCACAACAGAACCCTAGCCTCTTAGAGGGCGCAAGTACCGCATCTGAATTTCAAATGGGAGTCTCGCGGGAACTTTGATGTGGAGTTTGCAATTTACGAAAACAAGTTTATTGGTGAACGCACAAGCGCTAATTCTGTATATTAGCCGTATATATCTGTATGTATCTGTATCGTACATATCTGTATATGTCTGTATGTATCTGTATATATTTTAACATCTGTGGATCTGTATGTAGTAATTGTGTGTGGAGGAATTGCGTAATGTCTGATTTTAATAGGCAATGGTTGTGAATTCGATACTCGATCGAGGTAATGTTTGTGATTAAGCTTTGCGCTGTAGATGTCCGGTAGGACAAAGAGGGAAAATCTCAGGTTAAGACATTCTTTTCCTACTTTTCATCCATTGAGATTTCCGTGCTTAATCTTATAACCAGAACGAGAAAATGAAAATAATTTATTTCTCCGAGTGAAAATGGAATCCACAACACTTTTTACACCACGCCTGGCCTCCAATGATTCTAATTAATATCGTTAAAAAATTAGACAAAGGTAACGTAAAGACAGAGAGAGACTTACTGTCTATAAGAGATTGCATGAAGCAATAATATCGCCTTTGCGTACATATTTTTATTTACTTGTTTTCCGTACTATTTATAAAGTATATTCTATTCTATTCTTAGTTATTGTTTTCAGTTTTCCAACTTTACCAATTATCTAAGGCGCAACCCGCATTTAGTCTAACTGAATATTTTTTGAATGGGGACCAAACCCACAACTACTCTCATATATAGAACATTTTGTTACTACGCTACCGAAAGTGCATATCTGTAACCATAATAGAAATGTTTAACTCGATTAAGCAGCTAGAGAATGAAAATGTATGGTAACTTGTACGGAATTTCATTTGGTTACAATTAGATCTTTACCTACTTGCTACTCAATTTGTGTACAACAAGTACAGTTATGTAAATTTTTTTGTTAATTAATTGTTTTTTTAACATTTTAAAATTCCACATTTAAGAAACTAAAATAGTTTTTTTAAAACGTATGAAAAATTATCTAAGCGCTCTGATCACAAAGCCACACTTTCTCATCTAGCTGAACATGAAGCTTAAAACTCAATGATGAGACTAATGTTATGGTTTCCAAGAGGCAAGTTCAAATTTCACTTCCACTCTCACTACGTTATATATTAATATATGTTTTCTAAAAAGTATTTTTTAAGAAGAGCGTTTTGAAGGGCCTCCTTAGCGGGGGGTGCTTTACTAATTATATTCATTTCCTTATTAAAAAAAGTTATAGACATACTACTTATAAAGTTATAGACATACAACATACTTATAAAATAGTACCTATATGAAATGTTATTTTATTACAATTAACCAAAATGCTATCTAAATTCATTATTATCACATAAGATTCTAACAAAAACTTGTTTTATCATGCCATGCCCTAATTAACTTACGTTCCTAATTCTTGTACAAATTAAGCCTCTGTTAAATTAATTCTACTTCAAATTAGAATTTTGAAATATAATAGATCAAATAATATGGTATAAATAGTTTAATATTCAAATTAATTCATAGCACAATTGAACTTAAGCACGGTTGGAGCTATAAATCTCAGAATCCCAGAAATAAAAATTTAAATAATAACTACAGTGGCACATACAGCGTTTGATAATATCTTAGTGGTTGTGGGTTCGATTCTCACTCGGGTGAATGAAGTATGCACTTTCTCTTCAATGCACAAGCACAGGGAAGCTAATATTCAGACAATCAGTTCCCCACTTTCCGCCGAATTCTGGAGGCATTGCGTGTTAAGTGGCGGGACTTATCGCTACGCTTTGCTTCGACATTAGAGCGAAGAAATGAAAATATAAATAAATATTTTATTTCCTAGTGGGGATCGAACTCACAATCAGTCGCTTTTACAGTCACACACGAGTGCTCCGGTGCTATGACTGGCCCCTGGTCTCTTATTTGAACGTTATATTTATACGTTATATTAATTCAGATCAGAATCAAATCTACACAACCTCTATCTCTATCTCTTCTTCATCAGAGACAATACTATAAGCAATAAATGTCTCTGCCGTAATAATAATTTGTTCCATTAATATGTTCTCATTAAGCAACATTTTCTCGTTTACGCAAAGACCACAATCATCAATTACAACGCAAAAAGACACATGAATCCTTTGATCTTAATGAAGAACAGTAAAAAAATATATACTGTGAATTACATTATCTTTGGAGGCAGTCGTGGCGTAGAGGCGTAGCGTGTGACTATAAACGCGACAGTTGATAGTTCGATTACCACTCGGGGAAATGAAATATTATTTATTAATATTTTCATTTCTTCGCTCTGATAACTTAAGTTCCGCCATTCAACAGGCAATGCCTCGAAAGTTCTGCGGAAAATAGGAAACGGAGTGTCTTAACACTAGGATCCCAGTGTAAAGCCGAAAAAAGAAAAAAGAAAAAATTAAGTTACATATCAAACATAAACCAACCTATAATCAGCGTGTTTATGGTTTGCCACTTGGCCCCTTATCAGGGCCGTAATGTCGTCAACGTAATGTCGTCTTTATTATGAGATGTCAACATCACTGTTAAAAAAAGTCTCTATATCTATTAAAAATGTTCTTATATACTTGAGCCTGTTAGAAATAATTTTGTCAAAAATATTTTAAATTCTATCTGATTCAGCAAAAACGAAAAAGTAATATCTCAAAATAATTTTCCCTATATTAACAAATAATATACCTATATAAATAAAATGAAATAATAAAAAATATGAGCACATTTAAACGCGTCGTCTCGGCCACTTCCCAGAAGTCCATCTTGACAGGTTGTAATGTCCGGTTCCGGCATGTTATTATATCTACCTATCTTTATATGATATTAAAATTTTGTATAAAATAGTAACAGTGTTTTTTTTTAACTAAAAATAAGAAATCTCATGTTCCATAGTTGTAGGTTCTTTCTCTACTTGCGGGAATGATTTTGCTTAAATATTTTTTATTTCTTTGCTCTGTTACAAATCGCGACGCTGGATTCCGCCTCTCTATACGCAATGTCTCAAATTTTGGGCAGAAAGGGGAGAACGGAGTCTTAACACTAGATTCCCTCTACCTACTCTACGGCATGCAGGATATAGTGTAAAGCTCTTTTAAATATTAAATAAACTCATCACGAACATTTTGCTAAACTTGGTGATAGGTGAAAAAACACTTTTCTTGACTTTACTTCTTTCCAATATTATTTATGCTTAAAATGATTTTAAATCGTGTTTAAAATTTTCTATCACAGCGAAATTTCGATGCATCACTTTCATGGATTATTTATAGAATATTGTGCTTTTAAATTTACAGTATAAATTCTTGCTTCTTATAAAATTTGTGATTTTATAGCGTCAAAAAAATTCCACTTAGAACGCAATTGCCTCGAGCAATTGATGGAGTGAAAGTAAGTAGCAGAAGTGTCTTAACACTAGGTTCTCACGGTCTCTCTGTCTGCCGTGCTATCTCAGGATACAGCGTGAAAAAAATAAAATAAAAATATCTACTTTGTTAAGGTCATCGTGGCGCAATGGGACAGCCTTTGATTAGAAACGCGATGGTTGTGGTACAATCCTCGCTCGAGATATGGAATTATTTTATCGGTCTTGTACGATAAAGCACTGCGTCAGTGAACTTAATGTCTCAAATATGGACAAAAAGTAGAGAATGGATTGTGTGATCAACAGTTTCCCTCAAATTAGGTCCGAATCCGGAATACACCTATCAAGCAGCCCCCTTATATAACAGGATAGGTCCCTTATATAGCTATACCCTTTATATAGCAGGATAGGCAGAGAGAACCTAGTGTTAAAACGTTTTTCGTGTTGACCGCGGAGCTTAACGTCGCAGTTTCGCCAAAGAGGACAATAGAATATTATTTTAATTATGTATTCGTATTTTGATACCTTAATTCCCTTGAAACATACAATAATATGATATTTCAGAATTTCCTTTTGTAATTAATGGCGATATTGTTATATTTAATGCTCTTAAATATTCAATAATAATAAGCTAATTCTGTTTTGGTAACAAATACATTAATTAAATGTTGAAATGTTAGAGCTCAAACGTTATTTTGTTACTAAACATAAACATCTTCGAAAAAATTAGAGTACCATCAAAGGATATTAAAATACTTTTAAATGAGAATTACCTAGTAATTTGTATAATAAATGAAATTCGTCTGTCGAAGTATTACAAAGAATAAGGGAGCAATTAGAAGGGGCGATAGGATTTCTTGAAATTCCTACGGGAACGGAAAAAATAGTAAATATTTTTCAATGTTAAGGATAATAGTCCGAAAAATGTTATAAAAGTGTAAATTAAGCGTGCCACGCAATTTTTTTTGTAGAAATCATTTAGTATTATAAAGACGATTGTAACAGTATGTACCTTGGGTATAAGTTAAAAATAAATAAAATAAAATATGCATGGCAATACACATAAATAACATAGTTAATTATGGATAATACAATCTATATATTTTTAATACTATATAAATCGAGACGAGTTCATGTATTGTCGTCCCGAGTGTCGCAACCGTTGTTTCGTCTATATAATGGGTGCAGAACTCGGAAGGCAACGGTCGAGTCAAAGTGTCAAGTACTACGGTACTAATATATATGATGCACATAAAGACTCTTACCAAATATATTATAAATATAATATAATAATTCGAAGCCTATAATGGCACGATCTTTTAGGATCGAATTTCTTATAAAGGCAATATATGTGGCGACACATATTGTGGTTCAAAGTGATCTTTGACCATTATTATAATATTAAATGTTGCTTAACGTCGCGGAAGCTGACGTGATGGGCTTATGCGAACTGTTTTATCGACATTAACTATGTCGTGGCTGATGCCGTCTCGCAGTACACTCGCGATACGTAAGCTATGCTTGTATGGCGTTGGTCATTGATATATTGTATACCACTTCTACGACTTGGTATACGATTAGTAGGTGTGTGATGCTGTTTTATGTCCCAGCTCCAGTGTGTGTAGCCTCCGCCTACGGTTCGAGACACGACTGTGGGGTGTGTGCCGTGCGTTTATTTAACATATCGGCCACTTTGCGGTAGTGCGTTCGTTCCAACGACTTATATTGATCTCACAAATCAATCAACATCACGAATCACCATTCTAATACAATCTTAATATAAACAAGCGTAACAAGTACCTTTAGAAAGATCACACACAAACGTCTCGGAGAGTTCAATAAGGCTGTTGCAGCCGCAGTCTGGTCGGAATTCACGGTGTAGGGGCGAGGCGGTGCCCGTACTCTTACTTCTTTTTATTATAACTAGTTCACAGTTATAATGGAGAGGAAGATAGGACGCGCTCTTGGCTTTTCTTCGCACGAGGTTCGAGTTATGATAATGTTATATTGTCGAGTTTCAGTTATTTGAATAAACTTGTGATGGCAAATATTTTATTAAAGCGATACCTTTTGATGGCATAATATAAAATTCTGAACACTGTTACCTCTGAATCTATAAAAGATTTTGGGTTTTTCACGATCACAACTATAAACGGTTCTAACCACTAGAGAAAAAAAAATTATATAAATGAAAGAACAGTAACAGTATTAGTGAAAGTCACTTTTTCCCAAGTAGCAAAAAATGATTCCTTGTCAAATCTATGCGTGAAGTTAATAGAACTTTTCAAGTATCTTTTCCAATAGAATCCGACTAAGCCACGAACACTCAATCTGTAAATTAACTAAAAAATAGACAACGAGTGTTGGCACTCGTCCAAAATGGTCATAAGACCGTCTCAAATTCTCATTCAGGCCTCAAATCTAATGAACTGTGCCAATTTGAACTCTATTACTATGGCCATAACTTTGTTATTTAATTTCGGTAAACTCCTAAGTTGCTAAATGCGGGTCGGGCCAACCGATTTTATTGGAAAGAACCCAGTGAACCTTTCACACGTTTGCAAAAGGAAATGTAAGGATTGGCCCAACTATCGCAAAGGCCTAATTTTACTTTGCCCCTATTGAATCTGTGTTTGGTACTTTCGTTTCTGTTTGAGATTGATTTTTCAGGCTTCACACTGTATCTAGCTAGCATGTAATTTTTTTTTTCGTTTTCATAGCTTTGAATTCCTCTACACAATACGCAATATCTCGAAAATCCGGAATTTCTTAATACTAAGATATAATTTTTACTTTAAAAAATTTGTGTTTTCACACTTCATTATAGAACATTTTTCTAGATGTTGAAAGGTAAAAAATAAAGGCGATTATGGAATATTAATACGAATCGAAATCATAATCACTCAGTCAATAAATATCTAATTGTACCAAGATAACCTTTAAGATTAATAAGCTAAATACAAAATTATATAATAAAACACAATTTTTATCCAAAATAAAATTGTCAAAACCAATATACGAGGCAATATATATTTTAAACGTAATTTGTATCGAAGGGTCGAATTTCAGACGAATTTTGTAATCTTTTGCTCGCAGACGTCGTATCTATGATATACTTTTATTATTGGTTCTTAAATATTAAAATACCAACTTATATTTTCCTTTAAGTGTTCCTTTTGTTAGTCACGTTCTAGTCTTAAACTACGACGTACTTTGTCTATTTCAGACCCAATAAGAAAGTGACCTAAGTTTTCAGATCTAGGCAGTTTATTTGATTTTGGCTGATATTGAAATTGGCACATAGCGTACTTAGCTTAATGCATTATTCGAAATATGGATATTTAATCATTAAAAATTTATTAAAAACCTTCTTAACATTATGACAGTTTCTTTTCGCCCTAAAGGTTGTCTGGAAGAGATGGCTACTTAGCCATAAGGCCACCTTTTTGTACATTTGTTTTCTTTTCCGGTTTTTTTTTGTGTATTTTTATGCAAGTGGTGTACAAATAAAGAATAAATAAAAAAAATAAATAAATAAAAAAATATATTTTGTTTTACATTTTTAGTTTTTACTTTCCAAGAGGCTCGGGTTCTATCATGTTAAAATTTTAATATTATACGTTTTTTAAAAAGTATATTATTTATTTTTAGTTTAAAATATCTAAAACAATCTGACTTCATACAATCTATACCAAATAAACGTAACCTGTAATGACTGTTATTTTTAGCATAGCGTGAAGTATCTAAAGATTTTTTTTTAGTTTCATGCTGTATCCCGCACACCACACACAGAGGGAACCTACTGTTCGGACACTCCATTAGCCATTTGCCGAATTTATCAAACCATTGCTTGTTGATTGGCGAAACTCAACGCCGGGTTTTTTTTTGCCTTGCCTTAGTACCAGAACGAAGAAATGAAAATATTAATAAATAATAATTAATTCCCCCGAGTGGCGATCAAAACTCAGAACCATCGCGTTACAGTCACACTCTTGTACCCCTGCGCCACGTCGGCCTCATCTTATAGTTAATTATTCTTATTATTTTATACTATAAAAACATTTTTAATTCAAACTTAGTAAGATATGCTTGCTTAATAATGTCAGACGTTTATTTGCTGTTTGTATATATAAGATATATGATATATGTACAGAAACAACATTACTCTAGACTAACAAGGCGGAAAACAACTTCAAAAATTTAAAAGGAAAGTAATTACTTACTGTTTATTCATAATTACTTCTATACTTAATACTTATAACTTCAAGTCTTATCCCACATATGTGCAAGGTAAGCACAGGTATACATAGTGTCAAGAAATTGTGATTTTCGCAACTAAACGCCGCACTTCATCTCTATTCAACAAGAGCGATGAAACTTACAGTTAGACCTTGTCCACTGTCAAATGAAAATAATATTTTTAAAAAATAAATCTTCACGCTGTATGCCGCTCATAGCAGAGTAAGCAGAGGGAAGCACACTCCGTTTCCATATAAGACACTTCCGTTTCCATCTTTGCGCCAAATTCTCGACGCATCGCCTGAAACTCAACCCCGCGCTTTGCGTCGGTACCAGACCGAGTTAATAAAACTCTAAAATATTTTATTCTTCCAAGTAAGTAATTAAAAGTAATCTACTTAAAAAATATTATTAACGCTTTAGTAATAATAAAGTGCTCAGCTCGTCAGCTTAAACAGAATAAGTCACCGTGACAACAGAAACGATGGAGCGTCGCGTCGTGCCAACTTTAATGAATGTATAAAACTTTGATATCATAAATAGGACACCATTGTGTCCTAGTGCGAAAGTGTCTATAAGTGCTAGCATTGGTGAAAGGTTCGATTCTAGGTTAGGCGAATGTTTAAAATAAAAAATAAAAAAAAACATCTATGGTTATCTGTTAAAACATTTTTAATATTTTTTACGAATCTTTTCTAAATCTTATTAAAATATAGATATGACGCTATTGAGGTGAAGTGGAATAGTGTCTCACCTAGCTGAGTGGATTTGATATACTGACTGAAGTGGTTACCTAAGATTTTGTTGCCTATTCCTGCAAAAATACGAAAAACATATAGAGATAAAAAAATCTGAAAAATAACAACTATTATTATAACTATTATACCAGCCACTAGTACTAAGAGCGCAGGGGCACAAGCATGCTACTGTAAACTGTATAGGTCGTTCGTTCGATTTCCACTTGAGAAAATTAAATATTTAATATTTTCATTTACATTTTTTTTTACCTAGAAAGCTTACACTCTAAGCTGACAATATCATCTTCTTATTATTACAGCATCTATAAAGAGTTTAAATTGACTGTTTTATAATAAAAAAATACCAAAGCAAACCAGCTTCATGCTTCTTTTCGCATAGTAGGATAGATGAGAGAACCTATAGTGGAGCTCAACGCTGCCATTTCTCTACCAGAGCGAGCTATAGAAAATTACAGTTTTTTTTAATAACAGATATGTTTCATTAAATGGAGACGAGTTTGTATAAAGAACTAGCAAAAAAATGAAAAGAAAGAAACTGAGAAATTCAAAGACAAAGTCCACAATAATACGATATTTAAAACTGAACAATACAATGCTCCCCGTGGAAGCCCGTGTTTAAGAACAATTTTAACTGAAAGTAGGTCTTATTTACCTTTCTTTAATTATTATGGAACAAGTTTTTAATTTAATCTTTTTTTTAACATATAAAATGTTTAATAAAAGCAATGAGAAGTGAAAATAGTAACTTGTACACTGGTAAATTTTACTTTTTTCTTATAGGTTCACGCTGTATCCTGCACATAACGGGGTAGGCAGAGGGAATCTGGGAACCTAGTGTTAAGACAGTCCATTCCCATTAAGACACTTCTCTTCTCCATTTTCTGCCCAAAATTCTGGAAGCATTGCGTATTGACTGGAGGAACTCAACGTCGCGCTTTGCCTCGTTACCAGAGTGAGGAAATAAAAATATTTAATGTTTAATTTCCTCGAGAGGGAATCGAACCCACCACCTGTCGCGGTAACAGTCGTACACTAAGTCCCTGCACCACGACAGACCTCACTTCCCCAATTTCAGCCCAAATTTTCGTGACTACCGGTTAGAATTGAAAAAGTATTTTTGTGTTGGTTAGTCTAGTTATCGATGAGAGTTTTCGGCTATATAACATCACGTCGTTTAAATGTAACCCACCGTCATATAACACATTCTAAGTTTCGTTTGACTGCTAGTATATAGTATAGTATCTAGGTTACACACTGGAAAAAAACTAATAAAATACTAGAGAACTTATCACAAAAATTTAAATACGAATAACATAATAAAAAATCTAGTAAATGATATATTGCGTATAATACTAACATTATTTCATATATTTTCAAATGAGGTAGAAAAATTCAGCAATGACAGCCCCCGACCTCTAGACCTCGAGTATCTAATAATGTTTTAATAATAAAGTTGCGTTCGGCGTAGAACAAAAGCGAATTTTATATGTTACAGTCTAAGTTATAAGAGTTAGATTACGATTAAAAATGGCGCGCCTCCTGGAAACTGAAAGGGACCTAGTCGGTTTCTAGGAAGTGCAGGTTCCCGCTACGTTCAATTTTTTATACGTTTTCTAAATAAGTATTTTAACTGTAGCTTCATTTGAATCCGTTTAGTAGTTTTTCGAAAAGGAATAAACTCTGATAAAATCGTCTGACTATAAACGAATGGTCGGGGGTTCGGTTCGGTTCGGTTTCTATATTAAAATTATTATCTTTTCCCCACTGAGTTCTAATAAGGTATATATTTTTCCAGTGTATTTGTTAATACTTTTTTATATTTTCTATATTATATTTTTTATTACGATATATTCGCATTATAGAGGTAGGCTATAAGTTACCTAACATACCTATACAATTTACCTACGTTAAATTTCCTCGCAGTAGAAATAAGTACGAGTTATATATGACACGATTAAGGAAAAATATTTTCTGTAAATATTAGTACTTTCTGAGATTAATGCGGTAAACCAAACAAACTATACAGCTTTATATTAGTGGGTGTAAATTTCAATTTATTTATCATAGTTATATAGTGAGAAAAAAATGTGAGTAACAAAAAAATAAACTCACTTTTACCAAATCAGAATCTTGATAGTTATTTTAATAAGTGCTTCTTACTTTAAAATTCATCTAGCAGGCTACTTTGATGGAAAACATTGTAGAGTGCCATTACGTCGGGTTAAAATTATGAATATTTTTTAAGACTAAAAATCTTTTTCGGAATTTCTTAGATTTTTTAAATTTTATGATTAAATTAATTGTACTTAATATGTAAACAGAGAGTGTAGAATGGAACAACTTGTCAAATGGACAATATCTATACCTTATTAAATGATAGAATACAGAGCTTTTTTCGTGAAGTGGAAATACATTCCAATGTCAATTCCAATTCATTGTCATGTCAATGTTAAGTTCCGCCACTCAACATGCAATGCGTTGAGAATTCAATGGAAAGTGGAGAACGGAAATGTCTTAATGAGAACGAAGTGTCGTGACACTATGTATCCAGGTGCCGTTTGTGTTTCTGCGGGATACTGCGTGAAACTGCATGTGCTAAAAAAAACATTATATTTATTTAATTTACTTTATATCTAGCAAAACACGTTCCCGCACTAACTTGGACGTGAGAACCCAAAAGATTTATAGTAGACTCTACAGTCACAAATCAAGCAAAGCTGTCGGATTCGCGAAAATTGCTATATCCGTACAGTTTTTGCGGTCGGAACGTTATCGAATGCAAATTTCGCACTGACTGCCTGTAATTGCCAATTTGGAAGCCAGTATTTTTTATCATTTTTAAATATTTCACAGGCGTGTGCATGTGAGTATGTGTGAAAAACAAATATTTCTTTCAAATGTATGTAGGTATTGATTTAATGTTATTTTTTTGCGAATTTGTGTTTGTTGGTTGTGCTGTGTTGCATTTTTTTGTTTGAGTTCTTGATTGAACTAAACATATTTTATTGTAAAGAGAAAATGTACAACTTATAATTTTATTTCAGCTTTTCACTCTATACATATCGAGTCGGCAAGCATCGACACTGTGTTTTTGATGATACTGGAAATTCAAGTTTGACCGTGGTCTTCCCCTGCCTCTCTTACCAAGAGAGTATTGCTTTCAAAATATTTTTTGCCATTTTTTGTCACCATATCAATGTTGTGTGATAAAACCTTTCAGCGCACTGTGTATTTTTTTTATTTTTACGCATCTTTTGTATTTATAATATAATATTAGGACACTCCTTTTTGCCTATTTTAGAGTCGATTTTTAATCGAACTGACAGCCATCGCAAAAGTTATTTGTTAACTGCGCCGACAATTTTAAATATTAACCTGTTATGAAGCTTAAATTACATACTAAGCGATAGGTAATACGATACCTAAATGGCTTGAGGCATCGATAGAGCTTATACCAACTCCGAAATACGAGAATGTTAATATTCAAAGACTTATACGCTGCAGTTAAAGCGTTATCTTTCTAAACTAAAAAGATTAAAAATATTTAACTTAAATTAAGAAAAATCAAGACCGTCTTTTTGTAGTTGGAAAGAGGTTGGCTGCGAACGCTAGGGTGTAAGTTCGATCCGCACTCGAAAAAATTATAATATTTAACCGATTTCAAAAAGCACGAGTAAAATTATTCGTTTCTCTGGCACTTTTTTTCGGCAAAGCTAGTCTTAACAAACGCCGTTTCCCGCTTTCTACCCGGTAGCGGAAATCAACGCTTCGTCTACCAGAGAAGGAAAATGAAAATAATTAATTCCACGAGTTTAAATCGAACCCATGTTTACTTTTACAGTCATTATTGTTTAAATTCACATGAAAATATTTAAAAGTAATTTCTACTCCAATTTTCTCCCTTTATAATGACAATACGAATAGGATAGTAGAGCCAACACCACTCTATGTCTAAGATTAATGATATTTTCAAATTTAAACCTTGAGAATGATAGAGCCTTGAAAATTAAAAACTCTCTCTAAAAAGCCAAAGATAATGATTTAAGCCAAAATCAAATATTATTTATTTTGTTAGTCCATTTATTTCGTTAAGCGTTTATGAATCGTCAAATTAAATGAAAATGTTAGTCGTAGCAGTCCTACAGGAAGCTACTACAGGCGGATTGATAAGAACCCACACCCGTCGTCTACGATGAGTCATCAAGTCATCGAACCCATTGTTATCGAACCGAACCTATTAATAATTATAGCTTTAGTGTACATATAGTTATTTTTAAACATTTTTAAAGTGTTATTCCACACTTAGGAAAGAACGTTACGTTTTCTAAATAAGTACATATAATTATCCTAAAAAAATAAATTTAGCAAAATTTTCCAAGTTAATGGTTTGAAAACTACGATCTGATTCGATCGATCCGAAACAATCTAAAGCTTAAATCCGTTTAATACTCAAAGAAGTTTGTAACATAGAACACTACAGTTTTACACAGTGCCAATTCTGATAATGCTACACTAATACTTTCATCTAACTTAACCTAGAGAAATTATTTTTTTTTTATGGAAAAGGACAAGGCAAACGAGCGTTCGGGTCACCTGATGGTAAGTGATTACCACCGCCCACGACTCCGTGCAACACCAGGGGAGCTACAGGCTTAAAGCAACTACTTCACGCCGGTTTTAAATGGCGGGGGTGGTAATGATCCGGTCGAGTCTACCCATGCGTGTTGCCATTGCTGGCGACGTGACTCTACCATACGTACTTTAGTCGCTTCTTGCGACACCACCAGTACCAGGATACCATACCAGGATACGGCACAAAATTTCTACTATCGTAGTATTAACGTTATTCGTAGAATGCAAATGGATCTTTCATAAAAAATATGACATTGAAATAAAATTGAAATATATATAAGATGGTGCAGGGGCACAAGCGTGCGTCTGTAAGTGCGATGGTTGTGGGTTCGATCCTCACTCCGAGGAATAAAATATTTAATATCTGGCAAAGAGGCAAAGCGCAGCGCTGAGTTCCTTCACTCAACATTTAATGTCTTAATGGAAACGAAATGTTCTAACACGAGACGCGAAGATTCCCTCTTCCTACCTTGCTATGTAAAGGATGCAGCGTGTAATACCATTGCATTAGACTAATTAGTCACTGTTATACTAGAAAAGCTTTGGATGTAATTAAAGGGAGCTATCTTCTGCTTGTAGTAGTGTAGAAAGAAAATAAATTCATTCCCCCGAATCGGAATCGAATCCACAACAACAATAACATGCGCTTTTACATTCCGTCATTATTGTCTTAAAATATTTTACAGTTCTATAAATAGTAGCAATAGTTTCAACTTTAATACATGCTCATATAACATTATAATGTTAGTAATATTTGCTTGATAAATTACGAAAACATAACGTATTACGTTCAAGGTCTCTATTAAGGGTTTAATATATAATTCACTCTAAGGCAGTTAAGGGAAGATAATTACTGAAATTTCTCGATCGTATTTTATGTACACATACATATTAGTTACACGCGTTCGTTTGAAAATGTATGTATTATAATATTAATTTTAAACAGAAAATAAAAATATTTATTCTAAAACAATATTGTGATTACTTAATGGGAACAGAGTCACTTAACATTAGGTCCCAGGTTCCTTCTGCCTACACCACTATGTAAAGAAAATATCAAATGAAGCGAATGTGCTGAAGCTAAATAAATAATATTATTTATGAATATATATATATATATATATATATATATATATATATATATATATATATATATATATATATATATATTGCAGCGTCTTGATTTTTCCCGTATATATAGCAGGTGACAAACAACAACAACAACAACAGAAGAACACACAACAACAGAAAGTGACAATAAAATCATTTCCTTGAGTGTGAATCAAACACACAACCCTTGCATATATAGTCAAATGCTCTGCCACTGCGTCAGGACGGCCTCGAATGAAAAAATAAAAATTTCCGAATAAGTACAGTCAGAGGCAAGTCGTGACGTAGGGACACAAAGTGTGACTGTAAACGCGACTGGTTGTGGGCTCAATTCCCACTCGAGGAAATGAATTTCTTCGCTCTGGTGTCGAGGCAAAAGCGCGGCGTTGAGTTCCACCACTCAACACACAGTGCCTCCAGAATTCGGCAGAATATGTGTAACAAAGTGTCTTAACACTAAGTCCCCTCTGCCTATCCTGCTGTGTGCGGGATACAGCGTGAAGCTGATAAGTAAATACAATTGAATATATCATTTAATGCTTTAAAATTAATAAAATATCCACCAATTTGTCAGTTAGTAATAAATATCTTATAATAACGTATAATGATATTAATTATATAATAATTATTAGATTGAACACGATATTTGTGCAACAAACTGAAATAATAAATTACCTTGATTGTTGTCAATATTTAACTGGTATGAGCATTTAATATTTTCGTAATAGTCACATTATATTGTCATCAAAGAGTTATTGAGGTGTTGCAATTTAAAAGATTAGAGACAAAAATTATATTTGTCCTAATATTGTAAAGGTTAAAAGTTTCTTTGGTTAAGAGCGTTAATCTCAAAAACTACTGATTCAAATAAAAAAAAGCCTTTTGTGTTGAGTAATCCATTTTCCTGACGCTCCATCTCCATTAAGCCCCTACCGTTCCCCACTTTCCACCGAAATCTGGAGGCATTGCGAGTTGAATGGCGGAACTCAACGCAGCGTTTGACCCCGTTACCGGACCGAAGAGATGTAAAATAATAAATATTCCATTCATTGGAATGGGAATTAAACCCACAACCGCCACGTTTACAGTCGCGCGCTTGTACCCCTGTATCATCACTATGGCCTCTATTTACTTTTTATCGAATTAATTTGCTTTTTCATATTATTTTAATTTCTAAATCATTCATTTTATAAATATTAATTATATTTTAGTTTATTTTATAATTAAAAATTATTATTTTTTGTGTATTTCGTACACTGATTAACAAGAAATATAATTCTGAAAATGAATAACAATTTTATTTTAACTAAAAAAGTTATCCAATTATCTTAGAAACTAGTTCGTTCCTCAGAGTTCTTTAAAGTTACCGTTTGTAAATCTTACATTTTATTTGGTTTCGTTATCATTAGAACAACAAAGCTCGAGTAATCTCTCTGTAATGAAATTAAACTTTCCTTTTTTTTTTCTTCTTATACCAAAAGTTTTTCAATTAACGGGGAATTTTGCTGTAAATGTGGAGCGTTGTTTCATTCTTAATAGTTCGAGACGGTTATTGCGCTATGCCTTCAAGATAAATGATTTAGGACCTATTTTCCATTATTAATAGTCTAAAAGCTCTAGTAGCGCAGAGGCACAAGGACGCGACTGTAAATGCTCGTGGGTTTGATTCCCACTCGGCGAATTTTTTTTTTTAATATTTACATTACGTCGCTCTAATAACGAGGCAAAGCTACCTTCTATGTGCGGGATAGAGCGTGAAGAAATAAAAATTTACAGGGTGGAAGCGTCAGCGCTTCTTTTACGGGAACACCATATAAAAATATTTTAAACCCATACCTAAAGAAATTAATCAAGATTAAACGTAGGACAACAGCTTAAACGTAGGATTTTTTTTTTATTTCACGATGTTTATCCATATCTGTATTACAGTTACGCATAGAAAGCAATAACGTAAACACATACTGCTACAAAAATACTACTAAAGTTTAATCAACTTTGAACTTTGCCCGCAATACCTACGTCTCGATTTCGGAATGAGGCGTATACGACAGTTTATGACTGCGTTCGTCGTTCTTGACAAATAGCGTTTTATTTTATAACTATAATTTTATTATTTATTTGGTTGGAAAAAAACACTTTTTCATTTTTGTGTTTTTTTATTGTATTAGGCTTTTATAGAGTAGTTAAAACTGTGGTTTCATTTAAAGTGGTGCAGACAAAAACACTCTGTATAAAGCTGGCATGGCGCTGTGGTGCAGTGTCTGATTGTAAGTTTTTAAGCAACGGTTTTGTTTTCGATTTCCAATTGGGGTTTTGAGGTATTTTCATTTCGTCGCTCTAGTGACAAGCGCAGCGTTGAGTTACGCCTCGAAACTTAAGCAGAAAGTAGAAAATAGATTTTCTTAACTATCTCACTTATTATCATATGCAGGATAAACCGTGAAGCTAAAAAAAATCTATTAAAAATGACGCCATGTAGCTCGCAACTTTATTTGAAAAGATCCTAAAGTTTAGGAACGGGAAGGAATGTTGCTGTTCCGGAAGGAAAATAGGATTTTTTTAGTACTCCTCTACACTTCCCAAGGAAGCTACCTACAAGTCTACTTTCCACGTTCTCGCCAACGTTATCAACTAAGTAAGTCACTTAGTAACGGAAGTGTTTTATAAGTATATATAGGCGTAGATAAGAAATTGATTCCCTCTTATACTACTTGAGAAGGGTTTGACTGTGTCCGGGGAAGTTATTAAATTAAAAACATATTTTTGTTTCTTAAGTTGCGTAAAGGAAAGTGCAACGACATGCTTTTGAAGTTATATTTATTTACGAGAAATGACGAGGCAATGTAAATGTAATATAATAAATAACCTGACTTCAAATACCTGTCAATAACATATAAGAAGAAAGGAAGTTTGAAAAACTACTGAGACTGATTTTGGTAAATCTTGCACTGTCCCATAAGTAAAAGAATATTTCTAAATCTTTATTTTTTTGTAACAAGCATATATACACTTACGAAATTTATTTAGCACAAGATTTTAGAAGTCTAATTACATCTTCATATATATACAGGTGTAAATCGGTAAACGGATCAATGGTGCTCTATGGGTAGGGGATCGCAGCACCTATTCATTTCACCCCCATGTATGTTCAGCGACTTTCAGTGGTTCAATAAATATTTGGGAATTTGTGATTTTTTTAGAAAAAAATGGATTCTTGAACAAAATTGGCAAATACAGCATATTAATTTTCAAAGGCTAGAAAATAAGAAATATTTTTCAAATATGTTTTATTGTAATGTTCATCTTAAAAACAATTAATACACATGAAAAATTATTCTTTAAAAGTTAAATTCAGATAGTTTTCTGAACCACTTAAAAATTGCTGAACATACTTGGGGGTGAAAATAATATTTACTGAGGTCTACCCCTAGACTATTCTTGATCCACCGATCGAATTATACTCTGTGTATACATTCATATATCTATATATGCCAAACTGATTGCAACTGTTTGCTTGAATAACTTACCACTAAAAAATAGTTAATTAAAAAAAAAAATACACAAACAAAGTATTTCATATGAAACATTCCTTAGAAGCAAAAAACATCATGAATTGTTAAGAATTCCACACTCACCTTATGCTGACAAGGGTTACTGTAAAGGAAGAATTCTACTTTGCTTAGACGTATATATATGTATGTATAATAAGTACATAATATTAAGTATGTAAAAGGCAATGTTTTTATTTTATACTAGCTTTTAATACTATATTATATTAGTTTCATGTGGCGTTGAGTTCCGCCACTCACTGCGCAATGATTGGAGAATTGAGTGGAACGGCAATCTTTCAATATTGTTCTCATAGGTCCCCTCTGACTACCTTGCTTTGTGCGGGATAGATCGCTAAATGAAAATAACTAACAGTAATTTTTATTAAGACACTTCCGTTCCCCATTTTCCGCCGAATTGTCTAAGCATTGCGTTTTGAGTTGTGGAGCGCAACGACGCGCTTTGCCTTGTTACCAGAGTGAAGAAACAAAAATATTCGAATCCACAACTATCCCTTTTACAGTCACGCTGCACGCAGTGTGGAATGAAGAATATGCTATTTCACTCTGTTCTTAAATATCGGAGATGTACGAGTATGTCCATAGACTTTTGTAATTTTCCATATTACATTAAATGTGAAAATAATGTTATTTACTCTAGAATTATTTGCCAAGAAATAAAGTTGACAAAATACTTAAAGTCAGTTATTTGAGATGAGAGATAACTTTAATTGTAAAAAAAATTGTAATATTTTTTACGGAACGTCGAACTTTCTTGATATTGCGTGATCAGTGGTGGAACTCAACGCGGAGCTTCCGCGAGTTAGAAATAAAAAGAATTCATTTCTCCATGTGGTAATCGAACCCGCAGCCGTCACGTCTACTCCGGCCGACCTGGCAATATCATATAAATCCATGAGCGAATATGATAAACGAGTGGTAGAATAGAGAATATAATTTAAATTAAAAAAACTTTTTATCTCAATATCAAATCTATTAAACAAAAACTTAAAAATCTTTTAAAATAAAAATACACTTTGCATCTTCCATCCCAAAAAGCTTAAAAAAGCGCTTAAAAAATTGCACCCAGCATTTTAACCGAGCTGAGCTTAACTTAAGTATCCTCTGGTATAACGCTATAAACATCGCTTTCCAGCTGCTAATCGGTTTAATAATGAAGTCTGGAAAGACGCCTGCTACGATGAGATAATTCAGCGAAAACGTAAACGGGATACAGCTTAAACTTCCGAGCTTGGAAATGGTATAAAGTTCGAATATTGGTTTATTTCTAGTGCGTTGCCTTAGCAACGTCTATGTCAGTTTATACAATATAATAATATTTTTCATATTTAATAATAATTTATTCATATCAAAATTACAAACAAAATAATAATTCATAACGATAATAACCGCATTAGTTATAAACTATGTGGCAGTTATTAATAATATAGCATGTGACTTTTTAATTAATTTATTTATAATATTGTTAATATATTATTTACTTGAAAATTATATGGATTTTATACTCCTTCCCTATATTATAATCCGCACAATTTTCATAAAAAAGGGTACAAAGATTTAGCTATACGTATTAATATATAGATTTAATCAGCTTTACAAACTGTAACTCCGTTCTCCATTTGCCGACATTTTCGAGGCATTGCGTGTTGCTCAACGTCTTGCTGTAAAGCCAACGATTGTAGTTCGATTTCCAATCGCAGGAGTGATTTATTAATCCCCGACGAAAGCAGATGTTGTAAGTTTAAAGCATCTGTGTATGTGTATATGCGTATAATTGTATGTATGGCCGTGGCATCGTAGCTCCCAAACGGACTAACCGATTTTGATTTAGTTTTTTAAGATGACTCAAATTGAGAATGTTCTTAGCCATGATTCGATCTATTCTATTCTATGATGAAATATTATAATATATACAGACGATTTCATCAGCTTTTTACTTACTACTTTACTTGTTTGTTAATTTTTAAGCGTTTTTTTTTGTGTCGGAGGTTTTTAATTATTTATGAATTGTTTTCATTTCCTCGCTCCAATTTGTCGTCGTTGAGTTATACCACTCATGATGTCTCAAAAATTAAGTTGAAAAAGAAAAACGGAGAGTCATAAGTAACACTAAATTCTCTCAGTCTTCGCTGCTATATAAGAAAGTGAAGAATAAAGTACCTTGACACGAGGTTATCTCTAACTAGCCTTCATCATAAGTCCGCTTGTATAAAAATAATATTGTATATGTTTTCCTGGCCTGGTCATAAAACGCGTTGTAGAATTACGTCAGCGTCACGTCAGTAAAGGCAAAGGTAAATCAGCACGCAATGCTTTGATAGGTCGGTGTATCCAGGTTCTCTCCGCCTACCCTGCAATGTGAGTGATGCAGCGTGAAGCTACTTTCTGTTTTCACTTGTATGATGGCATAACTAGTAATAAAGTTATACATTATATTTCTACAATTATACCACTTTTAATAAATTTTCATCTAAGAACTTTCAACGTGATTTAAGCGTATTAGGTAGGTCAAGTGTATGGAGCGTCGCTCGCGTGGATTTCTAGATATGGAAAATTTTTCTTACGCTCCGTCGAATAAGGATTTATGAGTAAGATCGAACGAGATGCACGAAAAGATGTGTTATTTACATTCTATATAACTGATTTAATGAAAAATGTAATATAAGATTCTGCATGCTTTACTATGATTTTAGTTTAATGGATTTAAATGTATGTATTTTTAGTTATCCGTTGTTCCTTTTTTTTAGCTTTATACATATCTTGTATACACAAGGATAGGTATATGTCTATCCTTTCTAAAACAGCATATAGCGTTTATATAGAAACAAATGCTGAATATTTTTTTTTGAAATCGTTTAAAAAATTTAATGTAGGGAGATTTAAACTAGCGCCTCCCCTCGAAACTGTTCAAGTGTCACCACTAAGCCACACTTTCCTATCAAACTTAGCACTTAGAAAAGAAAGACCAGTGTTTAGACACACCTTCCTTTCTTGATCGGTATTTGAAACTAAAACTGTCCCTTTTCTTTGAGTTAATTTAGAATTGATTTATAGTGAGCCTGTCGGTTTATAAATATAATAGGATATCTAAATAATTTGGGACGACTATTATAGTAAATATTATAGAGTTGTATTGTGTTATAAAATTTATTTAAAAATGTATTAAAAAAACATTAAATAAACCACACCCATTGTGTACGAAAAAATATATGCCCCATATGACTAAATAAAATTTACGTAAAGAATATCGGATAATAAATTAAAAATAGCACGCCTACCAACCGTTATAGGACAAAATGAAATTGGGATTCGTACCTACTTCCTGGACACTCTATATATACTGATTTTATAAAAATAATGAATTTGTTGAGGCCAGTCTTGGCGCAGCGGCACGAGGTGTGACTGTAAAACCGACTGGTTGTGGGTTTGATCCCCACTCGAGGAGATGAAATATTATTAAGTAATATTTCATCTCCTCGAGTGGGGATCGATTTATATTTCCATTTCTTCGCTTTGGTGTCAAGGTTAAGCGCGGCGTTGAGTTCTGCCACTCAACACGCAATGCCTTCAGAATTGGGCAGAAAGTGGGGAAAGGAGTGTCTTAACACTAGGTTCCCTCTGCCTACCTTGCTGTGTGCGGGATACGGCGTGAAGCTGATTTGATTTAATTTAATTTTATGAGTTTGTTTGAATGTTAATTTTCTTAATTATTTATTCAAAATCAAATAAATCAGCTTCATGCTGTATCCCGCATACAGCAATATAGGCAGAGAGAAACTAGTATTAAGACACTCCGTTCCCCACTTTCCGCCGAATTTTTCTAGGCATTGTGTGTTAGGTGGCGGAACTCAACGCCGGTCTTTGCCTTGTTGCTAGAGCGAAGAAATAACATATTTATAAAAAATAAATCATTTTTATAAAATAAATCAAGCTTTTAATAATGTATATTTTATCTTTTTCTCGAAGAAGATTACTTAACGTAATCATTTTGATGTAGCCCATTGTACCTCAGGCTTACTTTGGTTGTTGTTCCGATTACTACTCGAGATAATGAAATAGGTAATATTTTAATCTGCTCGCCCTAGTTACTCTGGTAACCGCTTACCATAACCACTTACCGTAACCAAAGTGACTTGTTAACCTTGTTGTTTATTTCGTACAATATGGAGAGTTTAGGAGAGATTAAAGAAAATAAATGAAGCTTTTCAACAATTAAATCGAATTTACTAGACATTACACCTCTACCCATAAGTACACTCTAATTTAAAGCTTTCCTAGAGAAATACTCAACTAATTACTCTGTAATTTTTCATGTCAATACACAATTAATAAATATATATACAGCTTCACCCTGTATCCCGCCTGTATCAGGGTAGGAAGATGGAACCTAGTTTTATGACACTCCGTTCTCCATCTTCCGCCGACTTCTGGAGGTATTGCGTATTGATTGGCGGTCTGCTTCATCACCACAGAAAAGAAAATGGAACTATTAAATATTTAATTTCCTCGAGTGAAAATTGAACCCATAACCTGTCGTGTTTACAGTCCCACTTTAACATACATATACCTAGAGCGTATATTGTTATAACAATATAATATTGTAATTATCCATTTCATGTTGCGTAAGCAGAATATTATATACTATTGAATACCACTAAGGCGTTATGTAATTGAGCTAAATTAGTTTAGATTGAAACGCGGTAACTGTTCCGATTAATGATGTTAGTGAATTCGGTTTTCGTGCTTGTTTGTGATTATTATTACTAATAACACCTTACTGCTGTTAGTTCGATAACCATTCGAGGAATTATGTTTTTTAATTTTCGTCCACTGTGGTAGACAAAATGCAGCGTTGAGTTTCGCCAAAACAGTGTCTTAATACTGGTTTCTCATACATTTCCTCTAAAAGCATATTATAAATATCATTATTTCCTAAAAGACGTTTGTTGGAATATATTTTTTCAAAAAGCTTAATCTCTCTTCCGATAATAATTAGGAAAGGGAAGAAAGTTTTGAGCCGATTCGAACGGAAAAGTAGCCTTTGACCCAGAATTCTTTGTGAAGTCAAGATCACTTGTGTGGATTGAAGCACTTCAACAGTACTATAACTAATTTTATTTATTTTTTCATATAATTCTGACATTAAAACTTTAGTCCATATGACTTTTTTTATAAAAAAGGCAGTGATTTAAGTTTATACCTAATGGTTTGTTTATTTTTTATTACACTTTGCATAATAATAGATAGAAAATTTTGTTACGTATAATTTTCCTTACCCGTTAAGAATACCCTATAACACTTCCGTTCCCCACTTTCCGCCGAATTCTTGAGGCATTGTGTATTGTGTTTCGAAACTCAACTCGGCTTGTTACCAGAACTCGGAAATGAAAATATTTAATGTTTCACTCCACCGAGTGCGAATCGAATCCACGACCGTCGCGTTACCGAGGCACGCTCGTGCCCCTGCGTCATGACGGCCTTACTAAATACATAAGATATAATAAAATTAAATAGGCAGCAATTGGTAAATAAAGATTATCTATAATTTTTACCTTGCATTTTCAGCCGAATCTAAGAAAATTTAATCAGTGAACTAAATCGAAGTCATTACTATGTCAAGAACAATTCGACCCCTTCAACTGTACCGCAATAGCTTGCACTTAAACAAAACAAAACAAATAAATGGCTATAATTAAATTTAACGATTTTAATCAAATTTGTTTTTTTTTTGCTATAGCAATTATTCACTATGTATCCCACGGGCGTTACAAGCGAACACCGCCGCGCCGTGTGCTTTATATGTCAATTGAAAAAATAAAAAACCTTTATACAATATATTATATATAATAGACGCGAAATTAAGGTGAAAAGGCGTATTGCTGCCTATAATTCGATTAATTGTGCGTTTTCTACGTCAGCATAGCTGCAAGTTTGGCCGCAGCCGTACGGCAGCGAAATATTACTGAAGAAAAATGAAAGAAAGATGAATGTTGTACAGATGCGATCCATTCGTAGGTTGTGTGGAGTCAGTTCAGCTTACCGAATCCACATAGAATAGATACACAGAAGAAGACATCGGATGACATTCGAAGATACTATATCGGTGACAATGGAGATAGTTAACGTTAAAAGCATTAGAATCCCTCGGAATGTATAAAGACGTGTATGACAATGGACGAGGTGAAAGAAGTGCAAAGAAGTATGCTAAAACTAAAGCGATTCGCGCCCCTTTTTTTTGTTTTCCAGTTAGCGGTACTTGAAGCTAAAAAATAGTTATACTATATTTGAAATGTTTTGTTGCACCTATAACGTTTTATGAAACAGACATAAATAATTAGGTTATTAATACAAAACTGCTCTGGCGAGGTAAAATGCAGCGTTAAGTTTCGAATTTCGAATTGTGGAATTTGGACGAAAATATAGTTGAGAGTGTTTTAACACTAGATTCTTTTTGTTTATCCTGCTTAAATGGGGATAAAACATAAAGATGAAAATTACAATATCTTTCCAGACTGGAGTTTCTTTCTAAACATATCAGGGTAAGCAGAGGGAACTCGGGAACCTAATGTTATAATACTTCGATCCAATTAAGACAGTTCCATTTCCCACTTTACGCCGAAATCTGGAGGTATTGTGTGTTGAGTGGAGGAACTTAACGCTGCAATTTGCTTCGTTAAAGAAACGAAAGGAAAATATTAAATATTTTATTTTCTCGAGTGGAAATCAAACCCACAACCTATCGCGTTTACAGATGCACGCCTATTGCACTATTAATATAAATATTCAAAAAACTATACATAGATAAAGACAATGTAACTCAAGAGTTTCATCTATTATTACTGTCCAGGAAATATCTTAAAAATGTAATGGATAGAAAATAGGAATCGGATTTAAGCACATTTCAATTGCAATATATCGCGATAGATATCTGTTAGGCAAACATCGTTCGCTCGCTCGACAAATAACCTAACGTATTTTAAAATTTCATTCTTCATTTTATGTATACGAGTATCTTTGCCGTACGTTTTGGCTTTCCAAGTCTTTTCAATATGCTGTATTGGTTTTAGTTCGGTCTGGTTAGAAAAACTGAAGAATTGATTTCCTCTATATACGTAGGTATATATTCACGATGTTTATTGTACAAAACATAAAACAAAATTGCTTCCCAGCGATGTATGCTTAAATCTTTCAAACTATTCGTTCGTTTTTACTATAAAATAGAGTGAATCAAGATATTTTTTTAGTTTTTACATGTGGCTCCTGTAGTCAAATGGAAATAACTTATGTCTGACACAAGTGTGTCACATATATTAAATGTGTCACGCAAATGTGTCACACATTTCAAGTGTCATTGATAGTTCATTGTAGATAGTATATAAACATATATATTACATTAGTGCAATCCAAAAGGACGCAGCCTCGTGACGAAATCTAATATATTCCATAACTAGATGTCCGCCCGCGGCTTCGCACGCTTGAACTACATGAATATTCATTTAATAAACAGAATTGACTGACAACCATAATGACTTCTACTATGATTTTTTATTACTTTAATCTGTAATCTTCCAATATGATTGTTTTACTATTATACATTATCGTAATTTCTATAAGGTTTTATGATTGTTTTGTGCAACGTTGATACTTGATATTTATAATAATATACTTTGAGCATTAATACATAAAGCGAATTATATATATATATATATATATATATATATATATATATATATATATATATATATATTTGTCATTCTTTAGCCATAAATCTTACCAGCGCGATTCAGAAAATGATGGTTCATGGACAGCGCCATCTATTGGGCATTAAAGTTAAACTGTAACTATTCAGATAGTTAAAAAATCCCGTTTTATGTTAAATTTTACTTAGTATATAATTATATTCATCGAAACGACGTTTTACTAAATACATACTATACAGTTGAAAATACAAATTTAGTATAAACAATTATACATTTATAATAAGTATAGATTTAGATTGCTATATAATTTTCGCAGGCAAACTAATGCCTTGAGTTTATTCAAATGACGATAATTTTTTTTTAATGAACCGATTTATTTTATGTACCAAACTTTAAATGTTAAGTTGAGTTAAAACAAAGCAATTGGTGAAAGTTTTAAGTAAATCGGTTCAGTAATTCGGAGATTTACGTGGTCATACGTACAGGCAGACAGACAGACAGACAAACAAGAAATTAAAAAAAAATACTTTTGCTTTCTACTATTCTTTTTAAGTATCCTTCTATCCCTTTCAGTCAAAATTACTAAATGTACTGACAAAATATTTTTACTGTTTTATTATATATAAAGATAAACGGAGAGTAGAGATATATTACAGTTAAGTACACCTTCGCCCACCTCATTGTTTTTATTAGTCACGAATTATACGGAAAAAATATTTCGAGTGAAGTGTTAATTTTTCTTTTAATTTACATTATTCGTCACTTCTTCTCTACTTCACTTCGTTTAAAGATATACTAACATTATAAATCTAAGGTGTTTGTTCGGTTGATCAAGTTAATCTCATCACGTACTTATCTACTGGTATGAATTGTAAATTTTTTTTAGATTTGACAGTTCATTTATCGAGTAAGGCAAGTCACTAACAGTGTTGCGTTTCAGCTTGCGTTATGTGGGAAGGCTATACAAAATTTTTAGTTATTTCCATTTGGTCATGCTGGTGAAGAAGACGAGGATGTATTAAAAAAAGGCGAAGAAAAGTAGGTAAGACTCCATCAATATCCATCACACCAGAAATATTTCAATTGCAGCAAATCGAAAGTTTCTATTGTTACTGTTTTAAGTATTTGAATCCACGAACATCGAAACACTGCCATCTTATTCTTTTTTCAATCTACTATGAGTATACAAAAGGACGTCTTAGGAAGTGGGGATTGAAGGGTAACTCTGAGAGCTTGCAAAATTTTCGCCCATAATATTTCATTGTTATGAACAGATAGCGTCCCAACCTTCAATTTAGAATTGCATGACGTGGCGAATTTCTTCTAAAATATATGCTTAGTGGTATATATATTGCTATTTATGTTTATTTCCCATAGTATTTAACTCCCAGTTTTATTCTTCACAAACTGATTGGGATTAGACTAAGCTAAGGCAATTTAAATAAAATTCTTCATAATAAAGCTAGCCAAACCTACTTCATTAAGTATATATTTAACACTTATGAAGTCTATATTTAAACAAAATCATAAATTCAATAACACTTATGAGAAACATTTACCTACATCGAAATATATATTATAAATATATAATAATTCTGCCTGGATTTATTTTTTTTTTCAAGATTTTTCTGTATATTGTTGAGCATAGAGTCTAATCGTATATAATACATAGAAAAATATCTATAATATTATAATATTTTGAAGTTGTTTGTTTTAGCACAATAATCTCAAGAACTACAGGTTCGTATTGAAAAATATTTTTTATGTTAGAAGTTTATTAATCGAAAAAGAGTTCAGGTTACGTTAAATCACGTTAATCATTTCAATATAACCCTCCGCGGTCTAAATAAAAATAAATCATGTATCATTCACAATTCTTAATTTAATTCCACTTGGCCACGTATGCGAAGCTTCTGTTAAACGATATTTATATAATATTACAAATATCAATATTTTTCGACACAATATTTATGAAAATATTATTTTCGATAAAAAAATCAAAATTCAAGTGCAATATTCTCGCATTCGGTAAAAATATTATAATAAAATTCAGAACATCACTTACCTACCAATTAACTGGGACGTTCTGTTTTATCCCATTTCGGAATATACGAAATTGATGCTGTATTTCAAATAGATATTTTATATTATATGTTTTTTCCTGAAATATAAACTATTTGTACATACACCTGACAAATTCGCTGTGACCAGATAGAGGAGTAGGCAAACAATCTAGACTCAAAAGTCACACTTCATAGCACTTTCTGTCCGAAATGGAGACATTGCGTGTTGAGTAGCGGTAATTTACGCTGCTTTTTTACCTTCACGGTGTATCCTGTATGTAGCAGCATAGGAAAGAATTAATCTGGGAACCTTTTATTAAGACACTCCGTTCTCATTAAGACAGTTCGGTTTCCCGATTTCCACCGAATTCTTGATCGACGCGGTGTGTGTGTGGCGGCACTGAAGAAAACTATGTTCAGAATAAGCTGATTATATTTTTGTGTCAGAAAAAAATATTAGTATTTAAAAAAGGCATTCAATTTCTTGTTTGTTATGTTTATACATCTATTACAGGAAATAGAAGAGATAGACGGTCTATTGTATTACAGGAAATAGAAGAAATAAAAGAGATAGAGAGAAAACAAAGAGAAGAGATTCTCGGCTCTCTGTTCTTCACTGAAATGTTAATCTGTTGAGAAAACTGCTAGTGCTACTTGTTAGCCTTTAGCCCAAGATACCAGGGCCGCCAGACCTACATAATTTTAGTAAAGCTGAAATTTTGAGGACTTAGTCTCTGTCTGGGAGAATGATTGAGCCATCGGATTGGTCTGGGTGCTTATAGGGGGTCTTGAAATAGTCCGTAAATAATAAATGTAAAGTTAAAGCTTGCTGGTCATCTGGCAGGAGGGAAGGCAAGGCTCACGTAAGGTTTCTGATAATAATAAATATACATCTTTTATATTATTCTTAAGAATTTATTTATTATTTCTTAAGAATTAAATATGAGCGTTTCTACTTTGACGTAGATGAGTGTGTACCTTACGTTAGTCCTACCTCTGAAAGGGCCGTACTTTCAAGTTAGTAAATACGCATACCTTACCTTACCTTCTCAACTGCAAAATAGACTATTAATCTTCAAAATTATAATCTTCAAAATTTTAGTTTTGCTAAAACGACGTAGTGGGGGCCCTGGGATCTCAGTCTATCTTTTATTATACGCTACTATTACGTATAATGTGATATGTTGCAAAAACAAGATAATGGAAACCGACCATTTGCTTAACTTAATCTTGTCTAGGATATTAATGTAAATATTTGATATACATATGAGTATAAGTAATGCTTTCAATTTTCCATTTAGGTACTCCAAACCGTTACGATAGTTAACTATATAGTAGGGTTTGCCTCTTCTTCAGCTTTTTGAACATAATGTTAGGGCTCAACGGAACTCAACACCGCGCTTTATTTATCATAATAAGGTAAGGAAAATAACTATAAGCATTCTGCGAGGGAGGTCGAGCTCACAATTTCACTGCATGGTGTAGGATGGAGTTGAAATACCGTCGATACAGAATTGTATACAGAAAAAATTGTTTATGCTTTTTATTTTTCGTGAAGTCTATATTTGTTTGTTTACGCATATAATATTTATACTGCATTATTTTTGTTTGCGCAATATGACGTATCATGGTGATGCAATTAAAAAGAGTCTGACCGTGAGCAAATTGATCGTGTGTTTGATTTCCACTCAGATATGATGTTTATTATGAACGAGGTTTTAAATTATTTTACTGCCTCAGTCAAGTTTAAAATTAAAAACAACGTGATTGGTTACGCACTCATAATAATATGTAAAAAAGGGGTAAAAAATACAGAACGCCTAGTCTTAATATTAGTATCTAGGTTGTGGTTATATATAAAACTTCTCTTCTTACTCTTCCTCACTGAGGGATAGCTGACGCTACTACAAACTACTGGGCAAAAATATAAATTTAAATTTCACGTGTTCCTTCGGCAGTATCTGATACCACTAAGAGTGCAGATATTTTAAAAATCTTAAGGAAACAAAAAGCAATAAAATATCAAAATTACCAACTTTACTGATCAAAAAAACAAAGTCATGGACGAGAACAAGTGCACGATAAAATTTTAAGTTTCATACTGCAATGCATTATGCTATGTTTTAGTTTTTCGTTTTAAGTATCTACTATAGGAGGCATCCGTTGCCATAAGAGTTTTTATTTATTTAGTATAAATCTGGCATAGAACAATTGGAGCAGAATGGAGATAAAATAAAAAAAAATATAATTAGGTTTCAGAAGTGAAGTGTGAAAAGGAAAACAACACAACACTAATATAGCAAAATATAATTTTATGTATTGAAAATAAAAATAAATATTAACTGAAGTTTAAATGACTAGAAACTAATATAAAACACCAATAACATTTGACAACATATACAGGTATTTACTCAGTGTTAATTATAGCAGCACTTTTAACCAATTCACAATATTTATTAATTAAGAACATTTAAATTGCTTTATAACTTGTTAACAATGAACTAGTAACAACCTAATAACAAATCACATCGAGTACAACTGCTATATATAACGTTTGCGAGGGAAATGTGCCTTCTGGCTTACATCAGCAACTCTTATACCAAAAAGGAGAAGAGCGGGAAATGGTGACAGTTGACACTATATTTGGCAGTTGACATATTGTAGTACTTTAGTCTCCTAATTATATATTTACTTACTATAAATGCGACAGGTGTGGTTTCGATTATCACTCGAGAAAAATAAATATTTTATATGATTATTTCCTCGACGTTGAATTACGCCAACACGCAATACCTCCAATATTCGGTGAAAAGAGAGGAATAACACCTCGATCTCCTCTGGCTATCTGTCTCTGAGCGGGATACAGCGTCAAGCTAAAAAAAGACGCCTTTTATTTTTAAAGTAAGTGTAGACAAAATAGTGACATCTGAGGGCACGGAATAGTAACAGTTTAATGTCCACATAAACCGAAAATTATCTTCGTTTTTAACGTTAAATAGTTAATAATAGAGCAAACATTAAAATTAATCAGACCTTAAAAGATTAGCAAATCTTTAAGAGGAATCTATGTATATGACATATCAACCTTGTGCTTGCTACACACAGAATTTTACATTTATAATACACAAATTTTGAGGTTTTACTATAATTTGACCTGTATTTTAACATTCATCCATTTCACAATTTGAGATAAAATTTCATCTGCTGAATAAAATAAAAATTTGTTCAGGTTCTAAAATATTTTTGCACATGCTTGCTGGAGGTGCGGTTATAACTGCTGTTCTGTGAAAGGTCAAGCTTCAACAGTTGACTAAATAAATAATACCACAAACACGATAAATTCGCCGTGAATTGGCAAGTGTTGAAACATAGTTAGCTTTAGTGTAGATGGTGGTCGACGGTGGATGGTTTCGCAAAAAGCCCCAGGTCAGTTCGAAAGGGACCAGATTCTTATAAAGATGAAATGTTTTCAATCATACAATTATTTTTGTCTTCGCTTTGAACGCCATCTATAATCTGGGAACCAAATTCCCTCAAAGAATTATTATGTCTTCCTTGGAATCTTTAAGCTGCAATAGTGTCGTCTTTGTGTAAACTTAAAAAGTACTAAAATATACGAAAAACAACGAAAAATAAAATCACACACCTACTTAAAAGTTACACAAAGCCTAAGCATACGTCTCGCAGGCGTGCTGTACTTCGATAAATCTGAATTGGGGGTCTTACTGTAATACTAAAAGCACCATTCGCGAGCTCCTGCCGGCCACTAAGTTGGCAAAGAAAGAGCTAGCTTCAACCGTTAGAAAGAGATAAACAATATTCGGTAGAGTCTACGCCTCGCAGGCGTAGATTAGGTTTCTAGGATTAAAAAAAACTTTCCTTAAATTATATTCCGGTAACATTAAGATATATGTTTTATCAAATAGCAACAATATATGTTCATAAAAAAACGGGCAGAGGAAATGTAGTATTAAGACACTCCGTTTCTCGTTTTTGGTCATAGCTAAGAAATTAAAATAATTCATTCGACTGAGTAGAAATCAAACTATATTATATTTCATATTGATACTAGTATGGAAATACCTAAATTACTACCCTAGAGTTATTGACAGAATAATTTCTAGAGCACTGAGAAAAGCCGATAATTTAATTTCTCTCAAAAGTTCTTATTTGAAAGTGCCAATCTTGTGTCAAAATTTATCTAAAATGGAAAACCATTTTAAATATCATGGTGTGAGAAGAAAACAGTGTACAACGTTTGACTTAAAATTATTAATTTACCTTTGTTGTTTTTGATGTTTGACACTTAAATTAATTTTGTAAACAGTTTCTTATTTCATTTAAATTTAATATTTATAGTTGGTTTTTAAATAGTTCTACAACTAAAATAAGCCTATCTAGTTTTGTTTTTAGCTAGACGCTGTATTCCGTTGAGCAAAAAAGGCAGAGGAAATCTCCACAGAAGATACTCCAAAAATTTCCTACAATCTTGTAGACATTGCGCATCAGTGTCGCCTCGCTTTGTATTATTAACAGAAAGGAGAAATTAAATAAAATAAATAACTCCTCCGACTGGCATTGGAACTAATAAAATAAAATACTTTTTATTTTCACACATGTATCCCACATATAGCAAGGTAGGCAAAGGGAACATATTGTTAAGACATTCAAATTCAAAATATGATTTATTCAAATAGACTATTGTAAGCATATAAAAAAACTATCACCGGTTCGGAAGGCAGTTCTGCTGAGAAGAGCCTGCAAGAAATTTAATAGTTGCTCTGCACTGGCAATGGTATAATTTAATTATTACATAAACTGGCAGCCCTCCTGCATGATATTCAATACACATTTATTCCATCTTTATCCTGTAAATATTCTATTGATTTTTTATTTGCAGCACTGCCCCGTAGCAGCATTCCATAAAATAAAATACTATTATATGAAAATAGTAGACTAGTCGGGTAATTTCAACGTCCGTCATTTGTTTTACTTTTTTAATTGCAAACGCGGGAGAGCTGAGTTTAACCGTAAGTGCTTCAAATGAGTTATCCACTGGAGCTTTGAGCTCAGTTATACGTAAAAAAATCCTGATTTCGACACATTGAGAGTTTCCCCTTTTAATAACAAGACTAAAGTTATGTTTTTTAACATTTGGTAAAGCAAACTGAATACATTTGATTTTTTTGGCATTTAACATTAGTTTGTTAATATCAAACCAACGAAGCGATAATGCATTATTCACTTCTTCATAGTCTATTTTGTTCCTGTCGATTTTAAATAAATATTAAAGAGGTATATCCGAAAAGTACAATATCACATAGGTTTTTCACATTTGAAAGGCAGATCGTTGATATAAAGAAGAAATAAAAGGGGACCAGAATAGATCCTAGTGGAACGCCCATCCTTAGAGGAGATCCAGATCCCCTCACACCCTTTTGGATTCTTTGGTTTAGATATGAGGCAATAAGAACAAGGGCAGTATACAGTATACCATAATAATATAGTTTTAGTAACAGAGTTTCAGGGTCTACATAATTAAAGGCTTTGGATAAATCACAAAACACTCCAATGACGTTTTGTGATTTCTCCCATGCGTCATAAATGAGCTACAGCACCCGCATATGTAGTAAACTTGCCTTTGGTGAAATCATGAAATATCCGTTCCCATGCAAGCTTTCGCGGGAATCTAACTCTTAGTCTTCGCTTTTCCAATCAGACGCTGTCCAACGACGGCTTCGATTAGTAGAATATTTTTAATACGTAAAAATAAAATAACCAAAGAAAATATTTAAACTACTTAACATTTCATTCATTTCTCAACAGAAATTTAGAAATGGAGTGAACTACCTAAGCTCTTTAGAGATTTTAACCTAACCAAATAAAATAGTTCGGAATATCTTGACTATGTTTATACCAATTGTTTTTTCTTATGTTTATACATAATTACCCTATGTAAATGTGACGGTTGTGGTCTCGATTTCCATTAGGTGGATAAGGATATTTAAATATTTTTATTTCTTTAAGAATAATGTAAGGGAATCGCGGTGTTGAGTTCTTCCTCTCAACGCGCAATATAGATGAATTCGAGCGGAAAGCGGAGAACAAAGTGCCTTTGTCTATTCGGCTAAAAGAAAAAAGAACTTGAAGCTGTAAATAAAATATATTTTACATTTAACAGAACACCTGAATAAAATCTCTATAGAACCCAAATACCTTGCACAAAGTGTGACTGCAAAATCGACTGGTTGTGGATTCAATCCCCACTCAAGGAAATGAAATATTTATTTAAATTTATATTTTTATTTCTTCGCTCTGGTGCAACATCAAAGAGGCAAAGAGCGACATTGAGTACCGCCACTCAACACGTAATGCCTCCAGATTTCGGCGGAGAATGGAGCCTCTTAACACTGGGTCCCCATCTGCCTACCCTAAAATAAAAATATAAATTAAAAAAACTAGTACATATTTCTTATATAAAACATATCATCATGAACATTCTCGTTTTAAACTTTTTCTCTATAAATAAATACAAACAAATGAAATAATTATATAAAACAATGTAACAACAGAGCATCTCGCATATATATGATTAGAAAGCTTTATCAGTTATGTAACCGATACCGGAAGTGGTGGAAGTAAAGCAAATATGGCGAACGGATGTGGATCGTAAGTCACGCCACAGAGAGCCGGTCGACTTCCGGTGAATTGATTCATCGTGACGTGACGACTACGTTACGATGTCAGCTTAAAAACGTATTAGATTTAGTGGAGATTTAAGTTTTGGGTTGACCTATTTTGTTTGATAATAAAGAATCAGTGTCAGGAATGGATATGAGTTTTGAGCTTACTGTATGATTTCTGTTATCAGTATTAGACAAAGCGCCACGTTGAGTTACGAAAACCTAATATATAATATGAAATCTATCGAAATGAAAATGAGAAATAGAAACAAAATGATGGAGTTGTTCTCCTCTATATTCTTTTAGCCAACTCCTTTCTAAACATAAGATTAATATATATGAGAAAGATAAAAATTATGTACTATACTAAAACAGAACGAGCACTTAACTGAAAAGGAGCATCACGTTTACTCATCCTAAGTAGTATAATACATAATATTGATGTACTATGATCATGATATCAAATTTGTCAAAGCAGAAGTCCTTATAGTACAAATGGAAATTGTTTGTTTATACTCGATAAGGCTTAAGGTTCAATGAGAATATTAGCTTTACGCATTTTTTCCGCATAGCATGATAGGGGGAGACATTCTATGCCCTACTTTGACACATCATTTTTCGAGATTCAGCTACGGAACTTAACACCGTGCCCCCTACGATAGTGGGAAAATGAAATTAAAATAAATAGCGCGAAGTTGTATTTCACTACTCAACATGCAATGTCTTTAAAGAATGTAGTTAAAACGTTGCAGTAGGTTCATTTTGTCAGTGGAAACCATGCAAATGTAAAAAACAAGGAAAAGGCATTTTTAATATGCCGCACAAAACAGTTAAACCACTCTGTACCCCACTCTTCGCCCAATTTTTTCGCCAGAGCGAGAATACGAAAATTGTTACTTTGAAAAAGCATAAAACAGTTTTTTTACTGGAATTAATACTGGAACACTAGATATTCCTCTTAATAGAAGATCCCACAACTATCGGCAGTTATATTCTTTTCAACTACGATGCTACAAAGGTTTTATCAATCATAATAACTTTGCACGTTTCAGTAAATACCTCAAAATATATGGTACATTTAACTGCCGTTCAAATATTTTTTCTTCATAACACCATAACTTGACGTTCCCCTCTTATTCCTAAAACGTTTACATAAACCTGATTTATTTCAGTAATGTGCTAAAACAGGCCAAGTTCCTTGCTGTAGTTCAATGTGGAACACATTTACATAATATATTTCTTTTGTTATATATTCGGCGGAATGTAAAGAGGCTGCCATGGCGCAGCTGCAGTATCTAACTATAATCGCAACGGTAGTTGGTTCGATCTACACTTGGGGAAATTATGATATTTATATTATTTACATCTCAATTTACAGACAATTTTACAGAAAAGATTTTCTTATATGTATAAAAAATATATAACTTTTTAGCTGGATTAGATCCCTCATCGATATAAATAATCTAAATAAAATATTTGTAATAATAATTTAATTAAGTCCAAGTATTTTAACGTACTTATTAGCGCATATAATTAGTATAAATAAAGAAAATGTCAATTATAATAATTACTGCAAAAACAAGATGAAAATCAATCATAATATTTTAAATGACTGATGTGACAGCTGATTGACATTGACATCTTGTCTAATGATTTTTGCGTTTTTTATTTCACTCGTTTCGTTAGTTTCGATCAGTATTGAGTGCTTTCCGGTTTGTTTTCTACTTTGTACGACCCTTACTTCTCCAGCGGATATAGAAATCTTTTGTATCTAACGACAGCCACGCTATGGGTATGGATCGTTGTGTTAATTGTGCGATAGCCTCACTTATAACTAATCTCCTAATAATACAGCTCTCAGATTGCTAAAACTGACAGAATTTTCTAAGAGGGAATGATGTACCTGAATCTTTACATTCTGGGCTAAAAAATTTATACAATTGTTTGAGTTTCCATTTACGAGATATTACGAGATAAAGAATAAATCCTTATTGTTCAACAAGAGCGGGAAAATAAAAATAATTTAAATAAAAATTAAAATTAAATTAGCTTCACGCTGTATCCCGCACACAGCAGGGTAGGCAGAGGGAACCTAGTGTTAAGACACTCCGTTCTCCGCTTTCTGCCGAATTCTGGAGACATTGCGTGTTGAGTGGCAGAACTCAACGCCGCACTTAATCTCGACACCAGAGCGAAGAAATGGAAATATAAAGTTAAGTAAATATTTCATCTCTTCGAGTGGGGATCGAACCCACAACCAGTCGGTTTTGCAGTCACACCTCGTGCCGCTGCGCCACGACCGGCCTCTCGGCCGGTAAAATAATTTAAATTTAATCAATTTCTTTGTGTGGGGACCGAACACACAATCTCCGCTTTAACAGTCAAACCCATCAATACGACGGCCTAAGGATACACAATTAACTGCAGAAATAAACAGCTGTTACTTTTATCATCTACTTCGCTACCTATCGTCTAAAATACGAACAAACATAAAACATTTACGAAAAGTCCTATACACTTACAAAGTTATACCTTTTATTATGATGAATGTATTTATTTTGCTAAGCATTTGTATCAGTTTTTATTTTTATTTGGAAGGCGTTGAATATGTGTAAGAACACATTTTTCGATACTTTCCTCATATTTAAGGAATAATTACGATAATTGTTAATAATGTATTGTGAATCCATATATATAACTTACGATTTAGATATAAAAATCCGATAAATTTATCTATTCTAAATATGCAAGAAATAAAAGGATCTTTTTATTTTATTTATTCATTTATTTTTTTATAATTGTTACGTATAATTTTATTTAAAAAAAAATGTAGGCTGTCGTGAAAAATATAGGCTGTCGTGGGGTAATAAAGAAAAGCGCTTTGAGTTCCTCCATTCGATCATTAATTTTTTTTTTTGAACTCCCAATCATCGCTGCTTATTCTGAAATGAATTGTATCATTATGGCATCATTTATTTTATAAGATTATGTACAAAAATAAAAAAATCCGTAGTGGCGTAAAATTTACAGCTCTTGGCAAAGACAGCTCCAAACATACGTAACAACACAATGTTACTATTGCTCAAACAAAATCGAACCTTATACCATTAGAATAATATCCAAATTTGTGTAAGTCCTTTGGAATCACGTTCAGAGGGTTATGGCGATAACTAATATGTATGAATCAAGTTTCTTCTCTTTATAGATGATTGGGTGAAGAGTTTGTCACGACTGTTTCATTTTCCAAAAACGTTTCCATTTATTGGTATTTTTATGGTCTTTTGGATAAATATTGCTATGTGATGCTATTGTGAAGTCTTCACATAATTCAATTTTTATTTACTGTTTTATGGTAGGCAGAGAGAATCTATTGTTAATGCACTCCGTCCTTCACTTTTTATATGAGTCAAATTGAGTTGAGTATTTGAACTTAACACCGCGTTGTCTGTCTAGCTAGATGATAGCTACGAAATGAAAATTCATTTTTCTGAGTGGGGATCATACCCAAAACCAATTTATCGCAATTACACTACACTACGTTGGCTTCTATCAACTTTTGTTTAACTGCGCTATAATTTCTGCCTTGTGAGCTCAAACCATTTTTTTTCTATATTTATATTATAAGTGATTCTACCGTCTCAATTACATCAACACCCCATAAATAAGAAAAGAGACTGAAAAAGTTTTTGAAAAATTATCAAATTTTTTTTTTTTGAAATTAAACTTTAAAAAAATATAAACTGTAACTGTAACTGTGACGCAACGGTTAAGGGTTAGATCCCCACTCGGAGGATGAATTATTATTAATATTTTCAATTCTTTGCTCTGGCACCAAGGCAAAAAGCCCGGCATTAATTTCCGCCACTCAACACGCAACGCCTCGAAATATTCGGCGGAAAATAGGAGACGGAGTATCATAACACTAGGTCTAGGAATAAAATATATGATATAATATATATGTATATATATATATATATATATATATATATATATATATATATATATATATATATATATATATATATATATTTTATNTATATATATATATATATATATATATATATATATATATATATATATATATATATATATATATATATATATATATATATATATATATATATATATATATATATATATATATATATATATATATATATATATATATATATATATATATATATATATATATATATATATATATATATATATATATATATATATATATATATATATATATATATATATATATATATATATATATATATATATATATATATATATATATATATATATATATATATATATATATATATATATATATATATATATATATATATATATATATATATATATATATATATATATATATATATATATATATATATATATATATATATATATATATATATATATATATATATATATATATATATATATATATATATATATATATATATATATATATATATATATATATATATATATATATATATATATATATATATATATATATATATATATATATATATATATATATATATATATATATATATATATATATATATATATATATATATATATATATATATATATATATATATATATATATATATATATATATATATATATATATATATATATATATATATATATATATATATATATATATATATATATATATATATATATATATATATATATATATATATATATATATATATATATATATATATATATATATATATATATATATATATATATATATATATATATATATATATATATATATATATATATATATATATATATATATATATATATATATATATATATATATATATATATATATATATATATATATATATATATATATATATATATATATATATATATATATATATATATATATATATATATATATATATATATATATATATATATATATATATATATATATATATATATATATATATATATATATATATATATATATATATATATATATATATATATATATATATATATATATATATATATATATATATATATATATATATATATATATATATATATATATATATATATATATATATATATATATATATATATATATATATATATATATATATATATATATATATATATATATATATATATATATATATATATATATATATATATATATATATATATATATATATATATATATATATATATATATATATATATATATATATATATATATATATATATATATATATATATATATATATATATATACATATGAAAAAATAATATAAGCATTAGGTATATTTATTAAAAAAAAATCGTTTATGTTCATTATTTATATACTTTCCTCTATTTCCACATTCACGGTACAATGTCAGCAATAACAACATTCATTGTCCGTAACGCGGTAAAGTCGAACCGACATTACTTTGCAGGTAAACTTAAAATATACGACTGATTTATAAACGCGACTTTTTTTAAAGTAAATGTCAATTAAATATTATTAGAATTTATTATATTTTTTATTGGATTAGGATATTTTTTTTTCTGGACTTCCTTTTAGGATAGATATAATTAAGCCTGTTATTTATATTTTGTAACATTGCGTGTTGAGTGGTGGAGCTATACGCCGCCATTTATTTATCATAGAGGGAAAATCTTAATAAATTAATTTGGGAACATTACTAAAGAGTAAATTGTACCCACAATCATCGTGTTCGCAGAGACATGAATATTATTAATGTGTTATCGAATAAAAAAAAACATTTAATTTCAATTAATTCTTCTTCAATCAGAAAAATCTTTTAAAAATTATTGAGTATGCGAATATTCATTAAAATAAATTGTCTTTTTTCAGGTAATCATCTTACAATAAAAAGGAGTATCACAAAACGGTTAAGTAGACACAAAAAGTATAATCAATTATTTTTTACTTATTTTAAGCTATCGGTTTGTGATAGATATATGAATATATCATATGAGTAACAGTATTATTTTATATTTAGTTTTGTATATCATTACACATACAATCCTACTGAAACGATGAGATATATTTATTTAATTGTGTAGTTAAAGCTAGCTAGGCTCTAAATACAAAATATTTTTTTTTTAATAATGATCAAACCCACAGTTTTGGCATAATGTTATCATATATAAATTCATAATAGATTTTACGCGTAAACGCTACAATTTATTTCCCGTGTGTTTACAAAAGACTTCGTTTCACTCAGTGCTTTGGGACAGAATGAAGGCGACGTGTGGTAGGCTTTAATTACGCTCTTAACGATCGTCCATTACGACTATGACCATAGTTACGGAGGCAGTATAGACTAACTTCTCAGTGTGGCTGACGAGCTATCCCCTTTGTTTCTAAACTATGTTTTTATACACGTGTAAAGTGAGATGTTTCCTTTTGTTTTAGTATATATTAAAAAGAAGTCATTTCAACTGTATATTTTTTTCTTAAAAAAAATATGTACAGACACACTTTTTTTATTATTTTATCATAGTATAGATAGATATCATATTATTTTGTTGGTTTCTAAATATTTTTACACATTCCCTTTACTTAGTCTTCATAAAGGAAAATATGTGTCGAGATCTAATGCCACGCTTTCTTTAACCACTCGTAGATCGGTGAAACGGAAATATTATAAACTGTCGTTTGACGTAAAACGATAGTTTAACTGTAATTTAAGTCAATAATAGACTCATATATATTGTCAGACATGTCTTCCACTGCTCCACTATGGTTAAAGTTGTGACAGTTGAGTGACAATTAAGTTGTAATTAAATAAAAATATTTAGAAACGTATAAAAGAATACGAAATCTATTTATCTATACTAACAACAGAAAAAAAGTGTGTACTTGAATTGTTTTTATGAAAAAAAAATTAAAGATAGTATAACATTTGTATAAGAAGACTTATCTATCAGATGTAAGCAGAATCTAGGCTATATTTGATTTCAAAGATTTCCACACCTGATATGAAACGTAGCGGTCCAGCTAAACTATAAGAAATGATGAATAGCGTCCTTAATAAAAGTTATTGATCATGAATTAATTCTAAATATTTTTTTGTCCTTGTGTGTGAGTGTGTGTTTGTGTGTGATCATCAATCTTAAAATATTTAGGGCCAGGTGAAATGGTGAAAACCATTAGCTGATAAAATCCCGGACAGCCTTATCTGCCAGATAAGCTATAATTTTTTGTTTTATATGTTGTCAAATGTGTGACACATGAATTTTTACTTATTTATAATTTAATAATGTAACAAGTCGTCTTTTTTTGAATTGTTATCTATTGTTATCGTTCATTAATGGGAAAATGATTTTTGAAAATATAAGAAACAGTGATTTTGTATTTTCTTCTTCTGTCTGTGAAATAGTATTAATTATTAGATTACTATCTAAAACTTTATACGTAACCGGTGAAACTGGCCCTTATGTATATAACCTTATGTATATAGATATATATAAATATATATATATATATATATATATATATATATATATATATATATATATATATATATATTGGGTTGTTGTCTTCTCATATAAATGTTGACTTCTCATATATACATGCGAAGTCTATATGAGAAGTCATTATATTTATTTATTTCATACTATTCAGTGTTATAAAGTAACCGGGTTACACTAGTACAAAATGAAGTTTACGTCTAAAACGTAAACAAGTAACAGATGAAAGTGTTCTGTAACTTTTTTGTTTATAATTTTATTACCCACCAATATTTATATGGACTGGACTGGACTCGTAAATATAATAAACATTTGTATATTCGTGTTTGTATGGAGTTACGTCTGTTACTGATAGTTATGGGGTAATAAATAATATTTTATGTCTATCTTCACGCATTTCCAGCATTATGGGGTAGATAGAGAAAAACCAATGAGGCCAGTAGAGGTGCAAGCGTGTGCCGTGGTTATGGGATTGATTCCCATTCAAGGAAATGAAATATTTAATAATTTTATTTCGTCGCTTTGTGCCAGAATTCAGCGGAAAGTAGGAAACGGTAGTGTCTTAATGGGAACGGAGTGTCACACTTTATGCCCATATATTACTTCATAACCCAAAAGGTATTAACTAATTCTGACTAAAAATATTAAATAACTCATCACAGAACCTGACACTGGAATCAACTGCTCTAAAAAAATATAAATTTATTTCAATAACTGTTGGCTTTATTTATGAAAACGAAACGAATATTTCAATAATTTATCATAATATTATTATGTCACGTTCGCTATTTAAACGAACGTAGTTAATTTAATTATATCTTCCAATACAACGTATTTCATATTTAATTAAGCATTTTTCTAGAGGAATGACCTTATTTTAAATCGTTATGTTATGTCGTATAAAATTTATGAAATTATTGAAATAATTTTGTAAAAAATTCACTTCTACTGGGTACCATTTATTTCTTAATACAGGAAAAAAATCTTTGTAACAATATTAAAACTAACAATGACCACCGTGGCGTAGGCGACGTATTTAATTTTTCATTTCCTCGCTCTCGTAACGAGAGAAAGCGTGGCGTTGAGCTCCGCCACTCAACACACGATGTCTTGAGAATTCGGCGGAAACTGGGAAGTGTCTAATAGGAACGAAGTGTCTTGAGACTACGTTCCCAGTTTCCCTCTGCCTACACTGCTATATGCAAAATACAGCGTGAAGTTAAAAAATATATTAATTCTTCCAATGACAATGTTTTTTTAAGTACGTTATTCTTAGAACAATTATTTCCTTTATGTTTTATTAATAAAATTCGAAACAAAAGTGAGTACTATCTTAACCAATCTTAATTAAAATTATGACTTATTAATTTCATGTTTAAATAAAAAATAAATCAAATCAAATAAAAAACAAATCAAATTAAATTAGTATCCCGCATACAGCAGGATTTGTGGAGGGAATTTAGTGTTAAGATACTCCGTTCTCCACTTTCCGCCGAGTTCTGGAAGCATTGCGAAATGAAAATATAAATGTAAATAAAAATTTCATTTTCTCGTGTAGGGATTGAACCCACAACCAGTCGATTTCACAATCACACTTTGTGCCACTGCGCCACGACTGACCTCATTTAAATAAAAAATGAGTGCAAAAAAATATTTATCCACCGATCTCTCTGCCAGTCATCATTTGATTGCACTCTGCCGAATGTCAGAATAATCATGTCACCAGTGACACTGTGCGCTATATGATAAATATATTTTAATCGTATTAACTTATATAACTTCCATGAGTTTGAAATCCTAAGGAAGCAACATTACTAATAATATATGCAGAGTTAAGTTAATCAAAGAGATAAATTTAAATAATCTTCATACTTTTTCCCGTAAAACATGGTAGACAGAAAAAACTTGTGTTAAAACACTCCGTTTCCCTGTTACCGCCCAATTTTCGAGAAATTGCGAATTAAGTAGCAGAACTATACGCTGCGCTTTCTCTCGTTGCCATTGCGAATAAAATAAACTAATTCATTATTCTTAATGAAAATGGAACTCACTTTGTCTTATATTTTTATATCATTAGATACTCTTCCCATTCCCTCGTTTGGTGGTTTTTCAGAGTTTGGTATGAAAATAAAGCGCTGCGTTGAGTTCCACCATTGATTACGCAATGTTTCGAGAGTTTAGGTGGAAACTAGAAAACGGAGTATCTTAACACTAGGTACCCTCTGCTTGCTCTTTTATATACAGGTGGAAACTAGAAAACGGAGTATCTTAACACTAGGTACCCTCTGCTTGCTCTTTTATATACAGGATACAACGTATAGATACAAAAAATAATATTTATATTTACACAAGTGGACGTCGAATCTACGACCGCTCACGATCAGGAAGTCCTACTAAACCACAATGACGTCGATTAGACACTTTACGACCGCTAACACTTGTTTATTAATAAAAATAAATATATATAACGGACGCGGTGAACGACATTCTATATATATCTGACGTGTGCTTACAAAACAACGGTTTGAATCATAGTAAAGACGCCTGCGCGTGCGCACGTATAGTGTAAAATACCAAAATGTCTGAAAAAAATATGTGTAAAGTGTACTAATATATACAGATAAAATGTTTATGTGATAATCATTATAATTATGTTAGTCTTGTCAGTGAGTGTAGTGAATTGAAATGCTATCCAGTTTTAAAATAGGTAAAAGAGAGAAAGAGAAGAGAGTGAAGTGTTATGGCAGTGTTAGATCTAAACCGCCGAAGCCACGTGCGAGGTTTCAAAGACGTAAGTTTTTTTAATGAGATGCTAATTTAAGATCATTATTTAAAGTTTAAAAAGTATTTTAAATTAATAAATAAAAAAAAATCATAAATTAGTATGGTACTGTTGTTGGTTTTGCGAGTTATACAAAATTAGGTTCTTTAGGATTGAGGATACTTTAGTTTAGGTTGTAATATAAAAGTTTAATATTTTCAGTTAAATAAAAAACAATCTGATCATTGCAATGTTGTGTTAAGAACCTCCGTTCCCTACTTTCCACCCAATTTCAGACAAATTGCGTAATAAGTGGCAGAAGTCAAGAAAATGTTTGTCTATCAAAGCGAAGAAATGAAAATAGTGTAAATATTATAATTTTCTCGGATAAGGATGAAACCTACAACCATCGCGCTTACACTGTTATAGTCAAAAGCTGTAAGCACTGTGCCACGACGGCCTATAGGTACATATACATTGTAATCATATAACAATTAAGACAGAACAGATGAAAGAAGCGGAAACAAGAAAATATTATAGCTATTAAGGGGTCTAATTCTGAGATCCAATAAACATTCAGCTCTGCCCTCAGATTATAAATAGGCAGTATTTGTAAACAAGGCGTTTTATTGCGACACGCCACGTCTGTGACCGTCACTAGTATTTTAAAACTTAAATAAATATTCACTATTATAGGTGACGGTTGTGGATTCGATTCTTGTTTGGGGGATGTACATTTAGAATATATGTTATGGAATATAGCGTTGGTTAATTTATTTTCACTAGTTTCGGTTTTGTGATAAATACTCATATGAAATGAAAATATTCCTTAAATTTAAATTAAGATCAAGTATGTATGATTATAAAGTCAAAACGGTTAATCAATATATACATATATATATATATATATATATATATATATATATATATGTATGTATATATATATATATATATGTATGTATATATATATATATATATATATAATTAATTAATTAATTATAGCCAAATTATATATTTTTTTAATTATATACTTACTCTAATGCATAATATACATACTGTAATGTTTTATCTAAATCCATTCATTAGCTTTTACGGGAAAGTGGAACAAACATCCATCTTCACAAATTTTCAAATCTATAATTTTAGTAGGATATGTCCTCGTAGATGAAATATTATGATCCTTAGAAGTATAATTACCAATATGATTTTTTGATTTTGATAATAATATATTTTCCCATCATAAGACAAATATGCTCACAATGCTTATGATATACAGTATAATATATATTTTCATAATATACCATATATTTTAGTTCTTAGGTGCTCTAAGAACTGGCGTCAAAGGAACTGACAAGATTCCACAGTGACCTATTTTTGGTTGTTTTAATCTTGACACTGCATTCATTTGAATATATATTCATATTTCAAGGCTTTAGCCTGAAAATATTACATTTGTGAAATATAAAGAGTTCTTTTAGAATAATTTATATTTCAAATATTTTTCTGTGCTAAGTAAGGTGAAAAGCGGTTGGATCTACGGACTTTATACCTTGAATTGTACACTATGAAGTGCTCATCTTCTATTGAAAAACTAATGGGGGGGTTCCTAAATAAGAACACCAAGCAGCTAATGGCATTTCCGGGTGTTGACCTAATAACCCCACTCAGACTTCTGTCTTTCTCATCTAAATTAAGAAGTCTTTTGACGGATTACAATTTTACGCCTTCCTGGTACAGTTGAGACGAGTTAAACTGTGTACGCGATTGTTATGGATTCAATTTCCCCTATTTAGGAGAATTATATAATTTAATTTATTTTCATTTCTCCGCTTTGTTTGTTTGCGTGGTATTAAGCTTCGCTGATGAATTCATTCGGAAAGCGATGAATGGAATATTTCCTTAACAGAGCTTTATAAAGAAATCATAAAGTTATATAAATACATATTGTTTCCAAAATTTGTGGAAAGTGGCAATAACACAGAGACAAAGAATCACTGAGACTTCTGTCAGAAATTTTCCTAGTAGAAAATATGAATGTCATGTTACCTCAACAGTGAAGGCTCTCTAAGAATAGATGATAACTTAATCATATCTAATCAATTAAATGAATAACAAATTTCAAAATTTATTTTGAAACTTAAACAAAATATGTGAAATATATCGCCATTATGGTACAATTTGTACCATATTGCACACATGTTGCACTGAACGTAATAATTGCAGGTTCCTATATAATAATAGGCGGAGTTGTATACTGACAATTAATACTAATAAGTGCGACCCGTTCACGGTTTTGCTTACTTGTACTTTGGCAATTTTGTTGGAGTTTATGACAATTTCTAACATTACGTTTACCGTAACGTAATTTTAATAATTACGGTCAGAGCTTAAATCAACTTTACGCTGTATCCTGCACACAACAGGGTAGGCAGAGGGAATCTAGTGTTAAGACACTCCATTTCCCATTTTCCGCCGAAATCTGGAGGCAATGCATGTTGAGTAGCGGAACTCAACGCCACGCTTTGCCTTGACAACAGAGCGAAGAAATGAAAATATAAATGTAAGTAAATATTTTATCTCCTCGGGGATCGAACCCACAACCAGTCGATTTTACAGTCACATTCTGTGCCCCTGCGCCACGACTGGCCTCTTGCACACTTTAATCCTACTAAAACAGAAAAACAATTTTGTGCTCAGATTAAAGAAGCTAGCTATAGGGTCACTTTTGTCTTTTGAAAGTGATGTCATATCTAAGAACGACATTCATTTCACAAACAATATATGGTAGTTACACAATAAAATAGAATAGAATTAGGTAATACTGGTGCTGTTCCTTGGAGAACAAAAATACTTAAAAAATATGATTTCAAAGTACTGTTTGTGCTTTTAACTTAACTGTACAGAAATATATTTAGATCTAATTTGTACGCGGTAAAACGAGCGAGAGGTATAACAGCGAGAATTAATGAATTGGCTGACAGATCTCGGTTTGTACAGAACTATCACTTTGTAATTCATTTCTAGATCGTATTTCGAAGACGGCAATAGTAGAATCATTTCGAAATAGGTTAGGTAGAGAGAGGAGCTTGGACGGCGGATGCGAGCGTTACTACGAATTTCAAAAAGTGCTCCTACTATGAGCTCCTTACCCTGCGATACGATGGGTACCTGTAGAGTAATGCACTCCACTGCTCCTGTCACACTTTACTCCACTGCTCCTGTCACTAAAATCTTCTATTAGTGCATTAAAATTCATATCTGGTTTGCAAAATCTTAGTTTACATTGATAGGAAGCGGTTTTTTTTTATACTATGTGAAGATTGTGGGAGTTATAGATTCTATGTTTAAATTATAAATGGTGTCAAGTAAACAAATTGTGAAGTATTTTTTTTTTTCATTTTAACGGTACGACTGCTTTATAATGTGGTTCCACTCAAAAATCGTATTTACGGCGGTGTGACGCATTTGGCACTCGCTAAAGCAACTTATCACTCTGCGTTGAGTGATTTTATTATATAGTTGTAAATTTTGTGGGAATAAAAGTTTCATGTACGTTATATTCTTAAAATATCTGTATTATTATTTACTATTAGGGCTGTCGTAGCGCAGCGGCTCACTGACACTGGTTCGTCTGACTATAAACGCGATGGTAGTGTGCTCAATGATTACTTAAGAGAGTTATTTTTATTTCGCCGTTCTGTTAACTAAAAGCGAAGTAGGGTTCCGCCAATTAACACACATTGATTCAAAAATAGGGCGGAAAGTGGAGAAAGGGACCGGAAGGCTGGTGAAAGGTGGAGGCTATAGTTAATAAACAGAACTCAACGTTTCCCGTTGCCAAAGCGAAGAAATGGTAGTTATTTAAATTATGATAATTATTTCATTTAGCCGAACGTCAATTTCACATCCACCGCATTTACTGTCAGACACAATCCCTCTGAACCCTGATGATATTAAGCATTTTATTAATAAATAACATGCCGTTGTACGTAACAAATAGAAACCGGTCAAGAAGGGTTCCGTACTAGATTATAGATCAACTAAAAAAAAACTTATAAAAGTTGTCAAAGTTACATTTGCCACCCCTACATATTATAAATTTATTTTGGTTGTAATAAGCTACAAATATAAATTTATTGTTTTGTTTTTTGGAATGTACCTACAAATTAACAATTTTCGGACTTTGTTCTTTATTTGTAATGTAAGTTTTTGCTTTTTATAAGATTCTTGAGATATGGAACCTTAAAAGTTGGCAAGATTTATAAATTTGCAATGTTTACAGTTGGATGCAAAGTTCGGTAGTAATACAATTGACATGTGGTTTCAAGGGCTATAGCACTCCGACCCGATCTAATGTCGGTGGACGTGTTCCGAAATCAAATGGAAATATTTCTTCTTTTAAACAAAAATATAAAGATATATTTTATGTGAAAATACATTTAGGCAAAAATCGAAAAAAATATTTATAAAAACAAAAACCCCGACTGCATAAAACTAAAAAGAATATAAACAAGCCCAATAGTTTATTAGGATTAACGGTCAGGACCTCTTTAAATTATGCGGGATTCCTGGTAAAGATTTTATTGATTGAAGAATTACTTATAGGTCCTGACTGTTAATCCTAATATGTTCCTAATATATTCCTTGTTTATATTCTTTTTAGTTTTATGCAGTCGGGGTTTCTGTTTTTATAAATATTTTATTATTTTCCACTTTTTTGTTAGAATTCATTACTGTAATGATAATCATTATATACCTTTTAGAAATCCTCGTATTAAGTTCTTGAATTTGATACCTATATTGTGGTATTCGAAACGATTTTTTTTTCACTAAGTCCAATGACGTCCCAAAGCCGCAATGATTGTTTTTTTAACGTCACCTATCTAAGAACACTTGGGCTGCTAATACGAATCTAACGATACCTCAATTAAGTAAATCCGTTCAGCGGTTCTGAAGATATGAAGTAATAAAGAATATTACATACATACATACATACATACAAGATACACGCGAAAAACATACCCTTCCTTAGCAGTCGGGAAAAAATCATAAAGGACAACAGAAAATAAAAGTATTTTATTATTTTGCTAAGATTTTTAATGGAAAGCGGAACTTGACAGATGATAATTATGTTTTTAAGCTTTTCAATTTTACGAAACGTAAATAGAAAAAAAAACCAAACATTGCGTATTGTCTGGCGGAACTCAATGCCGCACTTTATTTTCTTACAAAAGCGAGGAAACGAAAATAATTCATCTTCTAAGCGGGTATTAAAGCCACAACCGTCGTTTTTAACCCGTAAAGAATCAAAAGTTACGCCAAAATAGCCTCAACGTAAAATACTATTATAAATAGAAATAAAACATACCATAGATAATAACGTCAGTTAAATCAACAACTGTTTCAGTTTTCAACAGATTCAACTTTTCAATAAATAACTTAATTCTGTTTGAAGCTTTTGTATTGTTTTGACACTTCTATACAATAGTATATAAATGAATTTAGATTTAGGAGTCTATCCAAATCGATTTCAATAATCGTATACAAAAGCCAATTTTGAAAAGTGAGCGTTTGTGAGTATGTATATGAAATGTCTACACTAACAGTAATACAGAATTTTATAACTAAATTTATAAAACAATTAGGAGCCATCATGGCACAGGGGGTAGATTCTATTCCCATTAAGAGTGAATGAAATATTTTACATTTTCATTTCTTCGCACTGCTAACGGGGCAAAGCGTGGCGTTGAGTTCCGCAACTCGACACGCGGTGAGGTGAGGAATTCATACACGCCTCAAGATTCAGCGGAAATTAGGGAACAGAATGCCTTAAAACTAGTTTCCCAGGTTCGCTCTGCGTACCCTTCTATGTCCGGAATACAGCATAAACGTAAAAAAATGAAACAACAAGTATATGTAAGTGAGATAGTTCATACTGGTGTAGTAGGATAACGTCTGACTATAAACGCCATGGTTATGGGTTTGTTTCTTACTCAAAAGAATGAATTATTTTTATTCCTAGTTTTGCTAACAAGACAAAAGACGGCGTAGAGTTCCGCCACTCAACGCGCAATGTCTCTAAAATTGGATAGAAACAAACTATTAATATTAGATTCATTTAACTATCCTGCTATATGCAAGATACAGCTAAAAACAGAAAAAATACAGACGGCGTAGCGTGGGCTTCCGCCACTCAATACGCGATGGTTATGTCGCAATATTTTTTTCCTCTATAAAAAATGTGATTTTTTGATACTAGGATACAACAAATATTTATTTCATTAATTCAATCCTGTTTATATCTTCAAAAGGCATACACTGTTCCACTGCGCCAAGATAATCTCTTGAAGGAAAGATTTCGCCATTCAAATAATATTGTTATTAAGTTTCACAGAAGCACGACTGAGGACTTCATAATCGATTAAATAATAAGTTATTGAGCCGTATAATACAATTATCTCGGATAAATTGATGGTAAATTGATTTGTAATAATAATAATAATAATATTAATATCTAAATGTATTATGTAAAGTGAAGCAAGCGTAATATTTTTACAAAATATGTTTAATCAGATTAGTATAGCCAAATTTCGGTTAGTGAAAATATTTTTCTTAGACAAACTATACAAAGTCTGACATACTTATGGCAATATCATTTTAAAATATTGTTTATCATCATAAAATATAAAATTTGATGATATTCTGAATGTTAACTTAAAAGTTCCCGTCATCTTAGTGAACCACGTTTCGTAATTTTCTAGACAATATATAAAAACTAATTTCGTGTTCGGAGGCGTTTGTGGGGCAAAATATTGTTAAAGCCAAACAATGACTAAGTAAGCATTATGAAGACTCCACTCCAAGAATATCAACCGATATTTCAATGATATGCTGGATTATTCTATCGTACAAGCATCTGTGATGATAAACGTTCTGATGTCTGTGAACTTAGTATGTCAAAGCAGATCAAAAATAAAAAGGAGTTCTTATGCGTATGAGTTATAATGTTCCAGATATGTTTTTAAAATAGTTCTGGTATCTTTGTCCAAAAAAACTAAAATAAATAAAAGGTCCAATTACAAAATAATGTGGTAGTAGTTTCGATTGTATTTAGTCTTTGCCATTTCACCACTGGGGTGAAGCCGCAAGAAAAAAAGCTAGCAAAATAAAGCCATTACGGCTTAAACAGTTAGTTTTGAAAATAACTTAAATCAACCTTGAAGTTGTTTTTATTTATACATTCAAGTGAAATATAACTTTAGATGCATACTGAATTCAATTATTCCCATCCACCGACTCAGTACCGTATTCAGACGGCGGAGAAATGTAAGTAATTGGACTTATGATAATGAAGTCTGCAGCCACCGATTGCTTAAGCAGTTATTTTTTATGGCCACTACGAAAAATGGGCTATGATAATACAAATGTGATACATAATGGATATCTGCTTAGGTTTAATAGATAATTATTATTATTGAATATCTTGATATCGTTTTGATTTTGTTCTTATTTATAATGTCCAACGAAATAACAGGAAAGTCTAAATCAACATAGAAGAGAAATTAGTATTATATTGAGACGGATCTAGTGTTAAGACACTCCGTTCCTGAGATATTGTGTGTCGAGTGGCGAAACCCAACGCCACGTCTTGGCTTGTTACCTGAGCAAGGGAAATAAAATTCCCTGATTGAGAATGTCACCCACAACCATTCCGTTAGCAGTCGCTATGCCTTGATACTTTAATCAGTTTGAGTGAAATTTACACTAAATTTCTTCAAAAATTATTTCTTCCTCTTCAAAAATAGGTATTTCAATAACATTTTAAGTGCCATACTAAAAAAGGAACTCGAAACACGAATCGTTTAATAAAGGTGCATTAAAATTCCCTCGCCCAAATCCCGAAACAGGATGTCAGAAATAAGAAACATTGGAAACATAATTTTTACTAGCAACGAGGCACGTAAAGAAGAATTTTTTTTCACAATCTTTTTCACGCGGACGCCCCGCGAACACTGAAAATGGATTATTCATTAGATTATTGGGGCAAGTCGTAAAGGAATTCAATTTAGGGTTCTGCAAAATGAAATTTCAGGAAACCTCCCTTTTCTGTAGTAAATAAATTTACAGCTGGGAAGTAGGTTAGCATTCGAATGACTGAAATGAATAAAGGGCCGAAAGATGAGCACTTAGTTGTTTTGTTTATATTCACGGGGTAGCATTTATAGATGTCTTAAAATATAGTGTAGTTTTTTAGCTTCATGCCGTATCAAGTAAATAGCGGGGTTAGCAAAGGGCACCTAGTATTAAGACACTCCGTTCTCCACGCAACGAAAAAAGGTTTTTTTTTATAGTTGAATTGTTTTTCGCCACAGACTTTTGTTGTCCGTGCCTTTTTTATTCTTAATTGATTTTTAAATAAAAATCAAATCAGCTTCACGCTGTATCCCGCACACAGCAGGGTAGGCAGAGGGAACCTAGTGTTAAGACACTCCGTTCCCCACTTTCTGCATTCTGGAGGCATTGCGTGTTGAGGGGCAGAACTCAACGCCGCGCTTAACCTCGACACCAGAGCGAAGAAATGGAAATATAAATTTAAGTAAATATTTCATCTCCTCGAGTGGGGATCGAACCCACAACNTTTTTTCCTTTTAAAAATGTGAAGTGGACGTTAATATCTTGAATGGTCTGCTTTTGTCAAATCCGAGTTCCTTTTGTCAAGTCCGAGTTTTTGGCCGTTGATTATATTGATTGCGGCACAGTTAGTTGTTTCCGTAATATATCTATTGCCTCCTCATCTCTATAGGAAATAGCCATTTTAATGTTGTGTTCCACTATATCAGTCACGGAACCTTCATTTGCCCGGCGAATGAACCTGCCGATAGCGTCTTCTTCGGCGTCAGTGTAGTAGATGCATCCTTTTGTACGACGATTGCATGTGATATGCTGTCGTGTAGAGCATTTTTAATGGCCTTAGTTTGGATGATTACTACAAACTCGTATGTAAGTCCCTGAGATTCGTTGATGGTCAGGGTGCATGAGTTTCCCCCCTTTCCGTATCCTTTCCTGGTTAGGTCCGCTTTTTCTGCTTGTGTATGGACCAGGTACAGAGTATTGGGGAAATCTATAGGGATGGAAGCACCCGTATATCGCGACTTTCTCAAGGAGCGAGTTATCTGTCGGGCTGAGTAGATTTCGTTATAAACTTCGTTGAGCGCGTATGTCACATCCATTGGACATCTATATGATCTCGCTAGCTCTTGACTGATGGCCGTCACGAGGTTTGGGCCGATATAGTGCATTTGGAAGAGGTTTAATCCGTCGATAAAGGGTAGTTGATTTATGTCCCCGATAAGTATAAGTGTCTTGGCCTTTGATAATATGACCGCCATTACGATTGCCCCAAAATGGTGCATTAGGGCGTCATCCACGAAAAGTCTTGCGGGATTTTCTGTAACACTATTTACCAGAATAGAGGCGATCGTTCGGACTTTGATTTTTGCATCCCTGGTGCAACTAAAAGGGATCTTACTCCTGAGGTCCTCGGCTGCCTCAGTAGTTGTAGTTGCTACCAGATCTCTATCGGGGATGAAATTGTTCACCACCCAGGTGGACTTACCGCAGCCAAGAACGCCATTCACCCATTGTATGTCAGGTGGCTCCCAATGCTCCCAGATGCTGGTTGGATTTTTTAAAGCTTGAATGGTAAGCGCTGTGTTTAGTATCCTTTGTTCCAGCGCTACCTCCGTGCATCGAGCTATGACGAGGATTGGGTCGTCCGAAGATGTTGCGTACCTGGGTGGGGAATTTTCTACTGTTGACCTGTCATCCTTGTATACAAAGCCATCTTTACCGCTGTAAGCCGCCATATGGGGGAATTTAGGTGGGTTTCCCCTTAAATATTCCAATTTATTATTGTTATATATGGCGGCTTTCTCCTCTTCGAGTAACACTCTAAGCAGACTCTAAGCAACGAAAAAAGGTTCGAAATATTACGTGTTGAGTGGCGGCAGTCAACCAGGCCTTGTCTTGTTACCAGTTTCAGGTTCCCTGAATTAGAATTGAACCCACTACCGTCGCATATAAAGTCAGACGTTTCCTTATTATAGCTATAGATAAATTTACTTTAGCCAGCGTTTCGTTACATTACCTTAAAGTATCTCGTGCTTTTAAATGAAAATTGTGAGTTTTAGCATTGTATATTTTGTAATATTTTCATTTCATTCTTTGAAATCGTTCACATTGTTTTCTAGAAAACTTTGAAAGTTATTGCTATTAGTATCAGACAAATGTTTTAATGAATTATAGAATACGAACGTAAAACTGATATAGATTTATTTATAGAAAATGAACCTGCGCCTCTTGGAAACTATCCAAGCGTTCTGATCAGTTAGCAATACCTTTTAATGAGGCTAGGTTGACGTTCTTGTATGCTTGTTACAACTTCAGAATGTCTACAAAATACGAAATACGCTGTGAGACGTGTGAGTTCTATTATAGGTTCAATCCCACTTAGGGATTTTTTTGTAATTTTACTTATTTACAAGACATATAAAAATTTGAACGTAGCCATAACGTATGGCTCAGTGGTCAGAGCGCCTAGTCGGTTTCCAGGAGGCTCGGGTTCGAGTTCTGCTACGTTCAATTCTACGTTTTATACGTTTTCTAAATAAGTTTTTTTCTTTCTTAAGTGTAGAATAACATTTTGTAATTTTGCCGATCGGCAAAATGAAGATGCCGGAAATTCGGCAACATATGCGATTTACATAGTATCTATATTAAAAAAACATTACCTATGAATAAAAGTATTTTTTCAGAGCTTCACACTCTTTCCTGCATAGCAGGGTAGGCAGAGTAAACTATTGCAAGACAAGATTGCAAGACATTGTGGAAATTAGTGGAACTTAATACTGCGCTGAATCTTATAACCAGAGTGTGATTTTCCACGCTTTTTAATTTCTTTAATTTGAAAATTATATATAAAGCCGATTAAGAATTAAGCCCACAACCCTTGTGTTTACAATCAAATGACGTGCCTTAGTACTAGAACGGCCTCTAACAATAAATATCTGAAGAAAGCGATAATACTAAATAGAAATTAACGTCGTACTCACCCTTATCACACCTGATGTTTTGACCTCAGATCAGACCTCAGATTAGAAATATTTTGGTCAACTTTACTCAACTTGGACAGGTACCGAATTCATCGTTTAAATAACTTTGTTTATTAGAACTTGCTTAGAGCTTAATGTTATTTTGAACTGTTAAGTAATTGTTAGTACTTATCGCTTGAGTTATTATAATTAATGTGAAACAATTATTTTGTGAATTGAAGAAAGCGTCGAACGGAGAGTCTAGACAATATGTTCTATCAACAAAATCTGCAAAGTATCATAGTACTAAAAAAGTTGTAGTAGTAAAAACTTATAACGAACTATGATATAGCAATTACTTTTTCATATATTTTGACCATTTTTGTTAATGTTATACGATGATTAATCAGCTTAGTAAAAATAATATGATATAACTTAACTTAACTTAGCTTCACGCTTTATCCCTTGCGGGGTAGTCAGAGAGAACGGAGCGCCAAACGCTACGGTCTCTACATACCTCTTTCGCCTCGTCCACTGTCATCAACCTCTTCATACATGCCCTTCGGGGGGTCCTCATGCTTTTTACGTGACCTTCCTCCAGTATCTTTGATACTGTGTTTTCGAAGGTCAACCGAGGTCTCCCCCTACCTTTCTTACCGCTCACTTTTCCATCATAAATCTTTTTTGCCATTCTTTCATCACTCATTCGTTCGACGTGCCCAAACCAGCTGAGCACGTTCTTCTTCATTCTCACTGTGACATCCTCGCTAGTACCTGCCATTCTGTGTACCTCTTCATTGCGGATTCGATCAGCTAAGCTGACTCCGCATATCC
>JAAIXJ010000424.1:320144-346376 GCA_013403705.1 Heliconius hermathena
CCACTTTCTGCCGAATTCTGGAGGCATTGCGTGTTGAGTGGCAGAACTCAACGCCGCGCTTAACCTCGACACCAGAGCGAAGAAATGGAAATATAAATTTAAGTAAATATTTCATCTCCTCGAATGGGGATCGAACCCACAACCAGTCGGTTTTGCAGTTACACCTCGTGCCGCTGTACCACGACTGGCCTCATTTAATTTATTTATATTCAGTTTTAAATAGGATTGGTAAGAAAATATAAGCCTAACTAATCAAAATAAACCTAAAAAGAATAATAAGTAGAGAAAATTCTTATTATTAGAAAAAATACGTAACTAATTAAAATGAACAAAAATAAAAAGAAAACGTAACCAAAGTAAAATAATAATAAAAGAAAAGCTAAACAAAACCAGCTATATTATTAATATTATCAACGTAAAATAAATATTTAAAAGTATTTAAATTAAAAGTAACACGTATCCTATAATAATCTATAATCTATACTATAATAATACAGTAAAAAAATTGATAATGCTATACGAAGATATATGCTGTCGCAGTTTATTTAATTAAAAAAAAATACAATATGTTCGTTACAATACATGTTTTTTTGTGACTTTAAACATTTACGCAGCGCATGACCGTTCATTATAAAACTTTGATATTTTCTAAAATATCCAGTTCTGTGATATACTGTAAAAACCAATTTCAATCTGTATAAAGCTCACATTGTCTCTAACATACTTAATCGAATAAGGAATAATACTATACGATTGAAAATAGTTTCGCAATTACTCCTTCTTTATTTTAAACACAAAAATGATCACTGTTGGTTGTCCTTAAGAGATAGATAAGTGATATGCTATAGGCCATATAACATTACGGTGTATTTCTTTAGTTAGCTGTACATAAATAACCAAATAACAATAATAATAATAAACGCCATCGAACCGCAGGCGCTGCAGAAATAATATAATATTGAAGTGCATGTGGTTATTTACATTATACTCAAATACAAAAAAAAATGGAACTTTCAGTGATCGATCGGGTTATGGGGCAACACAAAGGCTATTTTTATGTCGGAATTTCCACGGGATACTGAATTACCCACGATAAACGTTTTTACACGTTTTAGTGCGCGCATACATAGATACAAGCAAGAAGCAATATCAAATAAAATCCCAAAAAAATTAAATTACGATTCATTAAGTGTATAACAACGGTATAGATAACTGAACTGAAATAACCAACCATTCTTTCCTCAATACTTAAATAATATTATGCCGATGCCGCCCAGAGCCGAAACTTACACCACACCAAGAAAGTAAAAAATTCTAACCAATCTACTACTCGAATAAGCGAAGAACCAAAGAAAATATAAATTAATAATAAACAGCAAATAATCACATAAACATTTATAGTAGACACAACATATATGAAAATTTATAAAACCGTCAATGTCGTCTGCCTGTTCGAGTCGGTCATACCGTGCGGCTCGGAGGCTAGCTCATTTTGAATCAGTGATATCTCCTTAAGTATTTATTAGAATGATGTATAGAAAAATATAATTTTAATGTGGGTGAAATACTAAAGATGACTATTATATTTATTTTGATAAGAATGAATACCAAATTATAGAAAACACATTAACAATAATCCGATAAATTTAAAATAAATATATTAAAATGGTTCCTGTACCTCAACCTTCAGGGATAAACAAATGCTATTGCAGACTTTTTCAATAGATTTTTTAAAGGACAATATTTTTATAAAACATTATTTTTATATTATGTCTTTTAAAGTTGAGTCAGCGCAAGTAAGAGTTTAGGAAACCCATTTTGGGCAACTTTTTGTTAAAACAACAAAGTTCCTTGTTGCTTAGCAACGGCTGCTTAGCGACGGTTGTTATTAATATGGCAGAATAAATTGCTTGTCAAATTGAAATATAATTTAAAATATTAGTATATATCGAGAAAATTACAAACATGAGAAAAATAAAGTAACCTATGTTCATCCCAAGACCCTCAAGTATCTCTATATGAGTATTTTATCACAATTGAGTTAGCGGTTTGGCCCTGATTACGTAAAGGACAGACGGACAGACAGAGTTACTTTCGAATTTATAATATAGGTATGGATGAAGAATATGAATACATTTGTAAATATACCACTTCTTCTGCGTGGGACAGGAAATTAATAAATCTTTTATGTGTATAATTAAAATAAATAAATCAAATAAATCAACTTCATGTTGTATCCCGCACACAACAGGGTAGGCAGAGGGAACCTAGTGTTAAGACACTCCGTTCCTCACTTTCTGCCGGATTCTGGAGGCATTGCGTGTTGAGTGGAAGAACTCAACGCCGCGCTTTGCCTCGACACCAGAGCGAAGAAATTGAAATATACATTTAAATAAATATTTCATCTCCTCGAGTGGGGATCGAACCTACAACTAGTCGGTTTTACAGTTGTGTATAAACCGATTGAAATAAAAACATTACCATTTTACCAAAATATAATTGTAAAAAATTGCATTTAACCTATTGCGACTGACGTGGTAGTCTCATAGACACCGCGAAATACATAATTTTAAAGTTATTACCACTGATTTTCAAATTTAAGCACCGCCGCTTTCAGGGAGATAAGTGTCTACTAGATTACCACCTCAGTAGTTGGTTATATTTTTATACTGTCTTTATTAGATAATGTATGTTTTTGTCTTATTTCGCGTTATTTTAGAATTTGATTTTATTTACAAAAATAAAATTTATTTAAAATTAAATAAAAAATAAAATAAATTAGTTCGAAAAGGGACTAAATATTATTTCTGTGATTGTTTGAAGGGAATTTTCCTTTAATAATTCTCAAAAAAAGATGTCATTTTGAGACTGTCTAATTTTGTATTTAACCATTGAATGTATTTCACATTCCCTAGACTGATTAAAGTAATAGTCAATTTTCCAAATGTCTAATGTAAAATATAAATGAAGTTGAGTTTGTATTTTTTTTATCTCATTAATGTTAAAGAAGAGATTCTTAGAGTGATTTATGTAAAGTCAACACTGAATAATTTTAAAAATACACATTACGTTCTTTATTTAAAATAAATTTAATATAAAAAACTAGTGATCTAATAAATAAAATTTATTTTGTAAAACTACGACCTGTCTGAAAAGGTGTTTCGGAGACGAGCGTGCATAGACAAACGGATAAAATATTTATTTGCGTCTTATTATTCCCGACTGCTAAGGAAGGGTTATGTTTTTCGCGCATATCTTGTATGTATGTAATATTCTTTATTACCTCGTATCTCCAGAACCGCTGAACGGATTTATATATTTGAGGTATCGTTAGATTCGTATTAGCAGCCCAAGTGTTCTTAGATATGTAACGTTAATAAAAAATAATCATGGCGGCTGTGGTACGCCATTGGACTTAGCGAAAAAAAAAATTTCGTTTCGAATACTACAATATGGGTATCAAATTCAAGAGCTCAATTTCAGGATTTCAAAAAGGTGTATCATGATTATCATTATCATAATAAATTCTAACAAAAAAATGAAAAATAAAAAAATATTTGTAAAAACAAAAACCCCGACTGCATCAAACTAAAAAGAAAATAAACAAGCCCAATAGTTTATTAGGATTAACAGTCGGGACCTATAAGTAATTCTTCAGTCAATAAAATCTTTACCAGGAACTCCGCATAATTAAAAGAGGTCCCGATTGTTAATCCTAATAAACTATTGGGCTTGTTTATTTTCTTTTTAGTTTGATGCAGTCGGGGTTTTCGTTTTTACAAATATTTTTTTTTTCATACATGTTCCCTATAATATTAAAGGGCAAAGTCATAAATATTATTTTTGGGATTTGTTGCGGGCTTAATAGTGAAAATAATTTATTTTTTCTCATTGTGTCTTGTCTTGTACGCTGTTTAGTTACATACATAATATTGGAGTTAATTTCATACAAAATGAGTGCATTTTTATAACTTTTATTTATTTTATTTATTAATATATTAATTTCTTCGTTCTTCGTCGCTTCTGTCACCAAGGCGAAAGCCCAGCGTTGAGTCCCGGCACTCAACATGCACTGCCTCGAAAAATTTGACAGAAAGCGGGGAAGGGAGTTACCTAATGTTAGGTTCCCCCTGCTACACACATATATTTGGAATTAATTTAATACAAAATGAGTGCATTTTTATAACTTTTATTTCTACAATTTTCAAACTGGTACTGGACCGTCGGTGGGCGAATCCGACTCGAATTTGATCGGTTTTTTTTATTCATCGCATTTAACAACGTTCCTATGGTATTTTAGACCTTAAAAACAAATCCATTTGTATGTCACATACATTACGTAAAAGTTCACCAGTGTAGTTTCAGCCTAATCAGTCGGATGGTACAAGGCGGAAGTAAGGAGTTAATTGGATTGTCCGTCTATACTAGCCTACCTCCTTCCTCGTGTCAGCCCTGCCACTGGACACACAGAGGAAGTATCGTTAACAGTTGATTGAGAATTTTAAAGCCTTTCTATTTGTGTTATTTTATGAGAGAGTGCTTTTATACTTTTTTTTTTATTTATATTCTTTTTTTTAGCATCCCTAGCGGAGTAGCAAGAGAATGGTGCGCCAAACGCCACTGGCTTGGTTATTTAGATTTATTTAACATTCATTTGAGGGTTACCATGAAGACAATTTATATATTGTTAGTGAACTCATGTAAAAGAAGGTAGATGAAGATGAAAAAGATGATAAAAGCAGTGGAATTGTGTCAATCGGGGGCAGTTGCTTGTAGGCAACGGCCCCGATAGGAAGGAAACTAGTGTGAAATATTGTTAGTAGGTGATACTTATCACTTATTGCAATTACACAGTATCCCTTTCCAAATAGTTTAGAATCATATAGACGATATGTGTTTTTATCGTATTTTTTTTTTAAAAATGATAACCGCTTCCGATTTCTAACAATATATTAAATAGTATATAACATTTTTTATTTATTTTTCACCTACCGTAAATAATACAATATATAAAGTGGAAGTGTCAGCGCTCCTTTTACGGAGACAGCATATAGGGTAAAATATTTTAAGACCATACCTAAAGAAATGAATCAAGATACCTCAACAGTTTAGACGTAGGATTTCTTTTTCATTTTACGATGTTTATCCACAACTGTATTAAATAATCAAAAAGCGTGCGTCGTTCTTGACAAAGGTCGGTCGGTCGGTTCATATTTCAACAATTTTATTATTTACTTTGTTTGAAAAAATAACTTTTTAATTCATGGGATTTTTTTAATAGGTATTAGGTTTTTATAGAGTGGTTAAAACACGCAAAAGAATTCGGCAGAAAGTGGGGAACGGGAGTGTCTTAACACTAGGTTCCCCCTGCCTAACCTGCTGTGTGCGGGATACAGCGTGAAGCTGATTTTAACTGTGGTTTCATTTAAAGTGGTCCTGACACTTCCAGCCTGTATAGGCCTTTATGTCTAATTAATTTTGACTTAATATCATATTTATTTTGAATTGAGCTTCGGACTTGCGATCGGACATCAGCACATTAAACAGAGTTTTAAAAATATAACATAGGTAAAAAGAACGTAATGTTACAAAAATATATACGTATAATAAATAATTAGCTTTATGTATATTTTATTAATATCAAATTTCAACATTGGTCGTATTTTTTAGTTCAAAACAATCAAAAATTCTTGTAGAAATTACGATAATGTAGTAAAAAAGTCATATTAGAATATTACAGATTAAAGTAATAAATAATCATATTAGAAGTCATTTTCGTTGTCAATCAATTCTGCTTATTAAATCAATAATCATGTAGTTTAAGCGGGCGAAGCCGCGGGCGGGCCGCTAGTATCTAATATGTTAGTAGCGTTACAATATTAAATAATAATTATAAAATTCAATTAATATATAACTACATTTTTTTTAATAAATAAAAAAAAACGTACGACCGTTCAACGAGCCGATTGCCTCGTTAAATATGCAGATGCTACGAGGCGAAATTCCACATTATGCAATTGTTCGCCGCAACTTGGGTGCCCCGTGTTTTTCTTTCCAGCAACGCGACGCCGTGAACTACCCGTACCAACATACTTACCTAGTTGTTCATTAGAATTTGTCAAGGAACTTTAAAATTACTTTAAGACGACAGCGAGCGAGTTTTTCTTTGAGTTGTGTGGAAGTTCACAACTAATCTGCATACGAAATATCCGGAAATAACATCTAACGTAGATGTCGGAATTGTGAACTCCGGATTCGATTAGGTCTTCCTGTTCTTGCTAAGATACTTTTGGCGTTTATTTTGGGACTTCCTCTAAAAGGGTTTTGGGTAGAATGACCTGGATAAACTAGTAGTTATGACTTTTTAAAGTTACTACGAAGAAGTACATGAATAGTAATGGCTTTAGACAATGTATAAAATATGGTTTTTGTAGGATTTAAACTCGCGTCTCCTGGATATCGTCTAAGCATACAGACCACTAAGCGTTCTTGTCGAACTACGTCAAAAATCTTATACGCTCGTTGCAACTTTTTAGCATTTCTGTAGGGAGATTTTTACAAATTATCGCTATCTAAGATAATTGCTTAGAATTATAATTTGGCAATAACACTTATAAAATTAGATATTTTTAAAATATTATTCCATATTTATTAAAAATTTAAAGATTTTCGATCGTAATGAATATTTAAAGTTTACGTTATATTATCAGAAAGTGTTAAAGCACATAATTATGTAAATATTATACCGTAATCTGTATATACTCGTAGCAGGGTAGGTAGAGGGAACCTCGTCTTAAAATACACTGTTCTCTACTTTCCGCGCTAATTTGCGAGACATTGCATGTTGAGAGGCGGAACTTAACGCCGTACTTTATCTTGTTACCTGGGTTACCGAGAAATTGGACTCATTCCCACGAGTGGAAATCGAACTCACAATCGTTGCATTTACAGTCAAGAAGATAAGAATTTTATTATTTTGACAATATAAATTTAAAATTTAATTCCTTTTATCACATATTTTCACGTAAACTGAGTATAATTGAGTGAGCATCGTCGGTACACACGGACAGCGAGGCAATGTCCAATTATTGTTTAACACGGAACCTTGTTAATCTATAGGTAGATTTTTGAAGCAATATTTTATTTCTTTATTTTGTTTCCTTTTTTATATTATTAGTTTCTTATAAATAAGTTATTGTTTTATAACTTAGTTGAAAATTGTAACCTGAGTTGCTAATAACTATAATAATAAATTTTAGCTTTTTCTTGAAATTAAACTTTTGGTTGAAAATATAGAACTTTATTAGAAACTTGGTAAGAATATTGTGTCTTATGTACCGTAGGGTACATAAGACACAATATTCCCTTAAGCAATTTTCTTTTGATTAGGATATTTATATTGTGTAAATTTTTTTATAAAGAAAACGTCGTTCGTCGTTCTGTAACGCAACGGTTGTGGGATTGATCACTATATGAGGGAATTAATTATTATTTATTAATTTCAATTCTTTGTTTTTCGTCGTTTCTGGCACCAAGGCGAAAGCCCAGCATTGAGTCCCGCCACTCAACATGTAATGCCTCGAAAAATTTGACAGAAAGCGGAGAACGGAGTTACTTAACGAGGGAACCTAATTCCCTCTGCTACATACATATATTTGTAGTTAATTTTATACAAAATAAGTGCATTTTTATAACTTGTATTAGCCGTTGATCCACAATTTTGGAATTAGTACAGGACCGTTGGTGGGCGAATCCGACTCGAACTTGATCGGTTTTTTTTTATTCATTCCATCTTCTGTGCCTCCGAAATTAATAGCCGAACTCGCATCCAACAACGTGCCTATAATATCTTAGACCTTAGAGTTACTTAACGTTAGGATCCCTCTGCCTACCTATATTTTATATAAATCAAAATCAGCTTCACGCTGTATTCCGCACACAGCAGGGTAGGCAGAGGAGCCTAGTGTTAAGACACTCCTTTCCCCACTTTCTGCCGAATTCTGGAGGCATTGCGTGTTGAAAGGTAGAACTCAACGCCGCGCTTTGCCTCGACACCAGAGCGAAGAAATGGAAATATAAATTTTAATAAATATTTCATCTCAGGCCGGCGTGGAATTCCGACACTCAACAAATTGTCGGGAAATAATTTATCGGAAACTGGACAACAGAGCGTCCTAAGAAGCTTGAAACCATTTTATATATTATATTTAGCAAAAATAAGTAAGATAAATATCAGATTAGAATATATCCTATACCCAATTTATTTGTAAATGTTTAATTTTATTGAAGTTTTTCATAAAAATTGTTACATGATATAGATACGTAAATATTGTTCTTTCGCGGCACACTGCCGTGAAAAAACAATAAGAATCAATTTAGTTCATCAGTTAAGCTAAATTAACTTAGCCAATATCACGTATGGAGAAACCACCGAAGAGATTGATCGGCAGAAAAGAAATAACTTAACACAATTATAGAATAATTTATAAAATAATAATCAATACTGAATAAATAAATCAGCTTCACGCTGTATCTCGCAAAGCAGGGTAGGCAGAGGGAACCTAGTGTTAAAACACTCCATTCCCCACTTTCTACCGAATTCTGGAGGCATTGCTAATGGCAGAACTCAACTACCAGTCGGTTTTACAGCCACATTTTTTGCTCCTGCGATACGGTGGCCTCATAATCTAACCAATACTGAGATATAGAAAACATGTATTTCATATTTTAAATATAAGCATCGCGGATAATCTTACACTAGAAATTTAACCTGAAACTACATATAGCTCAATAGTTTATTTGATTAAATGCGCTATTCTCAGGAACTACTGGTTCAAATTAAAGAATTCCTTATTGTATTGGCTACTCCATTTCGATTTAGCCCACAATACCTGCGGCGTGTGTTAGTATCGCACTTAGAGCGTGTCATGTGTCATTATATAAATCTTAGCTATTCTTATTTGGGGGTAGCGAAGCCACAAAAATATACCAGATATTATAAATAACGATAAAATTTTATTTCAAGGGCATCCAGTATACAGAATTTATAATTACCACAATCAAGATAAATATCTAAAACCTGGAAACTATTTGAAAATTAACCGTATTTTTGCTTCCAGAGTCCATTATAAAAATCCTTGTCCACGACGAAGAATATCTCCTTTTGTGCCGATAAAAACGGGTCGAGTGGGAGACGGCGGACGAGAGCCTCTACGGGCTTATCTGGAGCCTTGTAAAAAATGCGTTAAAAATTATATGTAAACTATCTATACATTACGCTATCGTGGCTTAGTCACTAACAACGCTACACTGTACAAGTGTTGGTTGTAGGTTCAATTTTCACATAGAGAAATGTTTTTATGTAATGGATTTAAATCTTGCTAAATTACTGTTTTTTGAACGTAACGCTTCATGCTCGTAACTAATTTTTTAACAAGCTAGAATAGGTTAGTATATTATCTTAAATTAATTTTGTCTCTAAACGAGAGAAGTCGCGGCGTTAAGTTCCGCCACTAAACGAACATTGTTTTGAAAATTATACCGTCATGGACAGTGTAGTTTTCGAAATATTGCAGGAACCCCGTTTCTTGATATTTCGTACGCAGAAGAGATCTGCGTACGAAAAAAGAAGAGAACGGAAAAAGAACCTCTTTTTTTTAAATATATTAGGACGGCTATTCAACATGATAACGTAACGTAAAAGGGATGAGATGCTCGATCGGCTCGGCTTAAGTACTTTATACCAAATTAACAAAATATTTTTGCAAATAACTTTAGATATATCTAACATAATCTCTTGTAATTGAACATTAATAAACCGTGTGCGTGAGGATTATATAGTGATGTAGATTAATAATATCGTTGGAGTCGATTTTAAACCGTATTAATTATAAGAATAATAATACAATGTTACTGAGTCCGCTATGGCGCAGTGTCGTAGTGTTTGATTGTAAGCGCGATAGTTGAGGATTCGATTCACATTCGAGGATATTTTTTTCATAGTCGAGCTATGGGAACAAGACGGATCGCTCAACACGCAATACCTAGACAATTTATCAGAAAGTGGAAAAAAGAGTGTCTTAATACAAGGTTTATTCTGCTTATATGCAGGTTACAGCGTGAAACTGTAACAAAAATATAAAATATAGACTGTGAAAAAATAAAAAAAACCATGATACCCATAATTCAAAATCCTTTTTCAGCAATTTGACTCAACTTATCGGACATTTTTCATATACCCGCATGATACACTATGTACCATGTCGAAGTCAATTAAGCCAGTTTTCCGATACAAGGCGCTGACTGACCTACATCCAATTATTCTGCAACTAAAGCTTCGGTAATCCACCAACTTTTGGTAAACTCATAGGATTTTTTAAGTCTCTGATACATATAGATATAAGAGTATCGTTCGACAAGATTTTTTCGAATCGTATAAAATATAGCCAGAGGCCAGTCGTGGCGTAGGGGCACAAAGTGTAACTGTATAACCGACTGGTTGTGGGTTCGATCCCTACTCGAGGAAATGAAATATTTATTTAAATGTTTATTTCCATTTCTTCACTCTGGTGACGAGGAGTTCTGCCATTCAACAGCAATGCTTCCAGAATTCGGCAGAAATTGGGGAATGGTGGATTTATTTATTCAGTATTGATTATTATGTTATAAGTTATTCTATAATTGTGTTATCTCTTTTCTGCCGATCAATCTCTTCGGTGGTTTCTCCATACGTGATATTGGCTAAGTTAATTTAGCATAAATAGAGAACTAAATTGATTCTTATTGTTTTTTCACGGCGGTGTACCCCGAAAGAACAATATTTATGTATCTATATCATGTAACTATTTTTATGAAAAACTTCAATAAAATTAAACATTTACAAATAAATTGACTATAGGATATATTCTAATCTGATATTTCTCTTACTTATTTTTGCTAAATATAATATATAAAATGGCTTCACGCTTCTTAGAACGCTCTGTTGTCTAATTTTGGATTAATTATTTCCCGACAATTTGTTGAGTGTCGGAATTCAACGCCGGCCTTTGTCTACTAGAGGGGGACAGTAAAAATATATAAAATATGATAATATCCTCGAACAGAGGTTTAATCCACAGTCGTCGTGTAGTATCAAACAAATTACTTTTACTCAGTGAATTTTAATAAATTTTAATAATATACAGTCAAAATTTGCAAGTGACAGTTCATATTTTTTCCATTTTTACCATCCTAAATGGGAATACTGTTATTTCATTAAACATTTTCCATTAATAAAGGTGTCAGGGTTGCCAATTAAAGGGGATGCTTGAAAATTAAAAAGTTGCCCAATCGGGTGAGAGGCTGCCTAATTGTGTTTATGAGTCTCACAACTTTTTCTATCAAAAGTTCGCCAGTTAAGGCATGAGTATTTAATTTCCTCTCTAAAATGACATCGCACCCAATTTATTTCTGGATCGTCATTTTTATTTTTAACTCTTAAAAGATTATAAATATACATTTTTAGTTTCACGCTTTATCCCGCATATACGGTACGGTTAGTAACGGTAGGCAAAAAGAACCTGCTGTTAAGACACTCCGTTCCCCACATTTTTGCTAAATGTTCGAAAGTCTGTGTGCTGGGTGGCGAAATTTGTCTAGGCACCAGAACGAGGAAAATCAAAATTCTTTCCCCCGAATGGGGATAGAACCGAGGACGCTTACGATACTACTGTTGCTGCTCCAATCCGCTACGACTGCCCCAATTTANTTAGTAACAGTAGGCAAAAAGAACCTGCTGTTAAGACACTCCGTTCCCCACATTTTTGCTAAATGTTCGAAAGTCTGTGTGCTGGGTGGCGAAATTTGTCTAGGCACCAGAACGAGGAAAATCAAAATTCTTTCCCCCGAATGGGGATAGAACCGAGGACGCTTACGATACTACTGCTGCTGCTCCGCTCCGCTACGACTGCCCCAATTTAAATGAACTTTAAAATACCAATATTTATCTTTTGAATTAAGTATTACTCAGTTTTATATTAGACCGTCGCAGCGCAAGGGCACAACCGTATGACGGTAAACACGACTGGTTGTGGGTTCGATCTCCACTCTATTTATTTAAATTTATATTTAATTTCTTTATTCTGGTGTCGTGGCGTTGAGTTCTGGCATTCAACACACACTGCCTCCACAATTCGGCGGAAAATGGAGTACGGAGTGTCTTAACACTAGGATACCTCTGCTGTATGCGGGATATAGCGTAAAGCTGATTTTTTTTTCAATTTTATATTAGGTTTATTATATTTGTGTAACATCAAAAGATGTTTTGGCCAGTTTCAATAAATAATATGGCAAAATGTCTCTTGAAAGTTACGCGAAGTGTCTGATAGCGAAGAATCCCATTACTTTAAACATTTAACCCAACTAATGCTAAGCATTTAAAAACTTCCACAATTATCACGTACGGTCTCGTTTAAGTTGAACTTGGTAGCATAAACTAATGAAGTTGTTGTACAAGTGCGATAACACGCCGCAGACCACAGTGTTGAGAATCTTCGCGAACTTTACTGTATATAGGAGTACTTGTTCGAGCTGTATGGAGAATGCAGTCGCGTCCGGCCGAGGACAAAGCCTTAACAAACTTGCAAGTCTAACTATGAACCTAACCACAACAATCGACTTGGTTACTTTGCTTTGGAATGCACTATGTTAGTTATTATGTTTAAAAATTTATGTATTTTTTTATTTTAGTTTCACGCTGTATTCTACATATTGTAGGGTAGGCAGAAGGAACATGGGGATCTAGTGTTGAGACAGTCTGTTTCTCGTTAAGACACCTCCGTTCCCCATTTTCCTCCGAATTTTGGAGGCATCGCGTGTCGAGTTTGTATGTCGAGGCGGAACTCTTCTCTTTAGAGCGAAGAAATGAAAATATTAAATGTTTTATTTCCTCGAGAGGCAATCGAACCCACAACCTGAAGAGACACAAGCCTCTTCAAGTTGCCGCTGCGCTACAATTTTCCTCTACTTATTCTATAACTATCAAAAATGTAATTAAAATGTAAACAGCAATTAAGTGGTTGTTAATCAGACAAGCATAGTCGTTATAGGTAGCTAGCTTATTCTATACTACTAATATTATAAATGTGAAAGTTTGTGAGGAATGATGTTGCAAGTAAAAACCACTTAACAGATTTAGATGAAACTTTACAATGACATAGTTTATATATAGGCCATAATCAATTTAAAAAAATTGTATAATTTGGCTATAATATAAAGCAGGTGAAGTCGCGCGCTGGTCCCTAGTATGTACGTAAACCACTTGTTCAAAGGTATCTAGATAATCTTACACACAACGGTCTTCTCACGCCTCTTTGAAATCTCCAATCTAAAGAGATTATCTCTTGATTGATATTGTGAGGGCGACTGTTGACATTTTTTAAACGGCTTAAAAGATCAACGTTTTTAAGCTTTCTGTGTGTGATTTTTCTGCTTATTATTTACTATCTATTTCTAGAAAAAATTGTATTTTCTTTAACTTCATAGTCTTTTACAGCTTTACGCTTTAAAACAGAGTAGGCTGAAAAAATCCAATGTTAAGACATCCCGTTCTCCACTTTCTGCCTTAATTCGAGACATTTTGTATTGAATGACGAAACACAACGCTGTTTATTATATTTTGCAGGTTAACCTTTTCACGCATCGTACGGTAGGTATTGGGAACCTTATAAAGGCACACTGTTCCGCACTTTCTGCCCTGTTCCGCATTTTCGACACATTGATTGTTGAGTGGCGGAGCTCAATATAATTTTTTTTTTCAACCGTTTATCAACCAAGTGGGAAAAGAGAAATTATCGCTATGCCACGACGACCTCTTAGCTTGAGTATATAGAAAATATACATACCTATTACAAAATACTCGATTACTTACAAAGTTCAGGTGAAATATTAATTTACCAAACTATTATTATGGAAAAATAAATAGAGAATAGGAGCGTTAGTTCTTGTTACTTAAAAGGAAAGTTGTAAGTGCCAGTTGCGTGAAACTTTCAGCACTTGTGTTTGAAAATTGAATCCCGAAACTTTAGTGAATGCCGAAGGAAGAGTTGTTTTCTAACAATTTCATTCAATAGTCTCATTTAATTACGTGTACTTATATGTAAGTTGTTATGCAAGATTGTTATTTCGATTTTTTTGTATCAGCATCATTCACTTTAGGGAAGCCAGTCGTGGCGCAGGAACGCAAGCGTGTGACTGTGAACGCTATAGGTTGTGGGTTCGAATGCCACTTGGGAAAATTAAATATTTAATATTTTCATTTTGTGGATTTGGTGTCGAGGCGAAGCAAGGCTTTAAGTTTCGCTACTTAACACGCAATGCTATCAGAATTCGGAGGAAAGTAGGAAACGGAGTGTCTTAACACTAGGCGTTGAAGAAAAATATCACTTTAGGTATATGTATGTGGACATTATTATCATGCACATTTAAGCCCCTTAAAACCTTAAGTCGCTTGTCACAGACACTGCGCTAAATTCCATGTTACTTTACAGAATTCTGGATCCTGCAACCGCACCCTGCTATGTAGCTAGATAGTATGCTATGTAGTTTCTTCTTTCCATATTCCGTATATCCGTTATTTAGATATGCCAATTAAAATCAGCATGATACGGATGTCATAGAATAAGAACAAACTCTTTAAAATATGTATAGTATGTGTTACAGTTGGACAGGGTTTGACTGTAAAAGGGGTGAAAGTGGGTGGGTGATGAATCAATTATCTAAGAACAATGCCTATCCTGCTATACTCGTATGAGAGATAAAATGTTATGCTAAAATAAAATTATGTATATATATTTAAAATGAACGTGCTTAGGTAACTTTAGACTCTCCGGAGGACATATAATATGAAGAGGTCCATGACAGTGCACGAGGCCAAAAAGATATGTAAGTAGAAAACGTAGCGTTTGGCGCTTCGTCCTTTCCAGCTTCTCCGCTGAGAAGCGTGAAGCGATGGAGAGATAGAGGTAACTTATATATAATGTGTTTCAATAATGAAATACCTGATGGCTTACCATAGTGTAATATTTGACGTCTAGAGGAATTATCCTATTTAAAATATTTTTAGTTAGTCGCGTATTGGGTCCCATTTATGTTGTAAATATTTTGCATAAATAAATGTTCTTTAATTTGATCTTCTTCAGATAATTTTTTGAACAACACGCAATATCTAAAAAAAATGGCTGGAAAATAAGGGCCGGAGTGTCTCAACACTAGGTTCTTCTTATCTACCATATTATATCTACGAAAAAAAACTAAAAAAATAATATTCAGTTTACTTACATTTAAAAAATACAAGCAATATGTTTGGAAATCCACTGTGTGTTTAGTTTCTTTGTGATGAAGCTTGTGCCTTTAGGCTTTGTTCTCGACCGGACGTACGGTTTGCGACGACGGGGAGAATCGCCTGGAGGTTTGGTGTAGTATTTATTATGTATTTGTTATTATATTTAGTAGTATTTTAGGGTTCCGTTCCTTAAAAGGTAAAAACGGAACCCTTATAGGTTCACTTTATTCTCTCTCTCAGTTCTGTCTATCTTTCTGTCAACCATTTATCTCATGATCGCGTGAAGGTATCAAGTTGAAAAGGATATCAAAAATACAGGTCTTCGGTTCTCGGAGCACAGAAAAACTAAGATTTTTAGTAACGATACGACCATTATGTGTATGTATATTTTATTGCATGCATTTCGTACAAAATGCAGCAAAAACGATTTTGTTGCATTTTTTTGGTGCATTGATTTGCGCTCCGTCGTACTACAAATAGAATATAACATTTCCTTTAATATTTTATTAAAGGAAACATTATATTCTATTTCTAGATATATATTATAGGTACTTATTGCAGTATAGTGGCTTAAACCGGTCAAGAGTCCTAGCATCGACCGGCCCAAGTACACTGGTACACTGCATCTGCTATTACTATGCAAATTCAAGATTCATCTACTAACTTATATTATTTGGACGAATAGTACTGGTATTGTTTTCATTGTTCAGTTTGGTATACAAGCTTATATTCTTTCCTTACATGTATGTATAAAAAAATTAAAAATTATAAGAAAAAAGATTTTTCTCGAAAAGTTATTTCGACCTAACTAAAAATCTTCCACTTTATTATATTCGTTTAGATTATTTATATTTCTTTGTTTAGTTGAGTCTAAGTGTAGTGTTTAATCCCGCTACTCGACACAATATCACATTTCGGGCGAAAAGTGGAATATAGTGTATCTGGATTCTGGAACATTTGTATAAGAATATTTTTTTATAATATTGTAAAGTAAATTAAAGCAATTTAATTTAAAAAATGCATTAATTTAATTTAATTTACAAAAAAACACCGTTTATTTTAAAACAAGTATAACTCACAAGATGTAATTAGTCGAGTCAAGCAACGTTTCCGCTAATCTTATTAACATTGCTACAGTTACTTTAGACGACGATAGAACTAATGGCCCAAGAGCCAGTGTCACCCATACCTTCGTTATTTTATAAAACCTGAAAGTGTCTCTGCGTATTTTCCATGACTATAAATGCTATCAGGGAATTTGAAATTTGGATGGTTATTTTGGCAGTTAGTAGATAATAATAAGCTGCATAAAATAGTACCTAACTTTAGTTAAAATGTAAAGTTAAATTTTTCATGTTTTCTTGGAAATAATATCAGAAATTACGTTATCCATCTCTAGACACATACCATGGTTTCAAATCCATATCAAAGGCTAATAAATTATAAGCGCCTATGAAAATTATATGAGCAAAGATACAAAAATAAGATTTAATAATTTCAATGATGAACTTCTATTTTGATATAATCTAGGCTATTCAATGAGAAAATTCTTCTTTTATACTTTTATAACAATGAAGTAATATATCTATATAGTTAATACCTATAGTATATACATTTGTATAAGAATATGTTTCTGGTATAAAGACTGGTGCATTGAGTGTCCGCGGCTCGAGCTCGCCTTTGAGGCTTGAAATCTGTGTCGTGCCTATCTGATATTGCCTACACATAAAGGAACTTTATACATACAAAAACATATACGTAGATATATTACATATATAATACATAATTGTTATTTGTAGAAGCCGTCATGGCCATTGTGACTATAAATTCGACGGTTGTAAGTTGAATCCCTACAAATTAATAAAGTAGAAAATAGGAACTGAGTGTCTTAACATAAGGTTCCCTGAGCTTCCCTCCGTCTAATAGTATGCCATAAAAAAGGCATCAAACTGCTTTGCTTTGCTATATTGTAGGTTGAAATAGCCAAGGTGTCATTCTTTTCGTATTTCATATCATTTATAGTCATTGACTAATAGGTTTTACCAAACTACAAAAAAACCTTGGTCTTTTGAAGCAAATTATCAAACATCTCGTACAGTTAACCAATGTATTATAATAAAAATTATAAATCCATTTTTAAGGTTCTGTACAGCAAAAGGAAAACTACGGAACCCTTATAGGATCATTTTGTTGTCCATCTGTCTGTCTGTCAAGACCACTTTTTTTAATATTGCGGTGAGGTAGCAATCTAAAATTAATATCAGATAGTCAGGTTCACCGTTCCTTGGAGCACAGGAATTTAGCTTCTAACATAACTCAGTCAAAAGTTATGAGCATTTATGTAAAACGATACATAAATGCTCATCCTTAATTTTGTATGAAATTCACCGCGCAATCAAAACCTATAGTGTACTTACAGTTATGAAATTTAGGACGAAGTAAGATCTTACAATACAAATTAAGGAAAAATTCGAAAAATATAAATTAGACAGATAAATAAGACAAATTATAGAAAAAAAATATTACAAATTTATATTTATAGTCCATTTCTTACAATATAAGTCTATACGCTCGCAAACTTAAATTTGTTAAATTTATTCGACGCATCATCAAAATTTATAAGGTATTTCCCAATCACAATCCTGAAGTTGGTACAGGAACCTCGGTGGGCTAGTCCAACTCGCGCTTAGCCACTTTTTTCTTAAATACTTACACAAACATTCGTTATTGCATAATATAACCCAAAATTACATTAAAATAGAATTACAGTAACATTTTCACAAAATTGACAGACTAAATAGAATTTTACGTCAATAAATAGGACGATAAAAAATTTTAAAGTCTCCAAATCAAATGAGTCTCCCGCCTAATTGTGTTTATGAGTGAACTTTAACTTTTTCTATCTAAAGTTACGCCACTTAGCGCTGTAGGGGTGTTTAATTTTGTTCAAAACGCGACATTCCACTCAATTTCAAATGTATTTTTCATCTAATAGCACTTTTTAAGAGAAAATTTCAATTTTAGTGTCTATTCGGGACAAATTATAGAGGAAAAAAGTTTGTGCTTTTTATTACATTGTGGCATAGTAAGAAAATATCAGACTGTAGTAACAACGTGTGTGGGTTCAATTCATACTTGGGTAATTGATTATAGCTAAATTTATGCTTTTCTAGATTTTCTAGAAAATGTATATATTAGATTGTGTCATCGAGTTATTCAAAATGGAATGTTTGTATAATATAAATGATAGTGGAAGCGAAGTATGAACACTAGATTTCTGTATAATTTTCCTTGATTCCTATATGTTAGTTATATGCTGTATATTTTTAGTTTAATGTCGAATAATGTGTCCAACTCAACTTCAACGATAAAAGCATCGGAGATCTATATGGGTTACACTTTTTATTTACAGGCTCTATTATACATGTGAGTTGGTGTACTTCCAGCTTGTACTGGTCCTATACTGTTAGGGTTGATATTTGTTCTCGTGCCTGGAGGTATTATAAAAAATAATAAAAAATAGGAAAGTAAAATTGGAAGCTTGAACTTTATCTCGAGTGACACGGAACCGTCGGATTATTTAAAATTCTTAAATATTTTATAAAATAGAAAATCTACAAAATAATATGAGACAACCGCTAAACGGATTGAGTTGAGCCACAAAGGCGAAGAATTCTTTGAAATACTACATAAAATATTATATAAAAGGGCTTATAGCTAGAGACGTCAATTATATTATGTTTTTATTGTTTTATTATAATATTAAATGAGCTCGTACTAGTAAGAAGATAATCCGTGGCGTTAAGATCTGAAATTCCACACGCAATGATTAGAAAATTGGGCAGAAACTACATTCAGTGTCTTAATACTTTCTTCTTATACTCAATGTATATGTTTTTAGTAGGGGTAATCAGAGGTAACGTAGCGCCAAATGCTGCAATGAATCGTTTTCATCGCAACCACTGTCACGTGACCCATATTAGACGCAAGATTTCTATGCGCATCTTGAGGTAAACGAGACGATACGATATGGATGTGGAAAAGCGTATTGCTGCCAGTAACAGGGTTAACAACTTACGGCATTGTGAGAATGAGCGGTAAGAGAGATAGGTGGAAAACTCGGTTGACCTTCGAAAACATAGTATCGAAGATACTGGAGGAAGGTCACGTAAGAGTATGAGAATCCCCCGGAGGTCATGTATGGAGAGGTTGATGACAGTAGACGAGGCAAAAGAGGTATGCAGGGACCGTAGCGTTTGGCGGTCAGTTCTCTCTGACTACCCCACTAGGATACAGCGTGAAGCTAGATTAGATTAGATTAGATTAGATTAAACTATCCCAAGGTAAAGAAATTAAAAAATTAAAGTCGTTCAACAACAATCACAAGTATGAACATAGGCTCGAGGTTTTTTGCTGATGAAGAATGTGATAACCACATGATATTTTTTTCTTTTTTTCTATTGAGAATTGGACCTACTACATTCAAATAATATTTAAAACTAGTCCAGTATCAGAAACCAGGTTTGAGTAAAGGCCTAGAAGCTTAATTTTTTGACCTGAATATTTGTCATTAATATCAGCTTGATACCTCCACGTAATCTCGAGATAAACGGTCAGACGTATAAGATAATAATCCTATAGGGGTTCCATATTTTTTCCTTTTAAGGTACGGAACTCTAAACAGTAACTAACATAAATTCCAAACATCAAACAAGCACTTTAGTGCACATTTTGCATACTTATATCCGTACTGGTCGTTAGGTGACGATTGCTATAAGAACTCTCCTGGCAAGTGGCTTGTTACACTAAGTCGCCTAAAGCCTGCTTTTGAGGGCGTGTAATAGTTCGTACGCATCATTAGAGCTTTGTTATATATGGTTCATTCTTAAGAAGTAATTGGACGGATCTTAAAAGTGTAATGTCTGGCTTTAGTTCTGTTTACTTATTTTTTTTAAACTGATCAAACTTTAGAGGTCGTCGACACGGCGTTGAGTGCCACCACTCGATATGCAACGTTTAAAAAATTGTTTAAGATACTTTAGGTTCACTTTGCCTATCTTGTTGTGCCCCGCACAACAAGATAAAAGAGAGAAAAAGCGTAAAGATGTAAAAAGTATAATAATATGTCATATACATATATGTAGATAATTCTTTAAACAAATGGAAAGTAATATTCGTTGTAGTCCGAATGAGGCTGTCATTCCGCACCGGTACTAGGTTGTAAATGCCACGCTTTTGGGTTCTATTCCCACTTGGGGGAATTAATTAATTTCATTTTGTCGCTGTGGTAACGAGGCGATGAGCGGCGTTATGTTTCGCGCAACACATTTCAACACTCAACTGGCAATGTCTCTGTCTTCTTAGCTATAAACGGTGTTCAGGCTACAGCCTAAAGCTAAAAAGAATTAGTTCAATTTGAGGATCTGCTGTTATTTAGTTAGTATTGTAGCGTTTAATTAAACCAATTTGAGCCATTTGGTATTGGTAGTTCACTGCGGTTTTTGCGGGTTCCAAATTCGTACGTGTTAGAAAATGTTTTATTTAAATGCGCGAAATTTTTGTAAAATCAATATTTTTCTCTTATAGGTGATTTATTGTAAGTTTCTTTGTAAGCGTAATGGTTGTGGATTCAGTCGTCATTCCAGTCGTAAATCAATTATTTATATTTCGTTGCTGTATATACTAAAGTTCTAAATCTACCAAATAAAAACAAAGCATGGCGTCGAGGTCCGCCACTCAACACGCAATGCTCTCAAATCCGTCGGAGAGTGGATACAGAGTGGATGCGGGATACAGCGTGAAGCTGAAAAAAATACATAAATCTAATCAAAATGAGGCCTTCCTGACACAGGAGCGTATGACTGCAAACACGACTGATGTGGGTTTGATTTTCACTCTTTGGTAAGGAGGCAAAGCGCGGCGTTAAGTTTCGCCACTCAACACAATGCCTTTAGAATTTGTCAAAAAGTAGAGGACGGGGTGTTTTAGATGAGAACGGAGTGTCTTAACACATGGCTCCCATGGTTCCTCTATATTACTCTGAACATACAAGATAAAAAAAAAAACAAAAAATGTACCAAAGCTCAGCTTGATCAAAATAATGTGCGGCGAGTTGAATACCAGCACTCAACAAGCAATTGTCCGAATGAAGCCGGGAAACAGGAGAATGGAGTGTTTTGACGCTAGGTTCACCTTCCATACGCGGGCTAAAGCGTAAAGCTTAAGAAATAAAACGACATGTTAAAATAAAATTTTGTACACACACACAAGTGACGAATATATTGAAATTCCGCTGCGCTCGAAATTTTCATGTGGAATTTCTACATGCTTTTAAGCTTTAGCCTTTTCCTTTAACCATTTTATATTATTTTTTTAAATTTCTTATATTTAATTTTTTTTATCTTCTCACATATCACGGTATGCACAGATAACCCAGTGCCAAAATTCTTTTTTGTCAGTTTCACCCTGTAACCCGCTCACAGTAGGGTAAGCAGAGAAAACTCAACGTTAAGACAATCTATTCCCTATTTTCCGCTGAATTCTGGAGGCATTGCATGTTGAGTGGCGGAACTCAAAGCCGCGGTTTGGCTCGACACCAGAGCGAAGAAGAGAAAATATAAATTTACATGAATTTCCAGGATATTGCATATACGAAGACAATAATATAAATATAATGGAAAGCTTAGGCTAAAATAATATCTAATATTAATAATATACGTCGGGAAAATTAAAATATTGTTCAAATATAAATATACCCCCTAGAAGATACTGAACCCAAAACCATGTTGTGTACTTCCAATACGCCTGTTGACACAAGAAATTCAAATGATATGTAAACTCGTGCTAGTTCTCACTAACGTAGCTCTGTATGCTAAAACTCAAAGTAAAGTAGGTATTTACGACTGTTTGTAAACATCATTATAATTTTCAAAGTACTTAACGGATTTTATTACAGTTTAGCTGTTTTAATAAGGCTGCAAGAAGTTCTTATGGGGTTGTGGTTCTTTTACTAACAATACTGAGATGGTTGTGAGTTCAAATTCTAAAAGCTCTTTAAATTCAAGTTTTTGTAAAAGCGTAGGTGTTCCAATGTAGGGACGACAACGGCGTAATATATTTCTTTAGTTTCACGCTGTATCCCGCATACAGCAGAATAGGCAGACGGAACTAAGGAACCAAGTGTTAAGACACTGTCTATCTGTTCCTATTAGGACACTTCTGCACCCCATTTATCGCCGAATTCCGGAGGCATTGCATGTTAAAAGGCGGAAATCAACGCCGCGCTCATTTAGCGTCACTCTGTGTCCCGCAAATAGGCAGTAGGCAAAGGAAACTAAATGTTAAGACAATCCATACTGGATTTTCTTAACATTTAGTTTCATTCATTACAGCGAAATTAAAATAACATATTCTCCTTAGTGGGAAATGAACCCGCAAACGTTGGGCTTACATTCCAACGTAGTGCCACTCTGCCACGACGGCATCTATTTGACGCTGTAACATAATATTAGATTTTGTATTCGATAAAATTAGGTAGGCTGCGTGAAAATCCAACAACGAATAACGATTATATATCACAGCCATTTTTTTTAAATTTTTTTTACAAATAAACTTTGATTAGAAATGTTTAGTTTTTAAGAACTTAATAAAAACGTATAGCTTAGTAGTCAGGGCCCTTAGACGGTCTCCAAAAGGCGTGTTTTCAAATCCCGTTGCCTTCAATTTTTTATACGTTTCTAAAAAAGTATTTTTCTTTCGTAAGTGTGGAATAACACTATAAAAATAATAAAAAAATATAAAATAAACAGGATTCTCTCTTGCCAAATGATAATTTTAAGTAATTATCTTTAGGTAGCGGAAATTAGTAAAAGTCTCCCAACAGCGATGCTAACAATATAAATATATTGTAACAAGTTTATAAAAATTTGATGTAGCTTGACAAGAACTAATAGCTTAGTGGTCAAAGTGCTTGGATGGCTTCCAAGAGGCGCGGGTTCAAATCCCGCTACGTTTAATTTTTTTATACGCGACTAAAAAAGTATTTTTCTGCCCTAAATGTGGAATAACATTTTAAATCAGCTTCACGTTGTAACCAGCACGCAGCTGGGAAGGCAGAGGAAACCTAGTGTTAAGACACTCCGTTCCCCACTTTCCGCCGAATTCTGAACGGATAGCGTGCTGAGTAGCGGAACTCAATGCAGCGCTTTTCCTCGATACTCTGGTAAAGTGAAGAAATGAAAATTTAAATGTAAACAAATATTTCATTTCCTCGAGTGGGGATCGAACCCACAACCAGCCGATTTTACAGTCACACTTTGTGCCTCTGCGCCACGACCGCCCTCATATATATAACATTTTAAAAAAGATAAAAATATTTCTTACATATACATATTATAGTTTAGTAATATTTATGCTTTTATGAACTCGGCCTGACGAATATCTGCAGTAGGCCACAGTCGGAATTCAAAAATGCACTTTGTCTTCCCACAAGAGCGAGAAAATCAAAACAATCCACTCCCCCGAGTAAGATTGCCTACATAAAACCTACAACCGTCAACCAGATCTACACGAAAAATATCAATATAAAAATAGACCTAACCAAATATAATCTACCCCAAGCTTCAAACATCATATCTTAATCCAATTTTTGGCTTAAACATCACCACTTGTGTCGTATAAAGCAAAAAAAAAAAAGAAAAAAAAAACCCACAAACAATCTGACAAACANTAAAGCAAAAAAAAAAAAAGAAAAAAAAACCCACAAACAATCTGACAAACAATAAAAAATAACAACCAGTAAAGGACAACGGCGCTATAATGAAAACTGTAACGATATTAAAGCAACGTAGCGTAGCTGAGCCTGTGACACTAGGCTTAATGAAAAATTTCATAAACCGGTCCACCAGTGGTCGCCTTACACCGCCTCCATATTGCTTACAACAGGGAGATCGCTGGACAATTTCTACGCAAACACAACGTAATGGCCGAAACAATGTTGACTATTTTAGAAAAGAAAAGGGAAAAGTGCTTCACGATTATGAAATTTTGGATTTTGTTACGGTTTTAGCTGTTTTGTAATATTTCTTTCAATTTCACTTTGTTTTTCTGTATTTCTGTACTCAAATAGCAGGCTAGGTACAGGGAGGATTAGTGTTAAAACACTTCGTTCTATTGGAAATGAAAACAATTCTCCGAGAGGAAAAAGAACCCAGAACCATCGCGTTCATGTTTATAGACAGTCCCAGACAGTAATAAGTGTACATATGTAATTTATTGTATGTTTAATATAGTAGTTTTCAGAAATTTTCAGTTTATTTTTTTCACTTTACGTATATAGCGCGCGCTTTATATTGTAACTAACTAATACGAAGAAATAATAAAAATTAATTCTAAACTCGAACTTACAATCGTCGTACAATCCGAACGTCAAGACGTTGTTCTGCTGCGTTACAAGCAGAATCTCAAAAGTGGAGATCACAGTGTTTTGACACTAGGTTATCTCAGCTTATTCCACTGTACGGGATAAGTTATAAAGCTGAAAGATAAAAAATCATAATATCAAGTAAAACAAAAAAGCTATATTTTATAGAATGATGCTTACACCCACGGTTCTATCACGAAAGTAATGAAACTCTCAAATAGAATAGAATTAAATTATATTGCTTTACGTTCTTATCTAAAATGTCAATATAAATATCAAAGTGGTTTTTTTTGTTTTTATCTCTAGGCGTATTTTAGATACCTGTGACAAATCTAGGACGGTGTTAATATTTAAATGTTTTTATGTACTTATGAGGCCGGTCGTGGCGCAGCGCCACGAGGTGTGACTGCAAAACCGACTGGTTGTGGGTTCGATCCCCACTCGAGGAGATGATAGAATGATATTTACTTAAATTTATATTTCCATTTCTTCGCTCTGGTATCGAGGTTAAGCGCGGCGTTGAGTTCTGCCACTCAACACGCAACGCCTCCAGAATTCGGCAGAAAGTGGGGAACGAAGTGTCTTAACACTAGGTTCCCTCTGACTACCCTGCTGTGTGCGGGATACAGCGTGAAGCTAATGTACTTATTTTTTTTTGTGAGGCTGATTTCAGTACTTGATTTTGTTGGAAATTGAATTGCTAAATATAAGTATAAGCCACAACGCCATTGAGACACAGTGGAAGCTAACATTTCAGTTAATTTTGAATTTTTCCAATCAATACAAAGCCAAAATGGTCGAAAAATAAAAACAGACCAGTTTAGACGCTTCTTTGATTTTGAATTTATTGTTAAAACACTCCACTCCCCGCTTTCCGCCTAATTCTGGAGGCATTGCGTGTTGAGTGGCGGGACTCAACCACGCACTTTGCCTCGACACCTCGACACCAGAGGTTAGCGTTAACAGTTACGCTTGCGTTCGTACGCCACGACTGGTCTTACTATATTTTTTTGGTAAGTTAGTTAAAAAATTAAGCACAATTTCAAATATAGTAGAGTAGCAAATTACCTTGAACTGTCTTCATTACGTTTGTAGCGGACCAGTTCCTTTTCCGTGCCAAGTTATCTTAGAGCTAAATAGCCGTAATATAAATATTTCTACTCTCACAGCGTAATTGACTCGTGGAGGTTGTGGCTTCAAATTCATTGAAAAAATGCATATATTTGAAACTAGCGACCCGCTCGCGGCTTCGCCCGCTTAAACCACAAAATTATTTAATTAACACACTGAATTATGTTCGTGTTTTGATATACCTATAATGTATGTTTGCAACGCAATGAAGATTTTTAATGAGAAATTTATTAAAACTTTAGGTAGCATTTTCGTACCTCCCATAAGAATCTTCAATTGAATTTTTTAAATAAAAACACAACTTATCGATACTTACAATAAAATCCTAACTCATCGGTGTCTGTACATGGAAGATATTACA
>JAAIXJ010000424.1:356833-411944 GCA_013403705.1 Heliconius hermathena
TATGTATGTATGTATGTATGTATGTATGTATGTATGTATGTATGTATGTATGTATGTATGTATGTATGTATGTATGTATGTATGAATATATTTATGTATATATTTATGTATGTATGTTTGTTTGTATAGTTGTATGTTTAAAACAATTTTGTATTCACTATATATTGATTTATGTATTTCTTAGTACTTTTTGCACCTTTCTGCTTTCTTTTATAAATCTAATTCTTACTTTTTTGTTTTGGTTGCCTGTAAGAGATCGCTTTTAGTGATAAGGCCGCCATTGCACACTTGTTATTCGTTGTTATAATGTATTGTATTTTATTCTTCTTCTTATTTGTGCAATAAAGTATTATATTATTATTATTATTATTATTATTATATATATATACACATATACATATATATTTAAACATTTTTAAAGTGCTATTCCACACTTAGGAAAGAAAAATACTTATTTAGAAAACGTATAAAAATTTGAACGCAGCGGGACTCGAACCCGCGCCTCCTGGAAACCGACCGACCGATATATATGTGTGTGTGTGTGTGTGTATGTGTGTATATATATATATATATATATATATATATATATATATATATATATATATATCTGTATCGTTGCCTTTCTGTTGTATGATTTCCCAGAATGGATACTTTCGAGACATTTTGTGTTGAGTGGTGGAACTCAATATCGCGCTTTACTCTGTTATCAAAGCAAAGAAATGAAAATAAATATAACCGTTCCCCAGGGTGGGCATCGATCTCACTACCGTCCCATTTACAGCCGGAAGTTGCCATTGCACCACGGCAAATACAATTGAATACTTGTAGTTCCTAGAAATGAGAAAGTCATTTTAAATAACCATTTATAAACAAAAAAATGGATTTAGTGTAACTCTATCTGTGGAAAATATATATGCAAATAGGATTATAAATCGAGTTCTTACGTTTATTTAATTAAGACAGTGCTGGTTATCTAGTTAACGTATAGTGGTTTGAAGTGGGTTTATTATATATACGTACATACAAACAATAAAGCTTTTGTGGTACATTGCAGATTATAACTGTAAAGGCATGGTGGTACGTGGTTGTAGGCTCGATGCCTTTTCAAGGGAATGAATTATTTCTATTTTCCCGATAAGACAACGTCGAATTGAGTGCTCGATGTTGGTCCAGCGTCTGCCTGTCAACGCGACGGTTGTGTGTTCGATTTCAACTCGAAGGAAGGAATAATTTTCTTATTTTTAACAATTTTAAAGTGTCTTGTGTCTTTATGAAACAAAAATACTTTTTTTAGAAAACGTATAAAAAAATAATTATTTTCATTTGCTCGCTCTGGTGACCAGACAAAGCGCGGCGTTGAATATCGCCATTCAACATACAATGTCTCAAAAATTGGACAAAAAGTGGGAAATGGAGTGCCTTAACAGTAAATTTCCTCTATCTACCTTGCTACATTTTAAAAGAATCGGTTAAAAAGTATTAAAACATTTAAGCATCTTGTAAAGTTATAAGAAGCATAAACCATAGCATATTTTCATAGAAAAATATGACATTAGATGTAAGATGTAGCATACTAAATATAATATAGTATAGCATAGAAGTGATGTAAGTAGTATTAAACTACAAGGAAACATAACACATGCTATAAAGGAACATTATAATTTGTAATTTTAGAACTTTCCCGAAGTACTTTGTTGACCAGCTCAGCTTAACACTAACACTAGTACTAAGTGACGCTCTTAAATAGCACGGCTTGCTTAATTAAATTGCTGTTTTAGATGATTTAGTTTTATTATGGACACTAAGTACAGCTGTTTAAGCTGACTAGATAGATGGTTGCGAATTCAAATCTCAAGTAAAAGAAAAATCGTAACTATTTTACAACTATTTCATAGTCCAGAATAGAACCTATTGTTTTATCTTGTTTCATTCATTCTATAGAAGAATATAAATAATAATAATGATAGAATAAACAAATAATGAACCTAAAAATCATCGTCCTCTTTTCCTAGAAGCACATTATTTTAGAACATAGAAGTGTACGCCTCGAGAACCTGTAAAGTTAATTTTAAGACACTTCGTTCTCCAATAAGAAACTCCCGTTCCCCATGTTCCACCGAATTCTTGAGGCATTATGTGTTGAGTTGCAGATCTCAACGTCGCGCTTATCTTATTACCAGAACGAAGAAATGAAAGTATTTCAATTATTATTCCTTCGAATGTGAATCGAAACCGCAACCGTCTTGTTTACTGTCGAACACTTGTGCCACTGCGCCCCAAACCAATCTTTTAAAGATATATCTATCTATAATTTATATCATCATCGAGCAATAAGAACTGCGTCTGTATAATAAGTAAACAACTTGTGTTTACCGTAAATAATAATATACGTACGTACGTTTCCAACGTAACGTTACTTAGTTCGTATTGACTTGGAGTACTTACTTGAAGTTGCAGCTTGCAGTAGGAGCACTGTCTATATGTTTTGCAGCGCTTAGCTCTTAAATTAATGTGGTGTATAATTGAATTCTTAGATTATATTATGTTACTGATATATTTGTGTGTTTGGTTTGAAATAAATTAACGAAATGAACTTTGGGGATGACACAATTGATATTGTAATTTTTATATTACCTATTTTTTATTAAATATTAAATTAATTTTATCTTAAGAACCGTACCAAGAACTAAACAAAATAAAATTTAATATTATAAGCCGCTTAAATAATACTGAAAAAGTTAGTAGTTTCAATTTCCATGTTAAGACAAAGACTAGTTAGTGCATCTGAAGCTGCTTATCGAATTTGTCATTTAGGGCCTGATATCGACTTCAAATGTATCAGTAAGTAGCATATAATAATGAAATAATAAAAATAAATAAATCAGCTTCACGCTGTATCCCGCAAACAGCGGGTAGGCAGAGGGAGCCTAGTGAAAGACACTCCGGGGAAAGGACTTTCTGCCGAATTCTGGAGGCATTGCGTGTTGAGTGGCAGAACTCAATGCCGCGCTTTACCTCGACACCAGAGCGAAGAAATGGAAATATAAATTTAAGAAAATATTTCATCTCCTCGAGTGGGGATCGAACCCACAACCAAGCGGTTTTACAGTCACACTTTGTGCCGCTGCGCCACGACCGGCCTCAATATAATAATGATAATATTGTATTAACATTAAAGGTTTGCACAAGAAATATTCTAAATTAAATCTTTATTAACTTATTTTATGCTTTTTAGTTCCTCAAGTCGTTTCTTTTTCTTTTTTTTACTTTTTACTGTCCATAATGGATAGTTTTATAAAACGAAAGTAGATTTTTTTTAGATTATATTAGGTAGATTACATTGTTATTTATTGTAATACCATAAATATACATTGTTGTAAATATACAGGCAAGCAGCTTAACCTACTTGTTAGGGACCCGGTTAATAAATGAAGTTAACCTAAATGAAACAAAGCCGTACATAAAATATCTTGAAAATTACATCATCCAAGTAAACAAAAATGCAAAACTACCGGGTCAAACTAACTCCCAACAAACAAAATTCTTTACTGATCGATGTACAATATATACAAAGTATTGTGAAATTTGCATTGTCTAAGTTAATAAAAATGCTCATAAAATAAAAAAAAAAAACTACTGGGCTAAAAATACTACTAAATAAAACTTTTTTGGAACAAAAAGGCAGTTTAAAAAAGAATTACGTACATCGATTAACAATTTAGGCGTTATCGGTGTACATATGTACATCAAAAATTAAAAAAGATATATACCAACAGAATTGAGAATTTTCTCCTTTTTTGAGTCGAGTCGCTCATGGCTTGACGCTGACTGTGACTGTGTAGAACAGACATTTTGGTCACTCGTGAAAGTGGTCGAAACGAACTTCTGTCGATCTTCAATGCCGCCCTTTCAGAAGGCAGAGGCCTGTCCGCAATAGTCAAAAAGAAGTACGCGTAACCCTGCCAAATCTAGACGTGAATAAAGCGAGCGGCCCAGATGGCATTCCTGCAATTGTGCTGCGAAACTGTGCGCTTGAGTTGTCTTTGGTTCTGACACGCCTGTTTTGACTCACGCTAGAGACTGGAGTAGGGCCCAAATCGTGGAAGCTTGCAAACGTGCAACCTGTGCCCAAAAAATGCAGTAGGGCAGACCTTGCCAACTACAGGCCCATATCATTTACCTCTATACTCTGCAAGATTATGGAGTATTTTATATTGGAGTATTATATTATCAGTACGGATTTCGTCAAGGGCGGTCGACAGTAGATCTCCTTGTGTATGCCACTCACATATAGAGCGAAGCTATCTAGAGATATGGCGAGGGCCTTGCCGAGTCTCTTAATATCACCAAAGCTTTTGACAGGGTCTGGCATGCATGCCTTATAAGTAATGTTCCCGCAAACGGACTACCGGCTAATCTTTGCAAATGGATATCAGACTTCTTGGCCGCGTATCTGATAAACAGGCTTAGAGTGCCGATAGCTGACCATCTTGAGCTTCTTGGCATGATTCATTGATTCTTTTTAATGCGAACAGCTAAAGAGTGGAACTCCCTGCCTGCCAAATTATTCCCCGATAAATATTACCTGGCCCTTTTCAAGGCAAAAGTGAATAGGCATTATCTAGGTAAGCATGTTCCACCATCGTTCACATCGTCACTTACCACCAGGTGACACAGTGGACAAATGTTTACCTATCTACAATAAAACAAGTAGGCAAGGATAGAGTAGGCAGATGAAAAATAGTGTTAAGACCCTCCGTTACAACACCAACAAAACCATATTTTGTCTTCTTACCGGACCAAGGAAAAGAAACAGTTCATTCTCCAAGTGGGTATCGAAACAACAACGGTCCCGTTTACAGTCACTCGCTGTCCAACTGCACCACGACGGCCATAAATTCCATTACAAGTTGCTCTATCTCACCTGGTTATAGCACCGACAGCCAAACTTTCCGAACTTTCCTAACATTAATTAGCTTAAAACTAACTAAGCGAAGAGGAGCTTATATAGTGCGTTATTTTTTATCTTTATTATGGGCAAGTTAAATGTAAAATATATTTGTTTGTATCTTAGCAGAAGAATAAGTCACCCAGGAAAAAGAACTATTTTCATTTCCTCGTTCTGGTAAGAAGACAATCGGCGGCGTTGAGTTTCACCACTTAACATATGTCTCGAAGATTGTGATTGATATCTTTTATTCTGTTATATGGAGGTTACAACGTAGCAAAAAATAAAAATAAAAAACAAAAAAGTTGGCAGAGGAAACCTAGCGACAATCCACTCCATCCTCCGCAAGTTATTTCAAAGAGACATTGCGTGTAAAATAAAATTAAAATGTAAACATCTAACTTGAATACTATTTAATTTCAGTTAGACGTGTAGATTCTATGGTATACGTTATCATTTATCGTTTAAAAATATGGAGCATAGCAATTAATGCTTTAATTATGTATGACTTAGTGTATGGTAAATCAATATTTCCCTTGAAGAGTAATGGTAATGGATTGAGAATGTTGACATGTTTAAATAAAATTTATCATCACATATTCATGCATTTAGTCTACTTAGTAACATTTTATATAATATTATTTCATATTATATAAATTAATTATCTTCATAGCTTCACACTATATCCCGCATACAACGAAGCAGGCAGAGAGAACCTAGCGTTAAGACTTCCCAAATTCTGTGGAATTGCCCTAAGACTGTCTCTACGATAAATCATGCAGTTGTCTTTATTCCATCTTTTTCTCCACTCAGACCGTCTCTGGATTATCCCTCATCCATGGCTAAAACAACAACAACATAAATCATAAAATACACAATATGAATATTTAACTAAATTCAAGGGCCGTAACAATCTGAAAAGTTGCGGGCTAACAACAAGGTGAGGTATTACGCTAAGCGACCGGAACCGTTAAATAATTCAGAAACGGTTAAACATTTAATGCGGTACGCTGAGGGTGACAATCCGCTTACGACGGTTAAGGAATCGATGCTTGTAGCTTTATTTTAGGTCATTTTGGGCGTTAATAATATCGCGCGTCGTTATTATTAACGCCCAAAACGACGTTATTTTTTTATCGTAGGATAGTGGGAACAAAATAAATTGGAGAAGTGAAAAACAGTTTCACGATTTTTCCTTAGCAGGGTGGGCAGAGGGACACACTATTTTCTTCGGTCCAATTTTTATTCAGACATTGATTGTGGAGTGGCGGAACCTAACACCACGCTTCATCTACCAGAGCGATGATATCAAAATTATTTAAGTAAATCAGTGGAATATTTATTGAATATAATTGGGCGTAATGTGAAGGATAGAGTGATTTATCACAAAGTTTTTCTACGTACTAGAAATAATATTTTGTTTAACTTAGTAGTAGTATAATAAGATATTTCAATTATTTGTTAAATTGTATCAACGTCTGTTAAATGACTCACCTGACTGTAAGCATCATGTACATACTTATAGGTCCACTCCACTTGTGACCAAGGGTTGCTGTAAGGTGTGTGAAACGTGGACTTTTCTGTAATGTATTTTCGAATACACATTTTCTCCAGTTATCCAATTGAGGCCAGTCGTGGCGCAGAGACACAAAGTGAGATTATAAAAGCGCCATTGAACACGCAATGCCTCCAGAATTCGGAGGAAAGTGGGGAACAGAGTGTCTTAACACTGAGTTCCATCTATCTACTCTGTTGTGTGCGGGATACAGTGCGAGGCTAATTGTCCGTTACAATTATTTAATTTACATTATTACTACGTCTTACAAGTTAGACGTTATTAATAACAGATATGAAAGCTACGATTTTAGAAATGGCACCAAATATCTATATATATATATATATATATATATATATATATATATATATATATATATATATATATATATATATATATATATATATATATATATATATATATATATATATATATATATATATATATATATATATATATATATATATATATATATATATATATATATATATATATATATATATATATATATATATATATATATATATATATATATATATATATATATATATATATATATATATATATATATATATATATATATATATATATATATATATATATATATATATATANTTTAATCTGTACCGATTTTTATAAAATTTGAAATTCAGACTCTTAAAAATATTTCATTGAACACGTGTTTCATGGTTTTTAAGAATTCACCCCCTAAGGGTTCAAATAAGGGGTTGAAAGTTTATATGGAAAAATCTTTAAATTGCCACCGATTTTTATAAAAAATTAATTTCAGGCTGTTAAAAATATTTTATTGAATACGTGTTTCGTGGTTTTCTTAGAATTCACTCCTAATAAGCGGGCGAAGCCGCGCGCGCCCTCTAGTAGGTAATAATTTTATTTAAAATTCTCTTCATAATTTCATAATTTTCTATTAAATTATATATTTGTTGTTATATAACATAATTTAGTAAAATTATTATTTTTTTACTGTTTTTTTTTGTTTTTGTTATAAGAAATTAATATATTTAGTTAACATTTCATATATTATCATATTCATTCTTTTAAGACAAAAAAAAATCTAAAATGTAGTTGTGTCCTTATTTTGACGTGTTTAGAACATGGAGATAAAAAATAAAAGGAGACGTGCAATATGAAAAGAGAACCTTATATATCTTTTCTAAGGAAAAATCGTCATAGCGCAGTGGCACTGCGTCTGACTGTAAGCGTCTTGGATGTACGTCATAGGTTCATTTTCCCTCTCGGCAAAAAAATATTTTCGTTTCTTCTTTTCGTTTCCAGATAACAAGATAACGCAAAACGTTAAATTCCATCACTCAATAAACGATGTCTCTAAAATTGGACGGCGTGAGGAGAATGATATATCTTAGCTGTAGGCCTACTCTACCGTATGCGTGATACGGCGTAAAGCTAAAAACAAAGAAAATAAAAACGGTTATGTAGAACCATGTTTGAACGCTTGAATTACTGCAATTAAAAAGTAGATCAATAGTTGCAATTTATTTTCAAACAACATTTTAAGAAATTATTATATTATATTTTGGTCTCACACTGAATTCCGCACGTAGCAGATTATGCACAGGAAACCTTGTAACACAACCTAGTGCCTAGACTTTCCGCTCTCAATAATACACTTCCGTTCCCCACTTTCAATCAAAAAATTAAAATTGATTCTTTTTTGTGTTTTGGATGAGGGCTGTGTAAATTTAACTCTTCAGATTGTAATCATAATCAATACATCACTGGAATTATGTATAACACAGTATATACCGTAATAACTATAAACGGCACATTATATATACTGGTATAAAAGAGCGAAAAGTAAACAACAATAACTTCATCAAATAAAAAGCTTTACAAAAATCTCATAGAAGCTACCTTGTTCTAATAACAGTGTAAATTCTTATATTCTTCGCAAATACCAACTCAATTGTGCCTTAACCTTTACATCGGTCAATAGACGCAAGGAGTGGTAACGAAGGGTGAATCCGATTAACGCTATGTTACCGCCGGGACTGGTGTTTCGGATAAGCTAGTTTTACGGTTTGGCCGTTTTGAGAAAGGGCGGATTTAGGTCAGAATGTGTAACATGATAAATGTCAAAAAAACGTATTGATGGTGTAAGAAATATTTAGTTTTATGGTTTGGATCATGTTATTTTGCTATGTTTGGGAGTAGTTACAGTTAGCGGAAGCTTAAATTTTTTTTTTTTCATTATATTTATATGAATTAAATTCACGTGGCGCGGAGATGGAGTGTACGACTGAAATCACATCGGTTGTAGGTTCGGTTCTCACTTATGGGGAGTTTTTTCAATGATTTAATCTACCTTGCTATTTACAGGAGGCACCGTATAGCTGAAAAAAAACTCCAATGTCCGCTTTTTACAGTATAAAATGAAAAGAATTTCAATCAAAAGAAGAAGAGTTCAAACATTGAAATAATACTATTCTTCAATGGTCGTTGGACCACTTCCACCAGATCATTGAAGATTAATAAGATTTCAATGTTTCAAACATTTTCTTCTCCTTCTTTTGTTTGGAGTTTTTTTTTTAATTTACGAGTATACCAAAATAGAGTAGAGAGAAATAGAGAGGGAATAGAGTGGGAGGTAGTGTCTACTACTAATATAAATTCTACTGGAATGCGTTACTTTTTCAACTAAAACAAAGAATCGCTTATACTTTATGTATAAACATTTTCATAAATGGAATTTTAACCCAAAACTATCTCGATATCATTATTTATACACTTTATTGAACACATTATATGCTACAATAGTCTTATCTGGAAAATGATCTCTTTCAGTACTACTGAGAGGGCTGGGGTCTGTATCTATGAGGTAATATTTTACAATATATAAAACATATAGGTATATATAGTAAACATGATATGTATCTTACACAGTTAAAAAGATATTAGACACTAGGTGGTATAAGACTATTTTTTTGTTTTAATTTCTTGCTTTTTTTGTCATCTGAAGACTCTCTCAAGTCGGGAGGGGGGAACTCTACGCCGGACTTTTAGGTAGAGGGTAAAACACTCCATCATCCACGCATCTTCGAAATCGAAATTTTCAAATTCATGTGAATCGAATCCACAACTCTTTCCATACAACCAGACGGTGTACTATTGCTAGATACTAGAGAATGACTTCTTACAGAGTGACTCGTTTCAGAAAACATTAATAATTAATTGGCTTACAATTGTTTATTATAAACATATCATGCATGTTATGTGTAATGCTATTAACCTATTAAAGAAGCCATGTAGAATATAATAGTATAAAAATTACATGCTTATTATAATACGATATGTTTATCTCTCAGCGGTACAACGTGTAACTGTAAACAAGATGGGTGTGGGTTCGATTCCACTTGCGGGATTGAAGTATGAAGTATTTTCTTCACTCTGGCAATAAGACAAAGTTCGTGTTTAGTGCCGGCTTGACTCGACAATTGAGAGGAAGTACGGATCGAAGTATCTTAACACTTTCTTTCTACCTCCCCTGTTATATGCGGGATAAAGCGTGAAGCTATTTTGTTTGTTTATGCCTATATTGTTAATAGCTGCCATGAACCCTCCGGTGGACCTCATGCTTATTATGTGACCTTCTCTTATGTAGCTCAGTTACGAAAAGTGACACAACACATCAGTTTTGTAAGCAAATACGTAAACAAAAATAAAGTTAACATAAAAGCTACTATCAATACTTTTTTTAGAGCGAGAAACTTGAATAATTTATTCCCCTGAGAAAGAATCAAAGCCGCGACCGTCACTGTCGTCGTCGCTGTTTACAGTTACAGACTGTGCCACTTCATCACGATGACGTCATTACTAGTATATCTTTACTTGTTGATAATAATTAGTTTACAGTTATCTGTTTTTATTGAACTCCAAAAGTAAGTGAATAGAAAATCTTCTTTTTTTAACTTCACGCTATTTTCCGCGCAAATCAAAGTAAACAGAGGGAACCTAGAAATCTAATGTTAAGACACTCCGTTCTCTTTAAGACATTTTCGCTGAATTATGAAGGTGAGTGGCGAAACTCTACGCCGCAATCTAATCAAAATAAACAAACTTAGCGTAATGCTATTTTGTTTAAAAATCCTTGTAGCAGTAAATATAAATGAAAAACAGGAAACTGAAGAGGATAAAGTTTGTAATAAATAAAAACGTTTATTTTTGTTTCTGCTTTGTCTTTGTAAGAAATAGTTAATTCTATTTACTGCATCATAATGAGGCTAGTTCTATTTCTGCCTCAGGGATAGAAAAGAATGGCTAAATAATTTAATGAAACAATAACAATTAAGTTTAGTATAATTTTGTAAGAATGCTAGTCTGGCTTTTACGAGCTGTTTCGAATCAGTATAGTCTGGAACTTTGTAAATAAATAGCTTAAAAATATTTATTTATAGTATTGAGGTCAGTGATGGCGCAGGGGCAGAAACGTGAGACTATAAGTGCGACAAGTTGTGAGTTCTATTCACATTCGAGGAAATTAAATTTTCATGTGTCGCTGTGGTGTCGAGCCATAGCCCGGCGTTGAGTTCCGCCACTCAACACGCAATGCCTCAAGAATTAGGCGGAAAGTGAGGAACAGAGTGTCTTAACACTAGGTTTCCAGGTTCTCTTTGCCTACCCCGCCAAGTGAGGGATACAACTTGAAACTAAAAAAATATGATTCTATTTATATTAACACGTTTTCTTAGGTCGAGCTGTAGCTAAGTAAATATGTAATAACTTCTAAGAATCTGAATTACACGCGCTCCTAATAGTTGTATCATCATGTAACTTGGCAATTATATGTAGATTAGATGACAATACAATAATATAGTACCATTGAGGTGGTGTGATTAACTGATGTGATGATGGTGTGATAAACTGTTACATGACTGGAATCTTGGATTGCCTATTAGTAAACATAAGCGTAAAAACACGCTTTTTTAAACTATATTTTTAAAATCTCTGAGTATATTTTGTTATTTTGATTGTAATATTACTTTAAATATTCATGATCTAGATATTTTTTAGTACAAGAAAGTTAGAAGTTAAATCCGTTACATAAACTTAGTATAAATATTAAAGATAAGATAGTTGATGGATGGATCTATCCTGCAACAAGTTGGAATTTTACAAAATTAAATTTGCACTGATTACTGTAGTTTATGTTATAATGGTTTTAAATTAAAAAAAGACTTGTCACTTCCGTTCCCCACTTTCTCAAGGGATTGAGAGTTGAGTAGTAGAACTCAACGCCACGCTTTGCCTTGTTACTAGAGAGAGGAAATTAAAATATTAAATATTTTAATTCTTCGAATGGGAATCGAATCCGCAACCGCTACGTTTTGAGTCGCACGTTTGTTGCCCCTGTGCCACGCCATCTCCGAATACATACATATGTTTTACTATAATTGAGTTTTTATATTACTATAATTGAGTTCACTACAATGAAACATAAGCACGTAATATGTTGAGGTCAAAAAAAACCCTTACAGGGTTGTTTAAATCTTTGATCATAGAATCCTATTACAGACTCGTTGGGCCTCTGCCCATGAATAAAATATTAGGCGGCGCCTCTCTAAGGAATACTACCGTTAAAACTCACAACTGATGTTCTACAGCTTACCGTACTTGTAGGTTACTGGGAAGAGAACTTATCAAGTTTTAGATAGAGCTATAATTCGTTTTATTTCTTTTTTTTACCCAACTACGGCGAATCAAAAAGGAGGAGCGTTATGATTTTGACCTGTATGTATGTATGTGGGTTTGGATGTTCATCTGTTCCCTCATGACTTCTAAACTAGTTATCATAATTAGAGAATTGAGGTGTAGTTAGAAGCCTCTTGATCGTCTGATGGTTATAGGCTACATAATGTCACGTTAAATTGACTACAGGGTCCTGCTCTAGGAGGCTTAAAGTAAACAGCTAAAATAAAAAAAATCCTTCGGTGTCGTGTGGGGTATCAAATGAAAGAGCTTTCTTAGAACATTTTAAAAATGTAAACAATATTAACTAGCTCACAGATTTGCTTGCAATCACCTGATGATTGCAAGAATCTATAAATTCATTTCTAAACCACTTAAATACAATATGAAACAATAAAATCTTAACTTCTCTCTCTCTCTCTCTCTCTCTATATATATATATATATATATATATATATATATATATATATATTCGCATACACGCATCTAACAAAGATGGCGGCAGGCATTCTGCGTATATTAATATAATTGTAATTTTACATACCTCATAAAAACATCTTCTTGTATTTATTTTCATTTGCTGAATAAATAATATTTATCTCTGGATATTGACGGCATTATATACATTAATATCACTCTTCTTTGTTTTAAAAATAATAAGTTATTAAAAATTTACCGACGAAGTATTCTAAAACAAATAATTGTACTTACGTAATAAGCACTTATCTTACCAGCCTCGAATACTTATATCACTATTAAATGTACTAACTCACATGCGTTTTACATATAAAATGTAACTAAATATCTATTTATTATAAATTAAAACCTCTAAACATTTTTAACATTCATCCTTCACCAGACGCGTCCGCCATCTCCCCTCTCTTTCTTTTCTTTTTTTTCTTGACTTAGACGTTGACTGTAGCTTATTCAGCCAACGTGATATTTTACAATAATTAAAATAGTCATTATATTTTTATTTATTTTAAATTATAATACACAATGGTTACTTATAATTATTTTTAATAAATATATATTTTTTATCTGCGTGTTTCACCTACGGTATATTACGTCACTTTAATTTTACTTGTGAACGGAACACGTAATTAAAGAACTGAACTAAACTTTTTTTTATAAAATTGTATTTATCGTAAGCTATAAATTACATAATGTAATAAATTATATTTATAATGTGTTGTTATATTATAAATTATTATTTTTTGAATTAATTATATTATTTACCTACACATTTTAGTTCTGGTATGGATCGTTACAACACTGTATACCGCTGATAGCAAATGGAGTGGGTTCCCCATGCACTGACCAATTTAAGATATCTGCTGCTGCTGAGAAAAGTAATTCGTTTTCCTAACTGTCAATTGATCCCACTAGTGCTGTGCGACACCGGCTGTCAGCAGTATATGTAATTTAATACTTATCTCTATATTCTGCAATCGAATCTCAAATTATTGAATATTTTTGTATAATTTTAGCAATAGGTATATCCAAAAGATGTCGTGTTATGATTTTTTTCTACAAACTATTCCTACTTTTGCTTTTGACAGCGAACCGTCGTCGTCGGACCAGGATAAGGAAAATATATTATAGAAAATCTTTTATCCGACGGAAATCGAACCAACGACTATCACGTGATAATCAATGTCTCTAATTCTAAATTAGAATTAATTAATTTTCACGGTCATTTCCAAAAAAAAATAGTCAACCCCCAGTATTATTTTAATATGTCAAAGTGACTGTGAAGATGTGCTTAACATTGTAGAAATGCTAGAAAATTGTTGACTCTCGAGTTTCGCATACATTAACTTTGTGGCAACTCCGCATTCTGACCATGTTTGTTAAAGTGGTTTAGTTTATGTCAAATGTTTGTGTAAGATTTTTTTTCTAAGTATTATCGCTTTTTTTTGCTTTACATTTATCCCGCAGGGTTATTAATAAAATGTTAGGACACTCCGGTTCCCTCTTTTTGCCCTATATTCGAGATATACTTTTGTTTACCCACTATGATAACAAGATATTCTTTATCTTGTTATCATAGTGGGAAAACAAAAGTATTTCATTCTCCTGATATGAAATCGAATCTACAACAGTCTCGTTTACAGTCTGACGTTCTATCTTTATTATTGCTTGTTATTATTTGACTATGCGGGATAGTTGTGGATTCTATTTTAATCTATCTCAATAAAGAATTTAAGTTTAAATTAATTTGAAGATATTTTCAAATTAATTGTTACTTTTTTTTATTTAACACATAGCAGGGTAAGCAGTAGTAACTTGGAAACCTATTGTCTCTATTCTCCATTTAAACACTTCTGTTTTCCGTAGAATCCTTCAGGCATACGCTATACCTTACGCGGTGTTGAGTGGTTAAGCTCCACGCCTTGCTTTGCCTGGTTACCGGAACAAATAAATTAAAAAAATTAAACAACACACAACGTCGCATTTGGTCTAATCACTAGTTTTACTACTGCGCCACGACAACCTCACATTTTAATGCCATTATAATAAAAAAATAAAACAAATCAACTTTACGTTGTATTCCGCACATCAGGGTAGGCAGAGGGCATCTAGTGTTAGGACACACCGTTCCCCACTTTCCGCTGAATTCTGTAAGTATTGCGTGGTGAGTGGTCAACTCAACGCCACGCTTTGCCTGTACATCAGAGCGAAGAAAATGGAAATATAAATTTAAATTGGAATCGAACCCACAACCAGTAGCGTGTACAGTCATACTTTGTGCCCCTGCATCACGACTGGCCTAAAAACATTAATAAATTATAATTTATTTCCCCGAGTCGAAACTGAACCAGCAACTGTCGTCTCGTGCCACACAAGTAATTTAAGTCTTTTGAGAATTTATTAGATTTTTCTCGCAAAATTTGTTGTATTTAAAGAAAAATTTTTAGCTATACGGTATTTAGGTATACGGTAACTACGCGTGCACGGCAAATGCAGTTTTTTCCGCGTAAACTCCGATCCCAATCCTAAATCTTGAAATCTCTCTCTTACCATCATACAAATTGACAGCTAAAGATTCAGCCAAATCAGTAAAAGAGTTGTATAAAATAACTGTTATAGCAATTAGCAAAATTGTCGAACTAAATACTTTAAATTGATATAGCTTTTTTATTTATGATGGCAATAAAACAAATATATCTATATGTTAACGAAAGCATGCCAGAATCCAATTGTGAAAACCGCATTTAAATCGGTTAATCCAATTCCGAGTTTAGCGTGAACAAATACACAGACAAAACGACAAAAAATAAAAAATCATTACTTTGGGTTCTACGATATTAATAAAGTTCCCTAATAACATTTTTGTTATATGCGTTCCATGTATGGACACCGATCCGTTACGATTTTATTAAAAGTATAGATTTAATAACATAAATAAAAAGATCAAACATGGCGTTGAGTTCCGCCGGCCACACAGTGTCTTAGCACTAGGGTAACCTAACTCTGCTTCTGTCTTCCATGCTTAATGGTGGATACGATCAATCTGAGAAAATCGATCTCAGAATATTTACTGTACTTTAACTTATACAGGGTGGAAGTGTCAGCACCACTTTAAATCAAACCATAGTTTTAACTACTCCATAAAACCTAATACAATATTTTTTTTTCCCAAAAATGAAAAAGTGATTTTTTGAAACAAAATATATAATAAAATTATGGAGTGGAATGAGACGCTTCATTCCAAAATCGAATCGTAGGTATAAGCGGCAAAGTAGTAGTATGCGTTTACGTTAATCGCATTTTTGCTTAACTGCGTCACACGAAATACAAGTATGGATAAACATCGTGAAATGAAAAAAAAACCTACGCCTAAACTGTTGAGTTATCTTGATTAATTTCTTTAGGTATGGGTTTGAAATATTTTACCCTATATGCTGTTTCCGTAAAAGGAGCGCTGCCTCTTCCACCCTGTATATAAATATTATATATCTGAAGCGAACGTCCCCAAATATTTGTATAGGCTGTTTAGTGTACACACATTTGTATGTATTACCTTGTCTGCTGCAGGCACAGTGAAGAGCATAGCAAAGTCTAGTTGCTTTTGCTTAAGAGCAATTGTCTGTTTTTGTGTCACTAGCTTTTAAATACGGCTTCGTCCGCGTTGTGAATGGAAATAACTATCAGTTGTATGTCACACATGACACATGACTCATTCTAAGTGCCCGAAGTGGCAGGTAGGTACAGAGGGTTAAGTACATCGATACTATTAACATGCTGTAATGTAGTCTGTACCTAGTTTCCTTCTGTAAATGGACTTTACAACTCAAAGCAGATTTTTAATTTGAATCTGTGGATCTGAGATTAGCGCGCTTAACCAAACAAATTCTTCAGTTTTATAATATTAGTGTAGAAGTAAAAATATATTGAATTTTTTTTTCAATATTTTTTTTAGCTTCACGCCATATCCCGTAAAGTAAAGTAGGCTGATAAAAGTCGGTGTCAAGACACTCCATTTTTCACTTTTCTCATGAAGAAATGTTGCATGATAAGCGGAAATCGTTGTAGCGTTATCTAGTACAAGCTGGGGAGTTAGTTAGTAGAGTACGTTATTTCGCATGAGATCAAACCCAGAATCATTGTGTATACAGTCAGGTGCAGTTCCACCGCGCCACGATGGATGAAACCAATAATTCATTACTACCTTATATATTGCTTATATACCGTTAATGAACTTGGTCGGTCTGCAATAGGTAGAAAGTGGAAAATGAAGAGATCTACACAAGGTTTTCCTCTTTATTCTTGAAATTGGTAAAAATAGATAAAAATAGAAAAATATGTAGAAAAAAGATAATTCCAAGGTCGTGCTTCAAACAATCACTCGAAGACTTGAAAGAACAAGAACAATTTAGTAGATTGCGAAGCGGCTTTGAGATGTCTGAGAACTGACTTATCTTATTTTGTAGAGGCTTAAATTCCCTGAAATATAAGTCAGGAATTACACAAATGCTTAACAGTGTAATTGTTTCCTTTATATACATCAAAGATTACATTGTTTGAGTAAACAAGTTATATACTACTTTATTCAATTTTATTAAATAAATAATAAAATACTACGGTGGTAGGAAGTAGTTGAGTGGTGGACGGAGGGTATATGGCAACCAAAGCTAACCAAGTGTTAACGACAATCCGCTTCTAATAAGACACTTCCCCTTTTCCCGCTGAATTCTCGAAGTGTTACGTGGTGAGTGGCGGAACTAAACGCTGTATTTGGCCTTGTTACCAGAGCGAATAAATGAAAATATTTAATATATATCATTCCTTCAAGTGAGAATGGAACCCACAACCTTCGCGTTTTGAGTCACACGCTTGTGCCCCCGCGTTACAATAGTCTCGGCCTCGCTTATATTTAACGAAGCGGGTGCGTGGGCAGGCCTAACTTGTTAGATCATCTTCCATACTCAGTTCAGTATGCCTCTCGAAGGAGAAGTGAAGTCCTCATCTTTTTTATTTTTTCCAATGGACTTTATTGCTGTTGACCTGGACTGGTCTTGACAGCGTCATCGAGCGGGTAAGTCCGCATCGCTCGTTCCCACTACTTAAGAACGACGCGTCATTCACACCATTTCCCTTAAAACTGACAATTAATATTGACTACTGACAGTGTTGCCATCCTCTGAATACATCCAAGTTAAACAATTTGACATATTCATACTCGTACTTTGCGACATACTCTTATACGGCTGTTTATCACTTATTTATGTTGTAAACAACTCTGTAGTGAGATATTACAAATGCTCGCCGTCCAAAGATTAATTATTGACCGTTATTGACACTATCGGGACGAATAAATGCTTATGATCCTTAAAATAAAATGTAAATATCAAATTCAAAGTACATCAAAATGTTCATACATAATTAAAATACCTGACCTAATGTTATTCAAAATATGTCTAACATAATATTATCTCACCATAAATAAAATGTATTATACAAATACGATTAAAACAATACAAAAAAAACCATCCTATATACAATAAAGTAATACAAAATTTCGTAATACAGAAATCCCGACCTCGTGTTCAGGGTAATGGAATGTCATATTTCTTTACTTATGCGTAACATCCACACAAATCATAATAAAGCTAAAAATACAGGTCTATTTGTGTCCTGCTTACAATAATTTATCATGGAATACGTGGTTTTTACTGCGGGCAAGATTTATTTCTTAGATTCATTAGTCTCTTGAGATTTTAAAAAAAATTTGGAAATAGTCGTAGTGATCTATCACTCTGCTTTCAAATGATTGTGTGGAATTTAAGCACGAATCAACATTCGTGCCTATACACCTATAAGCATTGATATATTGTATTGTTATGGTAAACATTGGTTCGATTTGTATCTCATTCAGGAAAATTAATTATTTTAATTTTCTTGCTCTAGTAACAAGACAAAGCGCGGCGTGGGTTCCGCCCCGGTACATACTTATATAATAATAAAATAAATAAAACGAACCAAGAGCACTGCGCACGTTCCCCATGTTACCGTATGATAAAAACTAAATTTACTATATACAAATTCTACTAAACTTAACTAAATTACTATCTACTGTAATGCTGATATATAATCAATACTTATAATAAAATCGTAACGGATCAATGTCTCTGCATGGAGGATATTTAAGAAGAAATGTTATTATTAACGTATTAGTATCTACCGAAAATCTGTCTGTGCATTTGTAGACGCTTATCTCAAAAACATTATTAAGGTGTTCGACTTAAATGCAGTTTTCACTATTGAATTCTGCGAAGTTTCGCTCAACATTGTTTTAAGCAAAGCTGTATATTATAATATGGTCTTTGTTTCATTACAATAGGTTCATAAATAAAAATGTTATATCAATTTAAAGTATGTTACTCGACAAAATTTGCTGGTTTTTAAAAAAGTAATTTCATACAACTGTTTTATTGAATTGGTGAAATCTTTAGTTTTAGATTTAATATAGCTTATAAAATTTTTATGTGTATGATAATAGAAAAATATAAGATTTTATGACGATAAAAACGTTCAATTCAAAGTTAGAGGCGGTTGTGGAGCAACATGCAGGTTATTTTTTAAATACCAATAAAGTACCAAAATATTAAAATTGTGATTTACTTGTGCTTGTGCATTGCAGTATAGATGACCATACAAAAATAATTCTTAAATACACCATTAAATATTCGTATAGTCCAAGTGGGCGAAGCCGCGCAGGGGCCGCTAGTATAATAAGTTTTTATTTAGTTTCTCGCTGTATCCCCCATATAGCAGGGTAAGCAGAAGGAAGTTAATGTTAAGATATTCCGTTCCCCACTTTCCATCCAATTTATTGAGACATTACACGATGTGGGACGAAATCACCCCGATTTGCTTACCAATAGAATGACAATAATTTAAATATAACATATCCCGCTGGACCACGTCAGCCTCAAAATTCTCGTGTTCCCGTATGATAAAGACAGAATTGATTACATACTAAATTTAACTAGTACTGTAATACTGACAGCTTTAAACAAAAATTCTTTTCCTTCCAATCAAAATTCCAGATCCAACAAAGAATATGCTTTATTTAAACCCCAGCGCTCACCGATGCGGGTGCAGGCTCAAACGTTGCCCGCATGCCGGTAATTGGTTTTCAGATTTGCATCAAAAGAATCAAATTTTGAAGTAAAAGGAATCGCTGGCGACATTGAAAATCATTTGTTTTGAAGATGTATTTCAAGTTTCAAGTTTTGTCGAACAGTATCTCATATGTAGATGTGGGTTCAATCCTTAATGTAATGATTATATTTCAATTGTTCCTAAGTTCTTGCTCTGGTGGACAAAAAGCACTGAGTTTCGCCACTTAACACACAAGGTCTTCAAGATTTGGTGGAAAGTGAGGAACGGAGTCTTTTAACACCAGGATCCAGTCTCCAGGAAATATTATAAACTTTATATTGAAAAATTCTACTTTTGAGTTTCCAACTCAACAAACAACTCAGAACAATTGCCTTACGAGCCAGAGGTAGCTTAATGTTCATTTGACAATTCAAAAGTACTTGCAAAAGTTTAATTGAATAAAAAATAAATAGAATAAAATATTTCTAATAATTAAGCAAAATATTTATAATATTTTGAAAAAATAATTTAAATTTGAAAAATTGTAACTTGTACTATACGCACAAATTTTAATTCCTTACTATGTCACTAAAAAATAAAAAAATACAAAAAGCAGATTGACAGTTATTCCAGCATAGCAGGGTAGACAGAGGAAATCTGGGATTTAGACAGTCCAAGAATTCGGCGGAAAGTAGGGAAATAAAGTGTCTTAATGGAGAGCGTAAAGTCTTAACACTAGGTTTTTAGGTTCTCTCTGCATATCCTGTTATGTGCGGGATACAGCGTAAAACTTAAAAAATAAATAGTCCACAATTGTCCCGTTCACAGTCAGACGTCGTCTTATTGCGACGACGGCATCAAATACAATATTTAATATATTAAAATAAAACATATTTGGTTTCAATAATCATTATTGAATTATAATATTTTATATTAAGTAATTTGATCGTGAACATGTAATAAATAACATGGGATGTTACTCAATACCGCATTTTGTTGTAACATGATTTGGCCATTTGTTCTGTAGTTTTTAGAGTACCGTACCTCAAAAAGAAAACAGGGAATCTTTAAAGGATCACTTTGCTATCCGTATGTCTGTCTGTGAAGGCCATTTATCTCGACATCGCTTGGAAGTATCGAGATGTGTGTCCCTAGTGTGTGCATATAAAAAATAAAGTTTCTAATTTTATGTTGTTATTGATGCATTCACATAAAGGGTACTGACTACAGTTATGAAATTTGGCACTAAGTGAGAACTTACAATAAAAATAAACGAAAAAAATCCGAAAAATGGAAATTTATATTTATAAAACAGAAAATATATATATTACCAACTTATATTTGTAGTTCGAAAACAAAGGCATATTATAGTCCGCTAAGGTAAGTTTATCAATTTTTATAAGTTGTATTTCCTGTTTACTTACAATCTAGAAATTGGTAAAGAATCCTCTGAAAAAGCGGAGTGACTCGGTAATTCTGTTATTAGTTTATTTGGAGATTTTCTATAATATATGTTGAAACCACAATTGATCAACTGCCAAGGGTAATTATAGGAACAACTACTTTTGATTTTTTTCATATGAGTGCAATTAGTTATGCTATAAAAAATACTTAAGTATTTTGGAACGTATTGTGATTTTCCTATACAAAATTCAATACATAACGCGATTCGAACACGCACCTATTTAAACTGTCCAAAAAAACTCAAGCAATTAAGTTTTCCGCTCACACAGAATTTATTTTTTTTTCTTGCTCACCTTACTTAACATCAAGTACTATGGCAGAATTTTCAAATAATACCGAGAAACGTACTTAGGAAAATTAAAATGTATTTAAAGGTTATTACAAAGACCGTCATATTAAAATTTTCATTTCCGCAAAAATTAAACATTAAAATCGCATTACAAATGCAAATGAACAAAGAAATCCACTGGCTGTTCATATAAAATGAAACTCTAATTCGCGAGTTACGCGTCTTGTATGATGTACGCAGGCTCTGTGTCAACCATAGACGATAATTCAGAATAAAGAGAAGGGCTACAAGTGGATGATTGAAAATTATATTTAATTTGTTATGATTATGGGTTCGATTACCACTTAGGGTATTTAAAATTATTTCCAATTTCCCATTTTAGTAGAGTAGTGCACTTATTATTTAAACATTTTATCTTCACGCTGTCAATTTTATCCCACATATAACAGTGTAGGCAATTAAAGTGCATTATGTCACTTAGCACACAAAACGGGGTAAAAAGTGTGAAGCGAATATCTGAACTCTAACAACAATTCCCTTTGCCTACCTCGCCATATGCGGGATAGAACGTGAAGCAGAAAGCAAAACTCTTAAACCTTTTCCCCCTGTTCTATGTTCCAGTAACACATGTTCACAAAATAAATTTATGTGTAGGAAGCCGTTGAATTTTATAGTCGGGAACGAAGTTGTCGGTTATAGCGACTTTAACATTTCTATGTAACGTGCGTCTTACTTTGGTTATTAAGATATTATAGAACCTCTACAGTTGCGGTAAAAGACAGGATATGAAACGTTTCTCATCTTTTATGTTGTAGATGTGTTATTAATTTTATGATTATGCTTATTTTAGGGTTCCGTAGGTCAAAAGGAAAAAGCGGAACGACTATAGGATGATATAATGTCCCTCTATCCGTGTGTCAATTCCATTAATCTCAATATTGCATGGAGGGATCAAGCAAATTAATATCAAATATTTAGGTCTATGATTTTTAAAGTACAGAAAAAGTAACCTTCTATGTCAACGCAATCAAAATCTGATGCAAATCTGAAGCAAATTATCAAAATCTATAAACTACTTTTAGTAGACCTACATTTACGAAATTTGGCACAAAGAAAAATATTACAATACAAATAAAGGCATAACTCCGAAAAATGGATATTAATATTACAGAAAAAAAAGTATTATAAATTTATAATTGTAGTTTATTTCATACAAAATACGTCTGCAAACTGAAGTTTCTCAATTTTTTGTACTGCAAATTGTACTTCTGGTTGACTTATAATTCTGAAATTGGTACGGAACCCTCGGTCGGCGAGCCCGACTGAGGCACTTGACAGGTTTTTTTGTATTTTAATTTTTAAAATTCGGTTAAAATAGTTTAAATAGTGTTATTGGGAATCCGAAAATGAAAGTATTTCATTTCTCCGAGTGGGAATCGATCCCACAAATATTTGCAATCAGACGCTACACCTCTGTTACACCACTACAACGGTTTCGTAAATTAATATTTATTAGAAATTCTTACTTAAAAGACAGTAGATTAATTTTTCAATTTATAAGTTAATAAAAACTAAAAAAAATAATATTATTTTGCAAGCCTACCAAGTTAGAAAAAACTGGCCAAAATGTTTTATTGCTACGCGAAAACTTCTAAGCGTCTTCAAATCACAATTACCGTAATCATTTTTCAATTAGGCCTGTAAAAGGTGAAACAACGATTTTATAACCCATTCTTTTTTCTTCAAAGTCATCGAAAACTAATGGAGTAGATCAGAAAAAAGATTAAGTTATTAGTGAAGAAATCTTTAAATCAAAATCAGCTTCACGCTGTGTACCGCACACAGCAGGGTAGGCAGAGGGAACATAGTGTTAAGACACTCCGTTCCCCACCTTCTGCCGAATTCTGGAGGCATTGCGTGTTGAGTGGCCAAACTCAACGCCGTGCTTAACCTCGACACCAGAGCGAAGAAATGGAAATATAAATTTAAGTAAATATGAAGAAATCTTTCATTTCATCAATAATGGATATTTCCTCCCATTTAAATTAAAAATTAAGAAAAATAGTTAACTATAATATTAAATTAATTTAAAAAAATATAATTAAGCAGTAAAATATTGCCCCGCTCGTAGCTTCTATATGTACCTACATATAATATAAAACTCTTCCATTACGTAGTGGCTTACTGACGCCGCCTAGACGAAATCGTCTATTACATTGGGGCACTTTCTAAAAATCCTTCAAAAATAAAATAATGAAAATTTCCAAAAATGAAAATTGGGAATACGTTTTTTAAATACATTTTACATGAATCGCCCACTCTTTTGATGCGTAATCCAGTACGTTAGGCTATTTTTTTTGGTTTTATCAGCGAATATATTTGCAGCGGACGCTAAAAATGCTTGAAAATTCAAAAATATTCACTGTTTTGTAACTTCATAAGTAGCAATGGCTTTAATTTAATTTTAATCACGTTGGACAGATTGATGATTAGATTGGAGTATTGAGAACACATTTAAGAAACAATAATTGATTTTTTGTGTTTATTTTTCTAAAAAATTGAAAAGACTTCTATCCCTATCTAAAAGGATATGTAGATGCTTAGAGCCTTTTACACTTCTATATAAAAAGCCTTGTCAAAGAATTTTATATTTATGTCTTGACTGTTTAAATATATTCTAATAGACATTATAATATATTTTAGCATATATGCCGACAACAAGCATATTTAAATTTAAATATTTAATTCATTATTTCACTGGCTGGCAGAGATAAGCGCAAGTCTTGTAAAGGATGCGGTTCAATTCGATACAAAATTTCAAAATAAATCCAGTCTCAATAAATGAATGCAGAACTAATTCCACAAAGTTACATCATAAATTGTGATTCATGTCATTATTTATAAATGTCATTTATGACGTAACTTTGTGGAGTTAGTTCTGCATTCATTTGTTTAGACTGGATCATGTGAACGTCATTTCATTTGGAAATCATTTTGCTAACACATCCTTCGCTAATGTGATGCTATTTCCGATGCCTGTATATACAGGGCCTCGAAGATCTATCAATCATACTATTCTTGTGTTATGGAAATGATTAGTGGAAGATCCGTCGACATGACACATAAGAGCATAAAAGCTACTAGAGAAAAAACAATGATATACAAAAATAAAATAAATCAGCTTCACGCTGTATCCCGCACACAGCAGGGTAGGCAGAGGGAACCTAGTGTTAAGACACTCCGTTTCCCACATTCTGCCTAATTCTGGAGGCATTGCGNTAAGAATTCACCCCCTAAGGGTTCAAATAAGGGGTTAAAAGTTTATATGAAAAAATCTTTAAATTGCCACCGATTTTTATAATTTTTTTTAATTCAGACTGTTAAAAATATTTTATTGAACACGTGTTTCGTGGTTTTTTTAGAATTCACTCCTAATAAGCGGGCGAAGCCGCGCGCGCCCTCTAGTATTATATAAAAGAAAAGTTCAACCAAGTTTATGAGATCAATTACCTCCAAATAACTTAGATCAACTTATTAAAATTATTTCGCATTTTTCAAATCTTTGGATTGTAATCATTTTAGAAAAAAAAATATGAATTATGTTAGAATATAATTTATGATATATTTATTGATGATTGGCCTTAGTTTACTTTTAAATATTTATAATTTTCAAGAGAGAAGAGAAGAGTTTCAAGAAAAAGTAAATTCTGCAATACCTGTAATTGATAAGTCAAAATTAAATTTGAAATTAGGAGGATTCTATCCAAGTTTTACCCTAAAGTATTTTAGATGTCGTCGTGGCACAGTGGCGCCCTGTCTGTAAACGTAATAGTTGTGGTTTCAATTGCCTCTCGTAGAAATAAATTAGCTTCACTTCTTCGGTCTAGTAAGAAGACAACGTATATATGTACCGCCATTCAACACGCAAAGTCTCTGATGCACGTAGAACGGAGTGTCTTAACACTAAATTCCCTCTGTCTATCTATTACCTATTTGTATACATTATCTATTTGATATAGGATAATATCTTGCATTATTAAACGCTATAAACGCTCCACCGCACTGTGCATCAAGTATGCTTATATTAGCACAACGGCCATTGTTACCAAGTTGAATTTACCTTACTTAGACAAAATTAAAGGTGTTTTCGCCCCGACTAATCCTGAATGAAACGACTTGTGCAGTCTCTGTTTACTTTATAAATTGAAAAATAATAGGAAGCCAGTCTTTTCATGGTTGAAATTATTATGAGATGGAATATTTTTGTCCTCATTGATTGAATGTACGAGTAGGTATTTTTTTTCAAGCTGAACATTTTGTTGTGCCTAGGGTAATCTATATATTTTTCGCGCGAATACAAAAAAGTTGTGAGCAAATGGCGGAATTCAAAGCCATGTTTTGTTTTACCAGAATCGAGAAATAAAAAAAACGTGTGCGTCTCGGGATGCCCAACACAAGTGATAACTTAGACTTATCTAACTAATTTAATATTAAATTTTTTTAACTTGATAAAAGCTTAGTTTATTATATTTTATGTATATTAATACGGATAATGTGAGGAAAGGTTATTGATGAATAAAATATTTTATTGATTGTAAAATATATTTTATTCTTAGATTACATTTCTTGAACATGTAAATTACAATTTTGTATATTATTAGTATTATTATTTAATCTAACAAAAGTAATAATTGTTGTTTAGGTTATATGCCTACGGTAATAATAGTATATAACTATTTATCACACTAAATACTAAGTCATGTGAATAGAGGAGAGAGAATATGTGTTCTAAACACGTGCTAGTAATGTGGCTTAGAATTAGAGAGGAAGAGCTTGCCTACCGCTGCCGTATGCGTGAGAGAAAGTTAAGCCAGACGAACTGGCGCCGTAACGATGCGTTACGTAACGAAGCAGTTTACCATTCCACTTCAATAAATATTTTTTTGTTTGTAGCCTCAAAATAAAACTGGACTGACTTTGTAAATTATTGGATTATTTGAAATAATAAAGCACACTTATGTGTTTAAATGTTGTATGAAATGTTTCCATTAATATGATCATTCGTTCAATTTTTGAGGCCATCTTGATATATTATAACATCTTCCGACGGAGCAGAGTTAAGTTCCGCCAACATTTAAATATTTGAAGAACGAAGCGACGACGAACGAAAAATCCGTCATCGATGTCTATAAAAGTACAGCGTTACTTTGATTTTTATGAAAAAACTCAAGTGATCGCTTTCGCATATAATTTTAATTATTCACCTTTTCTCACAGATTTTGAATTTAATGAATTTTTTTCTGAAACAAATTTTCCAATCATGATTAATTAGCAATAAGTTTACATAAAATTTGGCTTTTATAGTAGTTAGTAAACTATCTACGGCTACGTGGTCAAATGAAAACATCCAATTTACAGGTGTTTATGTAACATCACATATTAATCTAATTTCTAATACAGTGCAGTCAAAAGATATGAGCATTTACATACCGTTTTCGCTTCATTTTGTATGGAATTCACGTAATCAAAACCCGTAGTGTACTTTCCGTAGACTAACAATTTTTAAAATTTAGAACGAAGTATAATCTTACAATACAAATGAAGGAAAATATCCGAAAAATAAAAATTTATTAGTTATTTATCAGTTCATTTCAATAAGTGTATATGCCGGCAAACAGAATTTCCTTAACTTTATATATCTTATATCGCCGCATCATCAAAATCTATAAGGTATTTCCCAGTCACAATCCTGAAATTAGTACAGAACCCTCTATGGGCGAGTCCGACTCGCGCTTGGTCGGTTTTTTTAAATACTATTAAATAAACATTTTTATATATATATATAAAGCGAGCGTAGCCGCACGGGGGCCGATAATTTTAATTATAAAATCTTATTTTGCTTAAACTTCACTAAATTTATTTGAGACTTTTTGTAATTTTAATGCAAAGATACTTTACTTTAATTTATAAGATACATAAAAAACCCACAATGCTTGAAATCTAAAATTTGTGATCAGACACAAGAAAGACCTTTGACATCGGCCCAATTTTCGGAAATAGAAGTTTGGTACATCTGGTAGATTGCACTCCGAAAGTAGTAAAAGTAAGTAGTACGAAGCCATTTAAAGGCATACTACGTTTTCATCTTAGTAATGGAATATGGAAGGTATACTAATGTTAGCCTTTGGAGCCAATATCTTGGTTAGTTTTCTTTATACATATGATAGTCGCTCAAGAAATCTGAATGAGTATAAAAGATAAAGATAGGATAGAATAAGGCGTATGAATACTATCATTTTAATAATATGAAATATGAATTAAATAACGCAATATCATGAAAATGGGGTGAAAAGTAAGGAATATATTGTCTTAATACTTGAAGGGACTATCTGCTAGGCGGGAAAAACGTGAAGCTCCTTTTTAAAAATATTTTTAAAGTGTTATTCCACACTTGGGAAAGAAAAATACTTATTTAGAAAACGTATAAAAATTTGAACGCAGCGGGACTCGAACCCGCGCCTCCTGGAAACCGACCAGGTCGGTTTCCAGGAGGCGCGGGTTCGAGTCCCGCTGCGTTCAAATTTTTATACATTTTCTAAATAAATAGTGAAGCTCCTTTTTTAGGGTTAAGCTAAAATATATAAGCATTTATGCATCAAACTTGCTGCATTTTGTATAAAAATCGGCGCGTAATTAAAGCCTATAGGGTACTTGCCGTTGATCTACACTTATGAAATTTGGCACGCAGAGAGAACTTACACTACAAATCTGCAGCTTCACGCTTCATCCCGCACACAGCAGGGTAGGCAGAGGGTCTAGTGTTAAGACACTCATTTCCCCACTTTCCGCCGAATTCTGGAGGCATTGCGTGTTGAGTGATGGAACTCAACGCCGCGCTTAGCCTCGACACCAGAGCGAAGAAATGAAAATATAAATATAAATAAATATTTCACTTCCTCGAGTGGGGATCGAACCCACAACCAGTCGATTTTACAGTCACACTTTGTGCCTCTGCGCCACGACTGGCCTCATATAAATAAAGGGATAAATCTGGAAAGTTTAAATTTACAGGTAATTCAGAGAAAAAAATCACTACAAATTTATATGTATAGTTCAATTTATAAAAAAATAATCCATATGCCCGCAAACTAAGGTTTGTCGTTGTGATTCCCGTTGACCTACAATTCTGAAATTGGCACTGAAGTCTCGGTGGCGATTCCAACTTGGACTTAAACGGATTATTTTTAAATATAAAACATAAAAATATTCAATGAAATATATTCTGAAGTGTACGAATAAAACTTTGAAATAATAATGCAAAAAGTTGACATCGTTGCTTAGCAAGAAAGCGTCCTACATTTAAAATTTAATTTGTAATTAAAAATATTTTCGTTTTTGGTCTAGGTAGACAAATTGGGGAGTACGGAGTACGTATAATTTGGTCCGCTCTGTCAATTTTATTGCAAACGAAAAAATATATATATTAAGGCTGTCGTGGCGCAACAGCTCGTCTGACTATAAAACACGACAGTTGTGGGCTCGATTCATATTTGAAGAAATTAATTACTTCCATTTCCTCGCTCTGGGAATATGAAAAAGCATGGCGTTGAGTTCCGCGACACGAAAAATGGAGAACGGCGTATACTGACACTAGGTTCCCTCGGAGTACCCAAGTATATATGGGATATAACGTGAAAAAATATATGTATTTTAAATCTACATTAGCTGAAAGTATAACAGAATGATCAAAATTCCAGTTATTTATATAGTATATATATATACTATATGGTAGCTTAAGCATGATGAGGCAACATTGATAATTTGCTCTCCTCAATTCTGCTAACGAAGCATATCGTAATTAAATTAATTGAAACCATATTTTGATATTATATTAACATGATAATTACGTATACATATTCAGTTTCATTTGAGACGCTGAGAGAATGATGACTTGCTTTTATTTTCAATTTTGTTATAATAATATATTCGAGGCTATATTCGAGGCTGTAATGCCGCAGACGTACAACAAGCTTGTACGACTAACCGTTAACTGTATCTCGACTCTTGTGGGTTCCAATCCCACTGAGGGGTATGAATTATTATTTATTAATATTCGCTCTGGTACTAAGGCAAAAGCACGGCATTGAGTTCCACCACATAACACGTAATGTCACAAAAAATCTGCGAAATGTGGGGAACGGAGTGTTTTAGCACTAGGTCCCATATATCTACCCTCCTCTATGCGGGATACAGTGCGAAGCTGAAGAAAAAGGGAAAATATATTACAACATATAAGAAAAATAAAAGTTAGAGATAATTTAGTATCTTGTTCATCACTTTCTAATTTTTAAGACACAGGAGTTAGATGGCGGAACTTAACGCCGTCTTTCGTATTTATCTACAGAATAGAATGCTACGACAGAGTCTAATCTCAAATTAAATGCAAGAATATGAAAATAAGATGCTTTATTGTACAAAAGTATAAAAGAATAATAGGAACCCAGTAAGTAATAATTCATCAATATTTTCCCACGTTAATATATTATAGTTGATCACTTTCTATTAATGACGTATTTTGTAATGAAATCAATCAATTCGCTAATGGCGAACATGATATTACTCGCTAGTCATGTTTATCACGTTTTATATATATTATATATACAAATATAGGTTAATATTTTGGTAACTTAACGTTATATCATTTTATTGATAGGTTTTTGATAAATTACAATATGATATTAAAGTTGTAGTTAGAGATAATCTTGACGCACAGCGTCTGCAACTGTTAAAGCGACAGTTGAAGGTTCGATTCCATTTCGGGGAAATAATTATTTCCATTTCATCAATCTGGTAATAGGACTAAGCGAAACTTTGTGTTTGGTTGAAACATTGGGGAGAAGGTTCGACACTAGATTCACTTCGCTTACGAGACGTTAAAAGATATTTTTTTCTTTCGATATTTTCTATAATATACGAAATGAGTTACAGCAGTAGCAGCAGATTATATATCACATTATATTATAAAGATTACGCAGTTTTCATCGCAGTTTTCATTTTTGCAGAGTAAAAATAAGTGATAATATTTAATAATATAATCAATCCAAATCTAGTATAAAGGTTAGAAGGAAACTAGTGCTGAAACACTCCGTTACCCATTTTCCGCCTATTTTTTAAGACATAGCATTGCGGAGTGGCAGAACTCAAAACTGCGTTATGTTTATAGGAGCAGAGAAATTAAAACAATTAAAATGTAATCATTCCCCCTTAAATGAGGATAGAACACCAACCCACCGAATTGAAAGTTACGACGGCCTCTATAGAGTACATAATATGTAAAATTATCTTCACCGTAGTGTATAATTAGCTAAAAATTATAAAATCCAATTAAGTTTCAGTAATGGGAACGTTGAATATTGTCACCGAACAATGGGCACGGACGGTCTTTTAATTTTCTAACCCATTTTTTTCTGTTTTAAGTAACTTACGCTAAGCTTGAGCTGTGTTTATTATTTTTTTTAGTTTTGTACTGTATCATAGCGGAATAGACAGAGGGAACCTATTGTGAAGTCACTCCGTTCCCATTTAGACACTTCCGTTTCCCACTTCCCGCAAAATTCTGGGGGCATCGTGTGTTAAGTGGCGGATTTCAACGCTGCGCTTTGCCTCGATACCAGAGTGGGACTCGAAACCACACCCTATCGCGTTTATAGTAGCACGCTTGCGCCTGTGCACCTGCTTGATGAACCCGATGGTTGTAGGTAGGTACTAATTTTAGGAGGTGTTTTATTATATTTTTTTGAGCCTCCTGGTAACTGACTAGGAGCCGACCGACCTGGTCAATTTCCAGGAGGTGCGGGTTCGAGTCCCGCTAATTCAAATTTTTATACGTTTTCTAAATAAATATTTTTCTTTCCTAAGTATGGAATAACACTTTAAAAAATGTTAAAAATATGAAGGAAATTTGGTTTTAATAAAAGTAAATTATTCTTTTTTTTAACTATGTTGAATGGAGTAACTCAATGCCGCGCTTCATCTACTAGAAAGAAGATCCCCCCAAGTTGAAATCCAATTCGCAACCATCGTGTTTACAATAATACACCATCCCACTGTGCCAAAACGTAGAAATATCTTATCTAATTATATGTACATAAAGACAAACAATCTAGAGAAACTCACCAATTCACCAATCAAATTGTCCACCCGTAAACAAACGCCGCTATGTTAATACATAGCTTTCCCCCCGGAATAGCCTTAACGATGCACGAATTTTGAGTATCGACGCCCACGAGTCAGTAATAACGGCGTGTTGTCATCTACTGACACTTGCCAAACGCAATGTACCGTGATGCTGTGATCTGTTGAATTTATTCTGTTTAAGCAAATTCGAACTTTAAGCCAAGTGGTTAAAGTTGATGTTTAAATGTGGTACTTTATGCACCCATTTATGTCTGAATAATAGGTAATGTAAGACATTTTGGTTGTGTTTTTCTTTTAAGATAGAAGTATATAATCGTTTGTAATATACTATAATGGGAATATTCATTATAATATACTGACGATCGTATATATATCAATTTTAAATTAGATTTAGAATAGATTAGCTTTTCAGTATTTATTGCTTACTCTTTATCCCGCATATGTCAGGGTAAGCAGAGTGCTGGAAATCAACGACGTGTGACGAATTAATGTCTTGTTGGAAATTAAAATAATTTCTTTCTGAATGGGGATCGAATATAAATACAAGTATCACATTTTCACTTACATAAAAAAAAAACGACAATTTGATGCTGAGAAACATAACATATCTTTTAAAAAGAATTTGAAATATTATATTAGTCCTCAAATTTAAATTTATATGATTAATTCTTTCTTTATAAAAATTTAAAACTTATTTATATATTTTTAAATCTGAAGGACATGTACATTAGACACAAAATAGGTACACGCATGCACCCACGGACAGGTGTACACACACATACATATACAAGTCCACACATACACACACACATGGATGGATGGATATCTTTTTACTTTTTTTGTTGTTATTTTTTTATTTTTGTCAAAAATGTTAAATAGTTTTGAATATATTTTTTAAGAGTACGGTGGTGTAATTGTCCTTTCTCATTAGCACCCGATCAACATCTTAGGGAGCAAAATTTCTAAGGTGTAATTGAAAAATAGCGATGCTTGAGAGTCAAAACTTAAGCACCATTAGCGAGTTACACCTTTAGCAATAAATTGTTATAAAATTATTGTTGTAAAATTATGTTTTTAATGGTACTCAATGTTTTTTATTATTATTATTAGTTATTTCTGCCTATCCAACAAGATAAAGGATAAGAAATCAAATATAAATTTAAAAAACTTTTTAAAAACAAGCTCTACATTTTCATTTCGGAATTGATCAACCAACAATGACCATTTTGGTTTAACAAAAATATTGAATATATATAAATTCATTGTCATCAGAACTGAAGTTGTAATCCAAATTTCAGTTCAATCGTACACTAGGAAGTAGGTCAGGAATTGAGCTCGCAAGACTTCACATACACTAACACATATACTGATACAGCAAGTTAAACAAAAGCTTCAAAAATGCTGTTTGTAGAGAAAAATGATTATTCTATTTCAACTTCACTTTCTTCACCGGAATAAGCCTAATAGACTATGTTATGCCAAGTTATAGGCGACACTACAAACAGAATGTAAGGCGCGCTAGCATCACCCCACATCGTTTGTCAATCCTCCAATTTGGCGGTGCCAGTAACTCGGTGTATAGAGCCAAGCCTTGTTCCGGATTTTTACACTACTATGTTTTTTATATGTCAATCGCGATTTACATCTTGTTGAGATAAGAATTGTTTTGCTTATAGCTTGGAAAAGTGTCGAAAACAGCTTTTTCTGTTCTTATTTTTGTGTTGTCACATAAATGTTTGTTTATGTTTTGTGCTATACTTGAAAAATATTTAAGTTAATATTTTTTTGAGGGCGATGCGGCATAGCATCGTGGCATCTACAATAACTAAACGCGACAGTTGTAGGTTTGATTTCTACTCAGGGGAATGAATTATTTTCATTTTCTGGCTCTACTAACAAAACAAAGCATGGCCTTTTTATCAGCTTCATTTCTTTCACTGTATCTCGCATATAATAGGCAAACGTAATGTTAAGACACTCCATTCTTCATTTTCGTCCGAATTCTGGAGGCATTGATTATTGAATAGCTTAACTTAACGATGCGCTTTACCTAGACACCAGAGTGAAGAAACGAAAATATACATTTAAATAAATATTTAATTTCCTTGAGGTGGGATCGAACCCACAACCAGTCACGTTTACAGTCACACACTTGTGCCCCTGCGACTGGTCTCAAGCGTGGCGTTGAGTTTATTATATTAAAAATTATGTATTTGGATTTTGTATATAATAAGTACACTTTAAAAGCGATATTTAATATAATTTCAATCCAAAAATCTTTCCTTGTCACGTATTTTGACAATGCTATCATTATTAATTTTCTACTTTTACTTTTAATAATGTATCGTATTAAAATAAAAAAAGTAGATACATTTACATTTTATTTTTACTTAGGAAGGAAGGAAGTTAAGCTCTTGTTACAAAATGATGTTTGCTCTGATACCTAATTATATAATTATAACGATAAACTCAATGTTTACATTTTTATTTATGTTATATTTTTTCGAAAATTGTTTATTAAAATCTGGCAAAATAAGTTAAAAAAGCCATTTCAACAATTTGTACCGAATCAGATTTTTACAAGATAATTCTTGGAATCCTTCACGGAAATTTACCGCGACTAATTGTGAACTTTAAGATAAAACCTTTGACTGGTGAACCTGAAGATTTTAATTTAAGCTTACAAGACATAAAAAAATATAAAAATTTATTATTGTAACTAAAAATATTTATTTATAAAACGTTTTTTTTCCATTTCATTAGGTAATTAATATCTATAGATATCAGATAAGTAAAACAGGAATATTACTTATTAGTAGAAATATTAGCCTATTCTGAAAAACGTAAGAGGATATACAATAAACAATTTAGGCTTGACATATTCTACATAACCACTCAATAAGATGAAATAAAGTAACAGAGTGGTCTTTTCGACATTCTACGTATTGCCGAAAACCCATAGCGTGTGTGAACATAAACTAAGCTAAGGTATGAAAAAAAACAAGAAATTTTACACTACAATAAAACAAAAAAACACAACACTACAAAACCTATGCTTCAAAGATGTAAAACCATACATCAATCATTTCCAAACAGAAGACAGTATATTTTCTGTCCATTTTGTGTCAATTACAAATAAAAGGCACAGCACCGTAGTTTACATAACGTAGCTTTGTGTTCTACGGAAATAAGGCGTATGGGAAGCAAACGAGCGTCACCGGCCGCACCATTTGTCAGTGCAATTGGTAGACTCGAACGCCCGTGCGGCTCTCGCATGACCGAATTGGAGCATGTAGTGTTTAAAATCGATTTTGCCTGTTTTAGTTGAAACTTGATTTGAATTTTTGTTTTGGGATATTTTATGTAATTTGAAATTTTTATAATTTTATAACAAAGCAGAAAAAAGGATTTAGGTGCTACGTTCTAAATTCTCATTACTTTAATAAATCTGCAGAATATACTAATTTGTAGATACATGAGCTGTACGTTTTAACAGTTTAATAAATTTGGAAAAACTATACTTATATAATGATATTAACATTGTAAGAAAATATATAAAAAGTTTAACGTAGCGGGATCAAGGCTTGAGTCTAATTTCCTTATATTTCTGTACGTTATACAAAAACGTATTTTTCTTTCTTAAGTGAGAACAGTCATGTAGCAGGGGCACAAGCATGTGTTTGTAAGCAGGACAGGTTGTGTGTTCGATTCCCATTTGTGTAAATGATATGATACGTGTAAAGAATGCAAGATTAGTGTAAGTAGGAAGATATTAGAACAGTGAACGAAATGGTATATTTGGGAAGTGTATATGTTCAGTAGAAATGGAAGATACGAGATGGATGCGGAAAGGCGTATTGATGCCGCTAACAGGGTTTACGGAGCATTAGGTGCATTGATCAGCTTCACGCTGTATCCCGCACATAGCAGGGTAAGCAGAGGGAACCTAGTGTTAAGACACTCCGTTCCCCACTTTCTGCCGAATTCTGGAGGCATTGCGTGTTGAGTGGCAGAACTCAGTGCCGCGCTTAGCTTCGACACCAGAGCGAAGAAATGGAAATACAAATTTTAGTAAATATTTTAGTAGTGGCGCAGCGGCACGAGGTGTGACTGCAAAATCGACTGGTTGTGGGTTCGATCCCCACTCGAGGAGATGAAATATTTACTTAAATTTATATTTCCATTTCTTCGCTCTGGTGTCGAGGTTAAGCGCGGCGTTGAGTTCTGCCACTCAACACGCAATGCCTCCAGAATTCGGCAGAAAGTGGGGAACGGAGTGTCTTAACACTAGGTTCCCTCTGCCTACCCTGCTGTGTGCGGAATACAGCGTGAAGCTGATTAGTAAATATTTTATCTCCTCGTGTGGGAATCGAACCCACAGCCACTCGATTTTACAGTCACGTCACCTGTGCCACGACTGGCCTCATTTGGCCACCACATTGATGAGATGGCGAAACGTCAGCATATACGGCAGAGAACCGTAGTATTAAAGAAGAAGAATGAAAGAAAAATAAATGCCGTGGAGATACCATCCCTTCGTAGGATATGCGAAGTCAGCTTATCGAATCGAAGAGATACGAAAATAGACAAAATGGCAGGTATCAGTGAGGATGTTACGGTGAGACTGAAGCTACTGAACTGACTGAAGCTACGGTGTTACGGTGGGACTGGTTGCGGCACGTCGAATAAATGAGTAAAAGAATGGCAAAAAAGATTTATGAAGGAAAGGTGAGCGGTAAGAGAAGTAGGGAAAAAAAAAAACAGTATCAAACATACTGGAGGAATGTCACTCAAAAAGCATGAAGGCCTCCCAGAGAGCAAGTATAAAGACATTGATGACAGTGGACGAGGCGAAAGAGGTATGCAGAAACCGTTAAGTTTTCATTTCTTCGCTTTGGCAACGAAGCAGGACACTCAACAAGCAATGTGCAATGCAGAAAGTGAACGTGTATTAATTGGTAGCTAAAAATAATTAAAAAAATGTGTGGAATTCAACAACAATAAGATCTATGATTTTTAGAAATATTAAAATCATATTTATATTATAATATTTATACAATTAAAAACACGACAATGGATAAATTGAGAAAACTAATGTAAAACTACCCTCACTTTACAACTGAAATAAAAAAAGCCGCAACGAAATTGTGATTGTTATTAGAGACAGCGAAGTCGACCCTTAATTCGTCCTCCGCTCAAATTAACAAGACGCAATCATTTGTGGCATTGTGATTAAGTGGTGGAGTTAATTGTCAGAACTATTAATTATCGCTGAACACGAAATAAATGTTAATGAATACAGTTTTACAATCAATATTTGCATTTTTATTTTTTTATTCTTTTTATATAAACCATGTGGCATAACATCTTATTGTAAACGCGTTAGTTGTCGAGTCGAGGCCCACTCAGGAGAGTGTAACCATAGGAACTTTAAAGAGGGTGCAAGGTAGGAAACGGAGGGTCTTAGGTGGAGGAGGAGGGTTTCATCTGATGTCCTCCGTCACATAATTTTTGTCGCTATAAATTAAATATGTATGTAAGGCTTGACACTTTTGCCTTGCGTAGAAACGTCTCCTCGCTTTGCGTTCTCTACCTCATTTATCTGGGGAGTGATCAGAGGAACTGTTTGGCCTATTACCTGCCGCCGAATTTGCTAACCGCACAGTATGTCACAAGCAAAAATTCCATGCACGTCACCTGAATACGTGGCACTCCACTACTGTGCGGTTTCGTAAGGTTCGGTTTCTTCCTTCTAGTAGGTCGGTACGACATGGGTACCTTCAAAAAGCGCGTTTCACTCCACCTTAAATGCCGACAACGCACCAGTTAGCCCCTCTGATGTTGCACGGAGTCATGGGCGGCGGTGATGTCTTACCATAAGGTGACCAAAACGCTCGTTCGCCTTGTCTTTTCCATAAAACAAAATGTATGCCGTAAGTGAAGCTTAGACTAAAAATAAATTGGATTTATGTAGCTTAAAGTTTAAAAAGCATTTACGGATTACGTAATAACACTACACCCATAGGCATATCCATAAAAAAACAAATTCTAATTAAATCTTATTCCATAGTAAAACATTAACATTTTTTATAGTTCCACCATTACTCGAATAACAGCATTCGATGAAACAACAATACCTTTAAAACTGTAAAAATTGTTCGAAGTCCCATAATAAAAGTATTTATTGCATTCGGCGTGCGATTACGTCGGTCATTTGTGTCGAGCATATTGCTCTACGCCGGCATTATGGCGATACGAACGCTCTTTTTTCTTTGTATCCGTTGAAATATAATAGTTATAGGCTGTTAAATCGTAAAAAAAAATCTTTTTTCTTTTATTTTCACGCGTCATTCCCATTTTGCGGAGTGAGTTGGGAAATTTTGTGATTTTTTGTTATTTTTCTACTTTTGCTTAAATTTTTTTGCGTAGGTATCGAGCAAAGCGATGGAGAACCACAAACAGTTGTCTTTCTAGAAAATATGATATCCTAAAACCAACAATTTGAAAATTAAAATACGTTTTCTAACAAATCTGTAATTTTTTTTCATAATTTTGTCATAATATTCCTTTTGTCTACCCTGCTACATCCAGGATAGTACAAGCTTAGCGTGAAGCTGAAAAAGCGGAACTGAACGCCGTGCCCTGAACTAATTGTTATGTATGTAAGGAATAGAGGAATTGAAAATAACTTATTCCTTTAAATGGGAATCGAACCCACAACCGGCGCGATCACAGTCAGACGTTGTGCCTGATAGCCTCGAAAAAGATATACAAAAATATTTTAACTAATTTACATATTATATTTAGAATATAATTTCATATAATATGTTAATAGAGAAAGCGATGTCTATTACGCAATAGTCCACTAGATAGTAATTTAGTCCACAACATTTTGCGGTTAAGGGTTACAATAATAGGTTATATTGAAATTAAATGGCAATTTGGTTAGCGGTCGGAGCTTAGATAAGTTTTTGGGTAAATGATAAGATTAGATATTGTACGAATATAACTACTTAGTATTTTTTTTGAGGTCGTGGTGGCGCAGCACAAACGTGCGTATGTAAACGCGACAGCTCTGGGTTTGATTCCCTAGTAACGTATTGCAATCTGGATATTTTTTTTGTTTTATTATTCGTGGCCAGCCGTGGCGCAGGAGCCCAAAGCGTGACTGTAAACTGACTGATTGTGGGTTCGTTCCACTTGAGGAAATGAAAAATTTATTTAAAAAGTATATTTGCATTTCTTCGCTCTGGTGTCGAGGCAAAGGGCGGCGTTGTATTCCGCCATTCAAAAAGCAATGCTTCCAGAATCCGGCGGAAAGTGGGGAACAGAGTGTCATTTATATAGAAACATTTATATAGAAACCCTTATCTTTTATTCGATATTTTTTATCATCGAAACTAAATGAAAATAAAAATAAGTGAATGTGCAATACAAAATAAATTTACGTCACAATAACTGTGAAACGGCACTAAAGCAATCAGTGCTCGAAGTACTAATAAGCGATCGACGGTGTATTGAGTGGTATTATCAGTTTTTACGATTCGATTTAATAAAATTAGAGACGGTATATAATTAATGTTTTCTATATATCTATATATAATACTATAATATACTATAATATATAATTCTATATATAATACTATGCAATGCGTGGGGAACGGAGTGTATTAACACTAGCATTGCCAAGCTATATAACATATATTCTCTATATGTTATATAATTTGGCAGTGCTAGTGTTAATACACTCCGTTCCCCACGCATTGCATACTATTTAAGACATTGTGTGTTGAATGGTGACACTTAATGCCACATGTTAGAGTGATGAAATCAAATTAATTAATCATTTTTCCGAATGAGAATTGAACCCACAACCGTTGCGTTTACTGTCGAACCCTTGTGTTCCTGCGTTATGATGTCGTCATTATTTATTATGTAATAGATAAACCAGAAGTAAGGACTAATAAAAACATAAATAATATCTAGTTTGAGGCTATGATTGCGGATTTAAGTTTTACTTAAGGCATAATATATTTAAGAGTAAATTAAGAGTTTAGTTTAATAATTTTCGACATAAACTGAAATTGTAATTTTTACATTAGACAAATATGCGTAAAGAAAAAACATGTTTATAATTTATCCAAACCAAATATTATTTACAAATTGCTAAGACATAATAAAATAAAACGATGCCAGTCGTGGTGCAGGGGCATAAGCGTGTGATTGCAAACGCTACAGGTTATGGGTTCGATTCACACTCGAAGAACGAAATATTTAACATTTTTATTTGCGGCTTTGCGCCGCAAAAGTTGCGAGTTCGCAACACCTCCATAATTCGGGATATATAATAGTGGGGAACGGAAGTGTTTTAGTGGGAACATAGTGTCCTAACATTAGATCCCCAGGTTCTCTCTGCCTACCCTGTTATGTGCAGGATACAGCGGGATATAGCGTGAAGCCAATAAAACTTTCAATATAAGTATAACAAATTAAAATTTCCAAACAAAATCTCTTAATCTATATAATTCTCCACGATTAATTACAACACCTAAATTCGTTGCCAGCTAATTTCTCTCGGGTATCTATTACAGAGTCTAGACTCAATGAACTGGGAGCAACTGGAGTGCCTTAAACATAATTAACACTAGATATAACCTATTAGTGTTTCATTTTATTTCATTAGACAAGTTACTTTAGTATTAATCTTATGTTATTATTTTAAATTTAATTTTAAAGTTAATTATTTAGCCATCGTGGTGCAGTGGGGCAGCATTTGATTCTTAACGCAGTGATTGTAGATTTGATTAGTACAATGATGATATTTTATAATTTTCATAGGTAAAGCGCGGCGTTGAGTACCGCCATTCAATATGCAATGTTTTGAAAATATTGCGGGAAGTGTGAAATGAAATATCTCAAAATTGGGTTGTAAATCTCTGTCTATCCTGCTAAGCTGGAAATGCTTAAAAATAAAAAAAAACTAAATAGTAATATTATAAATTTATTTAGTGTATCAGTGCAAGCAAAGAAAAAATATAGTAATTCTCCTATTTCTTCACTTACAATGTATTTGAGACATATTCTGCGTAATACGACGTAAGTCAACGTTGCACTAATCAATCAGTTTTTTTAAAAGAATGGAAAAATTAAAACTAGAACAAATTTTACCTGGAAAAAAGACAAACCTACAACCACCGTGCATGCCCACGAACGTCTAAACTGCGCCATAGCGTCTTCTGGGTTATTTATTCCCAACCATAATAATTCAATCAGACTAACCGAAATTACACCGCAGTAACGTCCATGTAACCGATCGAATCCTAATAACTACAAGATGTGAATCAATTTGTCAAATGGCGGCCGACTGTGGCCGATAAATGGATCGTAACTTGGTACAGCCGTGTTGTTCCCATTCTGAATTAGTCCTATCCCTTTTGGGTTCTAAATGGTTACAACTTTTTTATCGTTTTTTAGTTATGGTTATTAATATGTTTTTTTTTTGTTTTCAATAATTTGTATAATAAATTATCTAATAGATATGGACAGTAAGAATAATTGACTTCTCGTGACAAAATTGTATGGATATTATTTTTATTTCATTTGTAGTTTAGTGCCGTTGTAACACCGTTAGACAGTAAACGCGATGGTTGTGGGTTTAATGTCCACTGGAAAGTATGAATTATGTTCATTTCCTCGCTCTGATAACAAGACAAGGCGTAGTATTGAGTTTCGCCATTCAAAACGCATTGTTTCAATGGGTGGTGCGTGGAGTAGGGTAAGTCCTAAGTATAAGTTCCTTCTGCCTATTTGCTATATGCGGGATATAGCGTGAAAAAAAAAAACTATAATATAATCATATAAAGTTTTATTTATTTAAAACGATAATTATTCTTTTAAAAGTTTTATTTAGAATAGTAAGTTAATAGTGATTTCATTCGAGGTGCATATTGAATGGTTTCAAATTATATTGATAGATATAATGAAATTGGTTGTTCTTTTGCAATAATATTCTTTATATAACTGAGTATAAATATCATTTTTTCATATACTGCTATAGAGGTCTGACTGTAAAGGCAATGGTTGTGGCTTCGATTCGCTTCGAGGGAATGAATTGTATTTAATTCCTCATTCTGTTAAGGCAAATTACGACGATGAGGTACGTGCTACTCAACACGCAATGTCTCGAATTCAAGTAGTAAGCAGGAACGGGTTGTCTTAACACAAGGTTCAATCTGGCCTAATTTTGGACACATTCCGTGTTAAGTAACGGAATCCTACGCTGCGGTTTGTCTTGTTAGCACAACGAGGAAATAAAAATGAAATAATTTATTATATTTCCCCCAGTGAAATCGAACATCGAGTCCTCGTATTTACTGTCGAACTCAATACTCAATTATCACAGTAAATACGTTAACAACATAAAACCTATGGGAGCTCTGTAATCCCATAAAAGTACTAGTGATATATGTTCGTCTGAAGACACATAAATGTGTACATTTTTACGATCTCTTATTTTTCTTTTAATATTCGGTTCAAAACAGTTGTTCCCTTATGAATAATTTTTGTTTTTATAATATTCAAAATAACAATATTTGGTAATTATGTTTCATTAGTATATAAATAAAATCAAAATCAAATCAGCTTCACGCTGTATCCCGCATACAGCAGGGTAGGCAGAGGGAACCTAGTGTTAAGACACTCCGTTCCCCACTTTCTGCCGAATTCTGGAGGCATTGCGTGTTGAGTGGCAGAACTCAACGCCGCGCTTAACCTCGACACCAGAGCGAAGAAATGGAAATATAAATTTAAGTAAATATTTCATCTCCTCGAGTGGGGATCGAACCCACAACCAGTCGATTTTGCAGTCACACCTCGTGCCGCTGCGCCACGACCGGCCTCTCATTAGTATATATTTATACAATTATATATTTATACAAATTATCAAAATTCATCAAGCTCATTTTGTATCAAATGTTAAAGTATGAAACTAAATTATACGTTTGTAATAGTTTTTCAGCTTCACGCTGTACCCCGCAGGGTAGGTAGAGGGAACCTAGTATGAAGACACTCCATTCCACACTTTCCGCCGAATTCTAGAGTGCGTGCTGAGTGGCGGAAACGGTAACGCCGCGTGGCAACGCCTCGCTTTGCCTCGACACCAGAGCGACGAAAATAGAAATATAAATTTAAATAAATATTTCATTTCCTCGAGTGGGGATCGAACCCACAACCAGTCGCCTTTATAGTCACACTTTGAGCTTCTGCGCTACGACCGGCCTATCTAATAGTTTTTATCTCTTAATATAAATATAAATTTATTTTTTCGGATTTTTGCTTTATTTACAATGTTAGTTTATATCAAGTTCTGTGCCAAATTTCAAAACTATAGATCCACGGGGGGTACTTCACAGGTTTTGTTATTATATATTCTATGAGTAATGAATGCTCAGATCTTTTGAATGTGTTGATTTAGAAGCTTGATTCCAATTTCGCTACCTTTTTGCTCACAACGCGCCGAGAACGGAGTACGAATGCAGAATAAAGTACAAAACTAAAGAAAATATTTTTTTCATACTGTAATCCGCAAATGGTATGTAGAAGGAACCTACAACATTAGATAATGTTAAGATACTTAGATTCCCACTTTCCGAATTCTGGAGACATTGCGTATTGAATAGAGGAACGTTCAGCTTTGCGTCGATACCAAAGCTAATTTCTAGTTTCTAATTAAATATTTCATTTTATCTAGTGAAAATCGAACCCATAACTCTGCCCTTACAATGAAACGCTTGTGTCCCTGCGCCACGAATGATCTGCATAAACAAGTGATAAGCAACATTTTAAGCAAAGATTCGTTGAGGTAATCTAGAATTTGTACCTGGTTAATTATTTTAGGTAAACTCTCTTGGAGTTCGGCTTAGATTTAGTATTAGCTGTCTCAAGTCTTAATTAGTTGGTACCAATGGATAGGTCTGTAACTAATCGTCTCAGTGCCACGATCGATAGTTGTCGTTAATTGAAACGGTGTTCTTTATCTTTACGCACTTTCCTGAGAGGACAAATCACTGTGTTCTTTATTCTTGTAATTTTGTTGTAACGTAATGTAATGTTTTTTCTAATTTAATTTAATTGTAACTATATTTGAATAAACTTTTATTTTTTTTATCTACTGCTGTATTCTGTATATATTTGAAGAGGCAGAAGGAACCTAGTGTTAACACACTCCATTTTCCAATTTGCGTTTTAAGTAGCGAAGCCTACCACTGCGCTTTGTCTTTTTTTACTACAGTGAAAAAATTAAAATAATTCATTTACCCGCATAGTCATTGGACCTATAATCATTGCGTTTACAGTCAGACACTGCGCCACGATGAACTCTTGAATAAAGATCTTGTGAGAAAAGAAACATTTGTCACGTTATCGTATATGGGATAGCTATTAATTATATTATTATTTTCTTAAGCTACCTTATATATCTCCCGTATTTTGCAAAACGGACTACAGACCCAAGTGCCTTTGATTAATTAAAAAAAAGGTAATTCTCTCTAGTAACCCACTTCTGAAAAAGAAGGAGGACAACTCCCACAATAAATAAGGAAAGCCATTACTTCAATAATTCAACCATAATTTTTTATACTAAAAAAAAAGACAAACATCCAACGCTATCCGAACATTCAACAAATAAATCTATCTATGTGTGTAAAGTCTAAATTCAGATAGCTACTCGCAGCTTTTTCCAGAGGACATAAAACCTCCATTTGTAGATCCTAGCGTACATGAGTGACGCCCGGAGTGCAAAAAGTTCCTCCCACAGAAACTGTTATGCTCAGACGTGAGAGTATCACTGTCAATGTTTCTCTGTAATACCTGGCTACGTCACGTAGGCAATGGGGTCATACATGCTTTGGGGCTAGAAGGTAAGGATTTATGTTGTGTAAGTTATGTTGATTGAAATACTGGTGGGAGAGTTGTGTGGTTACTAATTTAATTTCAATATTCTGTGATATTTGGTTAAGCTTTAAATAACAAGAATTAAATATTTGAAGACCAAAAAAATTAAGCATGACAAAAATATTTGACGTTGACTCTGTCATTTTAAACAATATTTTTTTTAGCTTCAAGCAGTATTTTTCACATAGCAGGATAAACAGAGAGAATCTGGGACCCTAGTGTTAAGACACTCCGTTCCCATTAAGACACTACCGTTCCCGGCCGTTGTGTGTTGAGTAGTGGAACTCAACACCGCGCTTTGCTTCGCTACGAGAGGGAAGAAATAAAAATATTAAAAATATTGAGTAGGAATCGAACCCACAACCGTTTACAGTCACACTACTGTAAAAATAAAGCCGTTACCACCTACATACATGAAAACCACTTATATCACGACCAAGGCGAAAATATTAGAAATAAACAAAGCCGAAAACATACAAAACGTTTTGGATAATATCACGGTCGTAAATGTTAAAAACTATTACAAGGTTAATGATCCGTCACCGTTCGGGTCTGTTAGCTAACTACCGCGACCAGGCTGTATAGCTATTTGTTTTTTTTGCTTATCGTTGTATCCCACATATAAAAGGGAAGGCAGAAGGAACCTAGTGTTAGGATAGTTCGTTTCTTACATTTAAACCGAATTTTCGAGACATTTCTTGTTTAATTGCATAATTCAATTACCAGAGACAGCAAATGAAAATAATTATTTGTTCCTGGTGGGAATCGTATGCAAAACCGTCGAAGTAATTGTGCTTCTATACTTAGACGGGCTCTATATTTTTTATCTCCACGCTTGTTCTTTATATTTTTTCAGCTTGTACACTGTATCTCGCATGTAACATGGAGGTTTCTGGCTTCTAAATATAACAAGATATTTAAAGAAAACATTTTGTTACTCCGTTCCCCACTTTCTATACATTCTCTCTAAAATTGCATATTAAGTGGAAAAATTTAATGCCGTGGATCGTAAAATCATCGAAAAAACAAAGTTTATTGTCATAAACATGCAGAGATAGAATCTAAAATCATCACATAACGTTTTTAAACTTGAAAGTTTAAAAATTCAAATTTGATTTGAAATTGCAAATTTAATGTCTATGATATATTTTCAATATCAAATTTATAATATATTTTCGACGAAGCTACGCTGATATCGAACTAATAAGAGCGCAGGCTCAAAACTGTCGAACCACTTGGATGCACTTTCCGTGAGTGCCTTTAAATGTCAATGATATGTGAAGTTCTTTTGTTACAACAGCCTAAGCTTAGTTGAGTTGCTTTGTTGCCAAGAATCGATTATTTTAAGCTTTTTAAATCACAAGCATAATTGAAGAAATTAAATTATGATGATTTATTTTGGAGTAACATTTGAAAGATGTTTATTTTTTCTAAAACAGAATATGGACAACGCAAGATTCAAGTTGTAAAAGTTTTATTTTATTTAGTTCCATTTATCCTTCTTTTTAGTTTCACGCTGCATCTCGCATTTAGTAGGGTAGGCAAATGGAACCTAATGTTGAGACCCTCCGTTCCCCACTTTCCTCTCAGTCTTTGAGATATTGAGTTATAAGTGGCGGAACTCAGCGCCACGCTTTATCTTGTTACCAAAGCACAAAAATGAAAATAATTCACCGATCTGAGTGGAAATATGTTTCACTGCCAGTGTACGTTTTAATAAAACAATAAATGCTTATTAGCATAGAGTAACAAAATATTTCAATATATCTTAAAATATGCACAAAACATACATTTGGCAACAGTTTTCCAGTACCGGAAATAGTATACGAACTCAATATAAAACCAGTCGATGTTACCGATCCATTTTAGGGAACGGAAAATTTTCAATTCGCTTGTTAATCAGAAATTCAATTGGACTGTTAACATTTACCCGTATCATTATAAGATAGGAAGGACAAGAAGGAATAATTGATTATTACAAAACTCTGTTTCTCATTCTAAAATCACCCCTAAATCTTGGCAATAAAGAAGACAATTAAGAAGAAGACTTAAATGAAACGTGATATTTAACAATAATGTAAGTCTTAATTGGAGAGGCAATTGTTTAGTTTGAAATTGATAAAGCTACAGAGTACGGTGATTTATCTTGAGTTATTTATTGCTACGGAACTTATTAAAACACTTATATTAAGTTGGGCTACTGAGGAAATATTAATATAAATTATTTAGCTCAAAGGAACACAATTAATTTTGGTTCGTTATTTTAATCTATCAATTTTAATTTATGTTTATGAGTTGTAAATTTCAAAATCTCTGAATGTATACATTTTTACAATCGTTTATTTTTTTTTAAATTTAGATATGACATCGTGTCCGTTTTCCTATATTAAGCTTATCGGGTGTAATAAATGCGGCGGAACTCACGATACATATGTATCTTCTAGCCAAATAAAAAAAAAATTGTCGGAACATAACAATGAGTCGTGTTTTTCATGCGTCGACGTCGACTTTGATCGATTTATTAGACACAAAACTATTCAGATACTCAATGACTGACAAGCAACGCTTAGCCGAACTGACGCAGCGTAGAAAGATTAAATTTGGCATTTGGAGAGTATAGAAAAGCGCTAAGAGGAGGATTTTTCAAAATTAATACAAGAACGGAAAATGACAGGATGTTGCATTATACATAATAAAATCCATGCAAATAAAACTGCGAATAACGACTTTTAATCTACAAAAACTATCAGAATAGCGCATATTATTTTGACCTATTAGATTTCTTTATACTTTGCTTTAACCAGATTATTCATCTTTTAACTTAGCATAACCGAGTACAGCCGACCACTGTTTAAATATTTAGTAAATATTTAAGCTAAATATTTTAATAAGTCATCTGCTAAGTGTCCATATAAATTCTTATCGCGACCCAAGAATATTCCTGAAAGAATCTAGCTGGTCCTACGTTACACAATGTCACTATTAAGTGAAGATCGTAACCTGGAATGAAATTCAGGGTATTAGCATTTCAAATAGCTGAGTAACGGGGGTCTCTGATTCATCAAACTTTTGAGGATAAAAGTCAAGATTTGTCAGGACATTTGGAGAAAAGACCGTCCCCGTTTTAAAGACGAGTTTTTAAATGAGTTAATTATGGAGGAGATATCAAAGGACGTTTCCTAGTGTTTTTTATTTCGACGCTTATTTACTTTTATTTTTCTGCTGGAATTCTTGGATGCAATGATATTTGCTTCGTCGTTGTTTTTGTTGTGTTTATTATTGCAGTTCATTGTCGTCTATGAACGTGAAGATCGTGTGTTCGTTTCCCGTTCAGGGAAATGAATTATTTTTTTGCACCCATAGTAAAAATATAAGGGAGAGAAGGAAACGAAATATTTTAACACTAAGTTCCTTTGCCTTGTCTGGCTCTGGATGCATTGCCGTTGAGAAGCAGATCTCAGTGCCCCGTTTTGTCTCGACACCCAAGCGAAGAAATGGAAATATAAATTTAAATAAATAATTCATTTCCTTGAGTGGGGATCGAACAAAAAATTATATTTGTTACACATTATACTATTTGCAAGTCTTCTGAGCAAATTGAACTAGCAATTAACCTTTCAACACTGAACTGTATGAACTCAGTGTAAGTGAAGCTAAGGTGATACGACTACGTTGTTTACTGCTGTAGCGCGGAATGAATGGTTGAATTTCGATTTGTTTACTTTAGAGCTTATCGGAACTAGCGCGTCGTTCTCACTAATTGTGTTATTAACGGGAAACGGATAGGGAGTTAAGTTTGTTTTTTTGTCAATTCTCTGCGTTGCCTTTACTTATTAATTAATGTAGACCAATTTTATAAATATATATTCAATTACCAATTATTTCTTTCTTGTTTTTTTTTATTATATAAAAAAAATAANGCAAGCCACTTGAACGTAATAATCAATGTAATGCAAACTGATATACGACTAAATAAACAACCGCCCTAACTAGTTCTTAATCGATAAACTTATTTCATGTAATCAAAATTATGGTCGGTTATCCATTTTCACTAATCAACTTCGGTTCCGGACAAATGACCGTCAACTTGGTGATTGATCGCGGACTTAGTGTTCTGGACAGCGATAATCGTGGAACAACGTATATTGTATATCATGGCGGATGAGTTGGATATTAGAATAATTTTACTATAATATTTTTACTTGTCATATGTTTGTCTAAATAAGGCAGTCGTGAGTGCGCAGGGGCACAAGGGTGCGAGCGTAACGCGACTATTGTGAGTTCGATTCCTATTCGATGAAATGAAATATTTAATTTTATATCTTCATTTCTTCGCTCGGTTGTCGAGGCAAAAAAATAGATTTTTTTATACATAAGTTTTTTCTTAATGTGACTGTTTATAAATTGATCTTCGTGGCGCAATAGGACAGCGTTGTAAGCGCGATGGTTGTGGGTTCGATCTCCACATGGTTGTATTTATATTATATTCATTTAGTTGCTTAACTTAACCCTTTTAGCGTTGTATACGGTTATGGTTTTTAAGCAGTCAATTGAAAATTTGTAAAAAAAAGAAAAAATAGCATAATATCAATTGCAATAGTTTTGAAAAAAAGTATTATAGCTTCACGCTGTAACCTGTATATCAAGTTAGCATTAAAATTATGATTATATACAACGTTGGCTTCTTATTAAGTAAATAAATAAATAACAGAATAGGTAAATTAAGAAACTAATATTAATTTACTTCTTTTCACGGACACACCGCCTAATTTTCGAAACATGAGGCGTGGCGTGTTAAGGAGCGGATCTCAACGCCGCGCTTTGTCTATTAACGCGAGTAGAAGATAATCATTGACGAGAAAATAGTCTAAAATATAAATACATAATATGTACGAAATCAGTTTATTTATTACTTACATAAATTACTTAAGCAAAACAAATCGTAAGTGTGTCGCTAACCCTATAATACACCCAAAAGGGAGTCCCTCTAAATAATCTGTCCAACCCTATCCAAACCGGTTACAACATCATTTGCTACATTAATCTTCGCCGGCTGGAAGTGAGCTGAAACCACGCGGAGTTAATCTCCGTAATTTCATTAAAGTTGTAAACTTCGCTGTAATTATGTTTTTCCGTTTAATACTGAAACTGCCTGTCCCAATTTCCGTGAATGATACTCGAAATCAAAACTCGAGGGTGCTTTATTATGAGCCGGTAATACTGGTAATACTCTACTGGTAATCAATAATTCAAGCACTTTACAGTTGTTGTAGTCCGAGAGGCAACCGCTTAATTACCTATGCAACGTGTTTAGCATTTTGTTGTAAGTTGCAACGGTGTACATTCAAGGTTCTTTTAGTAAAATGTAAATCATCTACTTAGTTTAAATAAAAATATGTTAAGTTTGAATATATTATAGATGTTTTCTATATGTATATACATACATATAATTTTTTTAAATACATTTCATATAAACTAAAATTCTGTTGTATTGCAGCGGTACCGCATCCGAATTTTTGTTCAAAATTATAACTTTTCCTTGTAATTTTCCAAAGTATAGGCGAAACGTATCAAGGAAATATACATTTCAAATATTCTAAAAGAAGAAAGGAATGTTTTCAGAATTAATATTATTTTCGGTACTTTACTAAATACTCCAATGTTTTTCTTCTTGGGAGAACTAATTAATATGTAATTGTTCTTGTTTCGAGGTCTCTAGGGATCTATTGTGGTGCAGTTATCAAAAGTTGTGTGTGCAAAATATCTGAATGTAAAAAAAACATTTTCTTAGTTTTATATTCAATTTAAGAAAAGCTTAAAATTTTATTGATATTATTTAAAAAAAACGCCGTCGTGGCTCAGAGAAAAAACAGATATGGCTGCGAAAATGCATATGTAATATTTTTGTTCAATAATTCGGTTCAATAAACTTAGGTAGAGTAACCGCGGTGAATTTTGCCGCTAACACAATGTATTTTTTCTTATTTGGGAAAAATATGTGCTGTTTTTTATATAAACTACTTACTACTAACAAATCATGCATAATTTAAGTAAGTTTAGTAACATACACTCGTGTAAAAGAGGGTAGTTGTTGGTGAAAAAGATGATAAAAGCAGTGGAACAAAAATTTATATAAAAATTAAATAAATGACGCTAGGTTTGATAGAAAGAGGCAATTACGCTTCCACTATGCCAGTGGGTAATCAAAATTATTTATTACCAAAACCAATCTCTAAGAGATCTAAGTTTTCACATTAGTAGCGAATTTTTCACAAAGTTCCAGCTGAATCTTGATAAGCGATTTTTAAAAACGGATTATATTAGTAAATGCATTTATATTTTTGAAGAAACGCTTAGAATACTCTTGAACAATTGTAATTATTAAAATATATTTCTATTTTTAACTAAAATCTTTTCAAAATGATTAATTGCGTATATTTTAGTACACGACATTTTTGAGATTTCATATTTTTTAGAAGTGGAGATTGTAAAATTTCGAGGATACCCGTTAAGGGTCTACCACCTCCTTAAAATGTTATATCCATAAGTTTTCAATTTTAGATGTTTTTGTATTTCAATATCCTCATGGATCTTTCTAGGAATGTCTCTGTATTCTCCAGTTTTTCAAATCTAATATAATGATTGGGTTTATCCGCTGCTCTGTTTACACTACGTTCGCGCAGATCTGACTTCAACACACGTCCATTTTAGACATCAGAGTGTATAATATTCCATTTAGCAGCTTTCTGCCCATAGTAAAATCACTAATCGTTAGATAAAATACAGCAATAGGCACGACACTTAGGCCCGTATTCATAAATCACTCTCAAGATCGATCTCAGATTTGAAAGCGATATATAAATACGGGCCCTATAACTATACTTTGCCTCAAAAAACAGTATATTAAATATTTTGAATATAAACAAATCTGAGGTTATAATAATTTATTTTTTTAAGAACACTGAACCTACTGTTTCTTTCTTAAAACGTATATAAGAAGTAACAAACTCATCAGCCGTCAAGAAAAAGAAATTTTAAATACAATATTCTATTTATACTCGATTCACAATGGTTTACTCGAATACATAATTTATTAACGAATGAAAAAGTTGAAAATCCATTTCACAAAGTAAATCTATTGTTGTGAATTACAAAGTGCATATTTAAGTGTGCTTTGATCAAAACGTAATGTTTATATAGATCTTCTTTGTTAGGAGAATGTTCTCTTTAAATGTTATGTAGAGCAATTAATATATAAATCCGTTTGCATGTAGTTCGAAGAATGGAATTCATGGATATTTTCCATATTTCCTTAAGGGATTTGTTATATTTTTTTATCAATTTCACATTGCATTTAGCAGAAAGTAGGAAACCTAGTGTTAAGACACTCTGTTCTCCGTTCTCGCATATCGATATAGGAAATATTTACGTAAGTTCATAGGTTCAGATTGCTTTTTTCAAAATAAGTACAAATAGATTGAGAAAGGTATAAAGTTTATTTTTTTGTCTTGTTTTATAGTATTACGCGTATGCAGCATACAGTGGAACCCTAGTGTTAAATCATTCCTTTCTCCCTTTTCTCCCGAATTTTAAACTGTGTGTTGAAGGGAAAAATTTTACCAAATCCAAGTTTTATTTTGGTACAAAAGCAAGGAAATGAAAATAACTCATAATCCTGCGTGGGAATCAAACCCACAACTGTGGCGTTTGTATAAACTGTAATTATATCACTTATAATTGATTATCATTTAATATAAATTATATGAAACAACACATATTGCACTAAATCGCTGTATTTTCGTTCACATTTTCGATTTAATTATAATCAGTGGAAACGCTAAATATTTACTTTGTCAAAGTAAACAATGTAATGATGTCATCGTGGCGTAATATTGATGTGGTCATATACGTTTTTCATTCCAAATACCAAACATTTACGCATCAAATTCGCCGTTTTCACCCTCCTTTCTCTACTTTACACCCAATTTCCGAGATATTGTACGTTAAGAGGCGGAACATAACGCCGCGTTTGTTACCAGAGCGAAAAATAAAATAATGTCAATTCTGCGAGTAAAAATCGAAACTTCAATAAAACGTTTCAAATATTTATTACTCAAAATATTTCAAAACAAAACCAAGAACAAACAAACACTTTTAAGACAAAATATGATAGTAACTGCTACTATCACACTTATACGGATATACAAGGACGTGAACGGGAATCTCCAATTACAATTCGGTCCAAAACATCAGATTATACATGATTGATTAAGAACTGGACGGGAAACTAATACTCCACGGATGATCACACTGAGACGTTGAGACAAATGTAATAAATGTGTAAAATATAGCTATTTTTGTTTTGACTATTGTTTTTTTTTCTTAAAATATAATATAACTTTATGTATACTTAAATAATACACAAAAGAAAAGAAGTTTAATAAATATATGATTTAATATAAAGTAAGTCTAATTAAACATAATTTTGCCTCAACAAGCTAAATATAAATATTCCTCTTGAGTGGAAATGAACGCGTAACTTTGGCGTATAATAGCTTTCCGATCTATTCCGCAGATAGCAGGCAGGTAGGGGAACCTAATGTTAAGATACCTCTGTTTCCCATTTTCCGCCTAATTCTTAAGACATTGTGTGTGGAGCGGCGGATCTCAACGCGGCGCTTCACTCCGTTACCAGAGTGAGGAATATTATTAAATATTTCATTTCTTTCGACTAGAAATTCAATCACGTATGGCGTTTACAGTCAAACGCTTGTGCCCCTCCGCTATATCTGGCCTCTATATACAGTCATGCTTTTTAACAAACACACACTGCCAACAGCACTGCCAATTACACACTGTATTGCAGTAATTTTTCACACAAGAATTACATAAATCAAACAAAATCAAAAATTATAAAGCGAAACACAAACCAATATACGATTCAGATTTAGTTCACAGTAATTCAACATAGAGTATAGAACTCTAATTTCATTACCGCGCGGTCTTAATTCAGAGTGCAGGGGTGAATTAGGGAAACATAACATTAGCATTTCAAATGAGATAATTCCGGAAGCGTGGATTAAGATCGGTTCTACAGTAGACTAGTTTGTGCCGACTTTGACTGTATTTAGTTGGCCTAGTTGCTGATCTGAGTTCTAAATTATATTCGTAGTAAATTATGTATTATGTCTGGATTCATATTTTTTTGTGAATTACTTTGATCTAACGTTGGTGCAGTTTGAATACTTCTTGCTTTACGATCAGCATAATGGTCATACTAAAAAACTAAACTAAAGTAGCTTCACGCCTCCCTCATTCCCTAGCGGGATAGTCACGGAGTACGGAGCGCCAAACGCTACGGTCTCTACAAACCTTTTTCGCCTCGTCCACTGTCCCAACCTCTTCATCCATGCCCTCCGGGCGGTCCTCATGCTTTTTACGTGACCTTCCTCCAGTATCTTTGATACTGTGTTTTCGAAGGTCAAGCGAGGTCTACCCCTACCTCTCTCTCTTACCACTTACTTTTCCGTCATAAATCTTTTTTGCCATTCTTTCATCACTCATTCGTTCGACGTGCCCAAACCAGCTGAGCACGTTCTTCTTCATTCTCACCGTGACATCCTCGCTAGTACCTGCCATTCTGTGTACCTCTTCATTGCGGATTCGATCAGCTAAGCTGACTCCGCATATCCTACGAAGACGTCGCATCTTCACAGCATTCATTTTTCTTTCATTCTTACTCGTAGGATCATGGTCATACTCGGAGGTTATATTATATTTCAGGCATTTTTACTATTATATTACTATTATTTTTATATTTTAACACGCAAAGTCTTACAAATTGGACGAAAGAGTTGGGAATAAAGTGACTTAACTCTAGGTTCTGCCTATCCTAATATTTAAAAGTGAAGTGAAGCCACGTAAAGGAGCAAAAATGAAGTTATATACTACTAGAGGGCGCGCGCGGCTCCGCCCGCTTATTAGGAGTGAATTCTAAAAAAACCACGAAACACGTGTTCAATAACATATTTTTAACAGTCTGAATTTAATTTTTTATAAAAATCGGTGGCAATTTAAAGATTTTTCCATATAAACTTTCAACCCCTTATTTGAACCTTTAGGGGATGAATTCTTAAAAACCATTGAACACGTGTTTCATGGTTTTTAAGAATTCACCTCCTAAGGGTTCAATGGGAAAAATCTTTAAATTGCCACCGATTTTTATAAAAAAATTAATTCAGACTGTTAAAGATATTTTATTGAATACGTATTTCGTGGTTTTTTTAGAATTCGCTCCTAATAAGCGGGCGAAGCCGCGCGCGCCCTCTAGTCTGTTATATTTTTAAACAAAAACCAATAAAAACATCAAATG
>JAAIXJ010000189.1:0-28804 GCA_013403705.1 Heliconius hermathena
TAATTCAAGCGGGCGAAGCCGCGAGCGGGTCGCTAGTGTTACTAAATAAATAACATTCTGGAATCCATTCTAATTCATATGGAAAGTTATTAATGTTATTTATTAATTTAAAAAAAACAATTCTCACAGGCAACGCAGAAATGACGGACGTATTCAAATGCAAGAAGGCTGGCACGCAGTGTTGTGCGCCGAAATCGAAAGTGCAAGAGGTCATCGGCGTTAACCGCAACGACTCCTTCCCGTTGGCCACTACTCATACCTATAGCTACACCCCGCACACCCACACCGCGCCTTATACGCTGCCTTTTACTACACCTTTACGTATGTATTGAGAAAATATGTATATATTATTTTAAATATTATTATAGAATAGAATAAACTTTATTGCACACGTAAAACAAAGAAATATATAAAATGAACAACAAGTAAACAAAGAAAAAAAAAACACGTATGCAATGTCGGTCTTATAGCTTTAAGCAATCTCTACCTCTCTCATATTGAAAAATAAATAAATATTTGAGTAACTAATAATAATCTGTTATTAATAAATCATGTATTTATTAATATCAGCTTCACGCTGTATCCTGCATACAGCAGGGAAAGGAGAGCAAACCTAGTACTAGGACATTCCGTTCCTCAGTTTCCTCAGAATTTTTCGAGACATTGCACGTTGAGTGGCGGAACTTAACGCCGGGCTTTTGCCTTAGTGCCAATATTAATAAATAATTCACTCGTGTGGGGATTGAACACACAACCACAGCGTTACAGTCACACCCTTGTGCCCCTACGGCACACCAGATAGTAAAGACATTCTTTTATAAATTATATACAATAGTAAAAAAAAAAATGTATTCCTTTAACGTTCATAATAATAACATCATATCACTATAAGTAAATAATAATTTCTTATTTTTAAACATTTTTAAAGTGTTATTCCACATATAGGAAAGAAAAATACTTTAAAACGTATAAAAATTTCGACGTAGCTCGATTAGAAAGTATGGCTTAGTGGTCAGAGCGCCTCGTCGGTTTCCAGGAGGCGCGGGTTCGAGTCCCGCTACGTTCAAAATTTTATACGTTTTCTAAATAAGTAATAATTTATTTATTTGGTAAATAAACTGCAATTAAGTAAACTGTAATTTATTAATTAATAATAAATATATTCCGTTTTTTTTCAGCCCAATACGAACCAAACTACGTGACGACATTACGAACCCCCGAGAAATACAATAAATACGTCTGCGGAGTGAAAGGTAATAACATAATATTAATAATAATTATAATATAAATTAAATACTACAAGTATTTGTCATATTATTACATAAACAAATAAAAATACTTTGAACTATATAAATATGGTTAAAAGTAAAAAAAAAGAAATTCTTAACAAATATGTATGTAAGTATATGTAAATATATTGACTGTCACGTTCCGCCTGAAACGAACGTGCGAGCGAGAGAGCGGAATAAATAATAGAGAAGCACGATCAGCCTGAGCGTTCACATTGTTACTTATAATTGTTACTTATAATTAAGCTGTATCATCAGCTTCACGTTGTATCCCGCACACAGCAGGGTAGACAGAGGGAGAGACACTCTGTTCCCTACTTTCCGCCTAGTTTTGGAGGCATTACGTGTTGAGTAGCGGCATTTAACGCCGGGCTTTTGCCTTGGTGCCAGGGCGAAGAAATGAAAATATAAATGTAACTAAATATTTCATTTCATCGAGTGGGGATCGGACCCACAACCAGTCGATTTTACAGTCACACTTTGTGCCGCTGCGCCACGACTGGCCTCAAGTCTGCTTATTTAAGTAAAAAATGTTTGTAATAAAGATTACAAATAAAGGTTAATTTATCAAAAAAAAAACAACTTCTTTGTATTATACACAATAATTATAACTCAGTGTTGATAATTGAAATCAATTCATACAGTTTGTCATAAATTTTTTCTTATGATGTTTTTCATTAATGTAAACCGACTCTATAAACAACCATTTATTTATCTTATTGTTTAATATATAAAAAAATATCTAATAAAAAGGCCTGTCGTGGCGCAAAGGCACAAAGTGTGACTGTAAAATCAACTGGTTGTGGGTTCGATCCCCACTCGAGGAAGTGAAATATTTATTTAGATTTATATTTGTAAACATTTTTAAAGTGTTAATCCACACTTAGGAAAGAAAAATACTTATTTAGAAACCGCGCCTCTTGGAAACCGACCTGGTCGGTTTTCAAGAGGCGCGGGTTCGAGTCCCGCTACGTCCAAATTTTTTATACGTTTTCTAAATAAGTACATTTATATTTTCATTTCTTCGCTCTGGTGTCGAGGCGAAGCGTGATGTCAGATCCGCCTCTCAAGACGCAATGTCTCCAGAACTCGGCGGAAAGTGGGGAAGGACGGTGTGTCTTAACACTAGGTTCTCTCTGCCTACCCTGCTGTGTGCGCTGGTTAAATTTTTAATTTTATCTAATAAAATATATTTAATTCAGGCAATGCAGAATTAAGTCGCATTCAAATAAAGCCAGCTTCACGCTGTAGCCCATATAGCAGGAATAAATAATATTTTTTGCCTTCCAGGTACATCAAGCCGTGCTGGCCGTGTGATGGGCGGAGAGGACGGAGAGCGTGGAGAGTGGTGCTGGCAGGTGGCTCTCATCAACTCACTCAACCAGTACCTGTGTGGTGCAGCTCTCATTGGCACTCAGTGGGTTTTGACAGCCGCTCATTGTGTTACTAAGTGAGTATAATAAAAAGAAATAACTAAAATAAGTTAATAAAGAATAACAAAAAATAATTATATTTTTTACTATTAATATTTATTGCTTTATTATAATTGTTTAGTATGTTGTCTCTCTGATTATGGGGAAAGTCATACGTTCATACCTTAATATAGGCACTTAACATTTTGGTCAACTTTTCAAAAAATTGGCTCTACCACCAAAGCCATAATTTATTTGTGAGCTGTAGAGTATATTCTTGGACCATTTGGTGACCTGGCCTTAAACTAATGTGATACCGTAGTCCTTTCCCCGGTTCATTTCTATACATATATTACAGGGTGAAATCTACCGGCATACGTTTCTAAATATAATATCTTAATATAATCGTAATAAAAAAGGAACTTTTATAGGTTTACTTTATTGTACGTTTATGAAGATAGTTTATATTGAAATCTATAGTACCTTGAAGCGCATAAAAAAAGCTTGTAAGTCAAATCAATCAAAATATACGAGATTATTTTATTAATCGATTTTGCAATTATAGAAAGAATACGAAAGGTGTCAAAATTATAGGTATTCATAGAAAAAAAATGACAAACTGCAATTCATTTAAATTGAGTGCAGATGCCCGCAAACGTTTAAGTTTGTCAACTTTATCAACAAATTGTCAGTATAAATTCTACATTTATTGACCTATAATCCTGAAAGTGATACGGGAGCCTCGGTAGGCGGTGTTATTTTTTAATGTGTTATAAACATTTTAAAAAATATTTTTTAAAATTATTTCCCAATATGATAAACGTGAAAAATAGTATATACATATAATAAGTTAATTAATATAACGTCATTTCCTTCCAGCATCGTCCGCTCAGGCGACGCTATATACGTGCGTGTGGGCGACCACGACCTCACGCGCAAGTACGGCTCTCCCGGCGCGCAGACGCTACGCGTGGCCACCACCTACATACACCACAACCACAACAGCCAGACGCTGGACAATGATATTGCTTTGCTGAAGCTACATGGAAAGGCTGAGCTTAAAGAAGGTGGGTTTTGGAATATGTGAAGCTTCTTACTGCTGCTGGATTCAGTTCAGAGGTTGATTGGGATGCGTCTCGGATCGAAGTGAAGGCTTAGAGCGTCCAGACATCAAATGTCATGTCAAATGGCAGAACTCAACGCCGCTCGCCACCCATATAATAGTATTATAAATAGTTAAATTATTATACAAAAATCCCCGTTCTCAGATCGACCACAATCATTGCGTTAGACGCTGTCCAAGTGACGCTAAATAGCTGCTCCGCTAAATATTCACTAAAATCGTCCAGAGAGTTGAAAATTAATATTTTTTATCTTCCCCGCAATATTAAAGGTATCATAAAAAAGGTTAATTCTTTTTTTTTGTATTTAGAGTACTAATAATTGTATATATTTTTTAACTTCCAGGAGTCTGTCTCGTATGTCTACCGGCGCGGGGAGTCAGCCACGCGGCCGGCAAGCGCTGTACTGTCACCGGATACGGGTATATGGGAGAGAGTGTGTATCATTTTTACTGTTATAATATATAAAAAGTGATTTTACATTTCATATGTGTTGCCAGTGAGAGGAAATGAAAATAATTCATTCCTCCAAGTGGAAACCGAACACACAACCACATATAGATACTCAGAGCCTGTCCCATTACGCCATTAGGACACATATGTAACTATATCCCGTAAATAGCAGGGAACGTCCGAAAATAGTGTATAAAATAAGACACTACGCTCCTTACTTTTTGCCGAATTCTGAAAGACGTTGTACCTGGCTAATACCATAGGAAATGAAAATATTAAATACGTAATTTCCTTGTTTATGAATCGAACCCACAACCTGTCGCTTATAATCACATCCAGCGTCACGACTGGCCTCAACATACTCGTATATATGACTTACGTACATATTTCTATAATATTTTACAATTTACTTCCAGCCGGTCCAATACCACTTCGTGTGCGTGAAGCGGAACTACCCATAGTGAGTGATGCAGAGTGCATTCGGAAAGTTAATGCTGTTACTGAGAAAATATTCATACTTCCGGCGAGTTCCTTCTGTGCGGGCGGTGAAGAAGGAAATGATGCTTGTCAGGTTAGTATCGTTATATAGAGAGTTGCCAGATGGCCTAGAAATTTGGATTTGTCCCGGAATTTTCCTTTTTGTCCTTTATATAGGAATTTCATTTTGTTGTTCTGGAATTCTTAAATACTATTATAGTTATATTTAATTAATATTATATTTAATAATTAAGCTTTAAAGCATCTTTTGCTTCATGACTGGAGTTACGTTTATGTAGGACAGTTTACATAATTAAAGATTTCAATGAAAATCAAATTGTGAACCAACAGTCCTAGGTAGTTTAATCTCGGATCGGAGTAGAACTCTAATTCCTTTCGTGGCCCCGAAATATTCCGGAAATAATAAACATGGATCTGGCAAGTTTCCTCACATATCAGGGTAAAGACAGGAAACTTAGTGTTAAACCACTCCGTGCTCCACTCTCCACCGGTATTTTTTTATATAAATTTATTAAAAGGATAATATCAATGCAATAATATATTTTATTTTTCTTTATTATTTTTCAGGGTGACGGAGGTGGTCCTCTAGTATGTCAAGACGATGGTTTCTACGAGCTAGTGGGTTTGGTGTCCTGGGGCTTCGGCTGCGGAAGGCAGGACGTCCCCGGTGTATACGTTAAAGTGTCCGCATTCATTGGTTGGATCAATCAAATTATATCCGTTAATAATTTATAAGTAAATTAAAAAATATATACTTTCAAAATCTGTCAAAAGACATGTCTTAAAATCAATCAAATTTAAAAAAAAAATGCTTTCGATTTTTTTAAATTTATTACTGCTTTGTTTATTTGGCCTTTAATAATGTAGAAATCTTGAGTCCTATTGAAAAACAATATTATTGATTGTGTGATTAAGAGGTAAACTAAAATACGCACATTTAGACATAATGTAGTATAAATAGATTTTTATTTTCTTTAATTCTTATCTTATGAAAAATAAAAAAATCTATTTATTGACCAACTTCTGTAAAAAGGGGAGGTCCTCAATTTGACTATATTTTTCCATAGTATTTTTTTTATCATTTTTAAAGTAAAAGTACCACGATCTTCTTATTTAATAATCTGCTTTAGCAGACACTGTTCCGTTAAAATTGATCTTTTCGTTTTAGAGAAAAATATTTATTAAATTATTTTAAAAATAGAACGCATTTACTTCCTAATTATTTATTGATAAGAGGTAAAATGTAAATAGAATGTATGTTAAGATATTTATTTTAGTTAAATAGTTTATTGATATAAACAATATTTAATTATTTTTCCCACCATTCCGTATTCAGTTCTCGAATTTAGTAATAACAGATTATAAAAATTCTTAAAAAAACATTTAAATTTGATATTGTATAACGTTAAACCTAGAAAAATAAACAAGAAATTTAATTTTTATTTTAAAAATTACAATACAATTTTATTATTCTAAGCATTGCGATTTTTTTTATTATAAACAACCATAGAGTCGCTCTGTTTAGATTTTTTAGTTTATAATTTATAAACCAAACAGTAAAGTTATCTAGTATTTAATTAATATATAAAGGCTATGGCATTGAACATTTATTATTATAAACCATTTTATTTTACATATTTAAATTGTTAAAAATGTAAATATTAATTTTATTTTAAACTTTCACTTCATTCTTTCAAGTGGAATAGAATAAAAGCATTTATAAATTGTTTTAAATAGAATATATTACTGTACTGTAAAATGTACTTAGTCTTCTAATAAAAATTAAAAAGAAAATAATTATTTTTTAATTACCTGTACATTTACCAGAATAGAACGATATTATTTATCTTTTTGTATTTGACTATAAGTTGACGCTAAATTGCTATACCGTATTCAATTGAGTAATAAGATATATTCTTAACATAGATAATTTGAAACACTTTTTCTTATGTGAATATGATAAAATAGTAAATAAGAAAAGAAACTAAACCAACATTAAAAAAATGCATTTTTTTAAATTATATCACATAATTATACAGGATGGAAGTGTCAGCCCCACTTTAAATGAAACCATAGTTATTTAAATTACCGTTTACTGTATACTACTTTAGTTTGTTTATTATATATATATTTTTTTATATATTATTGTATTATATTTTATATATTATCATATCATATTTTATATATTATATCATAATGTCGTCAATTAGTGATATTTCAAAAGAAGTTTTTAGCCCTTTGTCATCAAGTCAATCTTCCAGTAGTGACAGTTTCCACAGTATATCTTTTCCTTCTCTCAATGATACCCTTGATTCTTATTTCTCAACATGTTTGAAAAATTTCAATGTCATTCACATTAACGCTCAGAGTATTCCGGCTCATTTTCCTGATATGCTTGCATCTTTCGAGTCTCGTAATATTCACGCAATCCTTGTCTCGGAATCATGGCTTAAGCCATGTTTACCATCGTCTTGCTACTCATTACCAGGTTTTCAATTGATTCGCAATGATCGCATTGGAAAGGGTGGGGGTGGAGTAGCGATCTACCTACGATCTTATATTTCCTTTAACATTGTTAGCTCGTCTGTTCAACCTCCCCCCGCTGATTCAGCTGAACATCTGTTAATCGAGGTTCTTTTGTCCCATACAAAACTTCTTTTAGGTGTTTTCTACAGCCCCTCACTTTTAAACAATTACTTTATATCTTTGGAAAACTTATTAGAAAAAATGCTACCTTTGTACAGCCACTCCATCTTTATGGGTGATTTTAATACTTGCTTATTAAAAGACGATGTACGCAGTAAAAAACTTTTAACTATTGCAGAATCATGTAATTTGCACGTACTTCCCCTTTCTGCTACCCATATTTCCCCTGGCTGTGCTCCCTCTCTTCTTGACCTAATAATGGTATCATCTCCAGATTTTGTCTTAAAGCATGGACAATGTCCTGCTAATGCATTTTCCTTTCATGATCTTATTTATCTCTCTTATAAAATTCGTCCTCCCAAAATAAAATCAAGAATTCTTCTGCGACGTAATTTTGGTGGAATGGATAGAGATCGTCTATGTGACGATGCAAGTAAAATTGACTGGAGTCCAGTTATCGGTGCACATACAATAGATAATAAGGTGGAAATTTTTAATTCCCTGCTAGAGCAGCTATATGATGTACATGCCCCCATTAAGCCGATAAAGATGAAACACTTGCCAGCTCCTTGGATAAGCTCTGAAATAAAAAATCTGATGCATAAAAAAAACATGGAAAAGCATAAATATAAGCTCGATGATAGTGATGCTAATCGGGAAAAATATATAAAAGCTCGTAATCGTTGCAATACATCATGTAGAGATGCACAAAGACGCCATATCTATAATTCTGTCGAAAACGGCGACACTGCTAAAACTTGGAAATTTCTAGAGTCACTGGGAGTTGGTAAATCACATAAATCAATTTCAGTCAATATTGACGTTGATCTCCTCAATAACCACTTCACAGCATCTAATACAATTGATTCTGTTCATAAGAAGCAGACTATAAACGTTCTTTCATCACGATCTACTCCTCATACTCAACCGTTTTATTTTAAATCTTTTACTGAATGTGATGTTAAAAGGAATATACAGTCTATATCTTCGAATGCCGTCGGTTATGACTGCATAAGTCGTAATATGATTATCCCCATCCTTGACATCGTGTGTCCTATATTGGCTCATATTTTAAATTTTTCCATATCTTGTAGCAAATTTCCAGAAATTTGGAAAAATGCTCAGGTTATCCCCCTACCAAAAAATGGAAACCCAAAGACTCCTTCTGATTTTCGTCCTATTTCTATTCTTCCATTCCTATCTAAAATCCTTGAAAAATTAGTCCACAATCAATTGAGCCGGTTCTTTAGTACTAATTCCCTTCTCAGTCCTTTTCAATCCGGCTTCCGAACAGGTCATAGTACGACTTCTGCGTTAGTTAAGGTTACTGACGACATTCGACTGGGTATGGATAATAAAAAATGTACTATCTTAACACTTTTGGATTTTAGCAACGCTTTTAACAACGTTGATCATGATATATTGCTAAAACTTTTATATTCCTTCAACATATCTCCATCAGTAATAGATTGGTTTCATAGTTACCTCAAGGGGCGGCGGCAACGCATCAGTATAGATGAAAAATTCTCATCTTGGTGCAACGTCCTCGCCGGGGTACCTCAAGGTGGTGTGCTCTCTCCTTTGCTCTTCGCGATTTTTATTAACTCAATTACTCAGAATATTTCTTCTCTCTATCATATGTATGCAGACGATTTACAAATTTACCGACAGTGTAAGCTAGAAGACCTATCAAGTGCAATCAACGACCTCAACAATGACCTTGCTGCCATCCTCGGATGGAGTAACTTTTATGGTATTAATGTTAATCCAGCTAAATCACAAGTAATTGTTATAGGTAGTCAGGGTATAATACGCAAGATAGATTGGGCAGTTATACCAAGGGTTATATACGACGGAACCTGTATACCTTTTTGTGATACCGTAAAAAATCTTGGTGTTTATTTTGACCAAACTCTGTCTTGGTCGTCGCACATTAATATCATCAGCAAAAAAACGTTTTTTGCACTGAAGTCATTACGACGACTACAATCTTTTCTACCAATTCCTACCAAAATTATGCTAGCAAATTCTCTATTATTACCAATTCTTGATTATGCAGATGCAAGCTTCACTAATTTGTCCGAGGACCAACTTAACAAACTTGAGCGAATTCAAAATCTTTCAATTCGATTCATATTCGGCCTCCGTAAATATGATCACGTATCTGAGTATCGCTCTAAGCTCAAGTGGCTCCCTATACGCCATCGCCGGAATTTACGACTTCTTGCCTTCTTGTACTGTGTGTTATTTAGTCCTACTGCTCCCTCTTACTTAAAGGATAAATTTGAATTTATTAGTGCACCAGGAAATTTGGTTAGACCGTTACGCAACCTAACGTTGCGTCTTCCTGTACACAAGTCAAAATTTTTTGACCAATCTTTTACAGTGCAAGCTATAAAATTGTGGAACAGTTTGCCCTATAATATTCGTCAGGCAAAATCATTACTGACATTTAAAAAAGCTGTACGTCATCACTTTGTGACTACTTCATGAATTATCACTGTTTACATTGGATCTGTTTTATGTATGTATTATGTGTGTATATATTTATATGTATGTATTATATATATTTTACTGTATGTATGTATGTATATTGTTTATTAGTCTATGTATTGTATTATATTAGAAATATCTATATATCAGTATATTGTTTTGTTTATATCTAAATTCATTTATTTTTTATTAATATACTTTTTAACTACGTCCACCACCCACCTTCTTAATATTATAACAGTTTCTTTTCGCCCTAAAGGTTGTCTGGAAGAGATGGCTACTTAGCCATAAGGCCACCTTTTTGTACATTTGTTTTCTTTTCTGTTTTTTTTTTGTGTATTTTATATAAGTGGTGTACAAATAAAGAAATAAATAAATAGTTTTAACTACTCCATAAAAGCCTTATACAATTTTTTTTCCCCAAAATGAAAAAGTGATTTTTTCAAACAAAATTAATAATAAAATCGTTTTAAAATAAAACGCCATTTGTCAAGAACGACGCACGTAGACATAAACCTATCAAAGTTAAACCGCCGCATACGCCTCATTCCGAAATCGAGTCGTAGGTATTGGCGGCAAAGTTCAAAGTTGCTTAACCTTTAGTAGTATTTTTGTAGTAGTATGTGTTTACGTTATTGGTATCTATATGCGTAACTGCGATACAGGAAATATAGGTATGGATAAACATCGTGAAATGAAAAAAAATTCCTACGTCTAAACTGTTGAGTTATCTTGATTAATTTCTTAATTATATATTTAAATACAAACATAAATAACATATTTAAAGAACTACATAAGACAGACAATGATATAAATTTTTATCTTTTCACGTGTTACGGAGTAAAAACTTAAATTCAAGGTAATAAATACGTTTCAAAAGGGTGAAATTTTAAATTTTTTAATTTTTAAAAAAATTAATTTAATTTTTAATTTAAAATCAAATTATTTTTTTTTCAGCTTCACGCTGTATCCCGCACACAGCAGGGCAGACAGAGGGAACCTAGTGTAAGACACTCCGTTCCCCACTTTCTGCCGAATTCTGAAGGCATTGCGTGTTAAGTGGCAGAACTCAACGCCGCGCTTTGCCTCGACACCAGAGCGAAGAAATGGAAATATAAATTTAAGTAAATATTTCATCTCCTCGAGTGGGGATCGAAATCACAACCAGTCGGTTTTGCAGTCACACTTTGTGCCGCTGAGCCACGACTGGCCTCAATATAATATATATTTTAATTATTTAAAATTCCTACTACTTCCGAATGAGAATACAATACGAATGTAAAACAATAAAACAAATCTAAAGTGCTTATATGTTTATTATAATCAAATCGCAATTACACTAAATGTATATTATATTAAATATATGCTACAAGTCAGAAAAAACATCAAAAATATTACAAAATAACATCAGTGCATATATTTCTTAGGCTTTTTTTTATTATTAATCAAAATACTGAAAAGTCAAATATGTTAATATGTTAGGGATACAATAAGTAACTACAATCTTTACATAGTAAATGTAAAACGAAGCCGTTTCTCAAGTATGTATCCTTATATCGTTCAAACTAGGCAACCAAGTTTAATATAAGTGTAATATATATCGTGAGGTTAGAGCATAAACCAGCTAAAAGCTTATTAAGCAAATTAATGCAGGAGAGAAAAACATATTTAAAAAACTATGAGTTATCATCAGGTTTTTATAATTTGGATATTTTTTTTGTATTCATTACTATATGAAATAAATAAATGGTGAATATGTTATTTATCTCGATTTTTGTTTTTTCATTCTGTGTTTGTTTATATTTTCGAATAAACATATAATACACATAACGAAAAAACAAAAAAACGCTTTAGCAGGTTTACACTCTCAAGCCGACGATATGTAAAAATACTGTCAAAAGAAACGTCAAATTTGAAAAAAAAAGAAATATGTTAATATTTTTTTAATCCCTAATTTTTTTTATTCTGTATTACACGAACATTAAAAAAATATAATCCACTTCAACCACTCTATTAATTAAAATCGTATTATTATAAAACCGAATCGATCGATGAAAGTTCTAAGTGTATATCGGCCATACTTATAGTGGGAGCGGGCGAAGCCGCGAGACAATATTATTTATAAATTTTTCCATTGATTCCGTTATATAATTTTAACATGACTTGACGTTAATTTTATGTTACAATTTAATAATATTTTATTCTACAAGACGTTTTTTCTTCAATTTATTATAATCTAATTTATAATATGTTAACTTAAATAAGGTGGCCATTTCGGTGGATCTAAAGCGTACTTTTATAAAAAAAAAAACATGATTGATGGGTTTTTGGCATATTTTTTAAAATATATTGTATATCTAATAAATTTAAAACTAGTATAACTGACCGACAATATACCGCTATCAGATAGAAATAATGTAATTTAAACTTTAAAAGATAATTGATGTTTAATGATTTACCATTTTAACGACATAGGTTAGACGACAATGTTTACAGTAACTACAACAACAAAAAATATGGGAAAATTTATATTTTAGCCTATTGGAATTTGAAATAAACAATGATTTCTGCATACATATAACAAACAAATATATCCAATTTGGATTTGAACCAGCAAGACAGTAAATGAAACATATAGAGGCTAGGCCACTAGCACATATTGCTTACTTTATATAGATAATTTTTTGTACTTCAGTTATATGAAGTGTAGATATAAAAACAACGAAATAAAAAAAATGATATTTATTCTGATATTACTGACTTTAACTTTTAAAGTAACATTGATATAAGATAATTCATTATTATAAGTATTTGAGACATTCCGTTCTCAATTTTCGAGACATTGTATGTTGAGTGGGCGGTTACACCACTTTTTGTCTTTTTTAAACATTTTTAAAGTGTTATTCCACACTTAGGAAAGAAAAATACTTATTTGGAAAACGTACAAAAATTTTAACGTAGCGGGACTCGAACCCGCCTCTGACCAATAAGCCATACGTTCAATCCTGTCGGCCATAGCCTGGTCGGTTTCCAGGAGGCGCGGATTCGAGTCCCGCTACGTCCAAGTTTTTATACGTTTTCTAAATAAGTACTTTTTGTCTTGTTACCAGAGCGACGAAAAGAGAATCATTCTCTTCTTCAATTAGGGATCGAACTGATAACCGTCGCGTTTACAATTAGACATTTTGCCGCTGCCTCACAATTGCCTCAAATAATTAAAAAAAAACATGTTTTTTTTTAAAGTAAGAGTTAAATCATGTGACAATCCTCAAACAAATTTATAAGTAATACTTTTTTAGAAAATTAATTAAGTATTTTTCTTTCCTAAGTGTGGAATAACACTTTAAAATGCTTAAAAGTGTTTAAAATGCTTAAAAATTTATGAGTAATTTTATACATTTTTCATTATCTATATTTCATATAAATTGCATTAAATATATTTTTATATGTCAGTTGTCGTTTCTTTCAACCAATGGTTTCTTATGTGAAGCGGGCGCTGGTAGTTTTGAGGGTTTCTTAAACGACATCGATCTGTTAACATTTTCTTTGCCGTTTTGTTCTTGTTGCCGCTGGAAGAAGAAAAAAAAACAAGTATAAATAAGAGGCTAACTTTTATAATTGTTTTTTATATATTTTTATAGCTAAATCTTTGATGTATTCTGCATATGTAGACAGAGGTACTATTAAGACACTACATTTCCATTTTCTGCAGAATGGTCGATACATTGCATATTGAGTGGCGGAACTCAACTCCGCTTTGTCTTGTTACTCGATCTAAAGCTAGGAAATGAAAATAAAAAAAATATATAATAAAAAAAAATCGAAAAACTTACCCTCTTCAAATAAATATCAGTTTCAGATGTACACTTAACGATGGGGTTGGGGTTCGACGCCGGGTCGCGTACGGGGGGTGAGGGGGCCGCGAATACCGCGGAATCCTCAGAGACCGTGGATTCAGTGTCACTACGGGGCTCGTTGTCATTCTCTACTAGGATGCAATCCTGAAAAAAATTATGTAATTTAACTTTCAAAATACACCAATACCTCGCTTTGCGTCGTTTCGTTTTGCGTTGTTTTCGAAGTTGCGTCGCTGCTTAATTTTTACTGACTTTCACTGTGCGTCGTTAGGTTTTCGAAGTTGCGTTGTTTTGGATTCGAGTCTCTAATTTTTTTTTATTTTTTTTTCCTAAAATATGGCAACACCTTTGTTTTTAATTGCGCCATGCCATCAAAATTTGGGGATTCCATTTCTAACAAAAAATCTACGCAAATTTAATACAATTTTATTTTCACTTTGTTTTGCTTGTTTTAGAGTTCAGTTTAACTATGCAGTGTGAGGTAATGTAATGTGTTGTGCATTTTTAAAAAGAGAATAATTAATTTACATATATAAAGTTTTACGTCGTGTTTTTGGTTACAAAAAAGATAAATATTTCCCCAATATATTTATGGGCAGAGTTATATTCTTTTTTACATAATTTTTTAATTTTTCTATCCAAATATGAGGGAAATGAGCGCTGCCGGTAGAATTGCCAAAAAAACTATCAGCTTGGTGACAAAATTAGTTATTTTTTTTTTAAAAGTAGTATTTTCGTAAGCCTGGAACCTATCTTCGATCATTAAATGGTTTGCTATACAAAATCTATTTTCACTTTGCGTCGTTTTAATTTGCGTCGTGTTTTTTTGGAACGTAACCCCGACGCAAAGCGAGATATTGGTGTAATCAAATATCAAGATATGATATTTTTTAAGCTTGGGATTCATGAAAGAGGTACGCGTGAGCCCCCACACAGCGCTAAAGTACAGTACGGTCATGTCGGAGTCATGGCTACCCTGAAGTTAGCTGTAGATTTGATTTTCTTACATTTAATGATGATTTCTTTTCGAGTTAATAATAATAAACTCTTTATTGTACACCCAAAAAAGAAATAATACAATACAAATATAAGAACATGTACAACAGGCGACCTTACCGCTGCTATGCTATACATAAACATACACAAAGATAAATACATATGTACATACTACTTACATACATACATACATAATATACAATTAAATCAGCTTCACGCTGTATCCCGCACACAGCAGGGTAGGCAGAGGGAACCTAGTGTTAAGACACTCCGTTCCCCACATTCTACCGAATTCTGGAGGCATTGCGTGTTGAGGGGCAGAACTCAACGCCGCGCTTANGAATCGAACCCACAACCACTCGATTTTGCATAATATACAATTAATAAATTATTTATATAAATTATTAATATTGTGCATTAGTTCACAAAATCCAATATCATGGCGGCCACAACTTGTTCACCGTATTGTACAGTAGAGTAGTAGTAGAATAATATAGAATCTGCATGTAAGTTAGAATGTAGTAGGATTTAAGCCCGCGATTCTTTCGGTAAATTGTCTAAAGTACATTTGACAATTGGGTTGTGTAAACTTGCAATTTGGTATTGGTATGGGGTTCATTATCATTCTTTATGAGCACACTTTTTGAGGTCAGTCGTGGCGCAGGAGCACAAAGTGTGACTGTAAATCGTTGGTTGTGGGTTCGATCCTCAAACGAGGAGATGAAATATTCATTTAAATTTATATTTCCATTTTTTCGTTCTGGTGTCAGGCAAAGCGCGGCGTTGAGTTCTGCCACTCAACACGCAATGCCTCCAGAATTCGGCAGAAAGTGGGAAACGGAGTGTCTTAGTACTAGGTTTCCTCTGGCTACCCTGGTGTGTGCGGGATACAGCGTGAAACTGATAAGTACACATTCTTATAGGAAATAAATAATAAAATTTTTGATCATAAAATTTTTGTGACATTACAATTATTTAAAACTTAACAAAATTTTATATGTTATTATTGAAAATTTGTATGTAAATAAGGATTTGAATCTGCACCATGACACCAATAATAATTCAAAAATTTAATTAGGGGAACAGTGTCATAACACTAGATTCTCTCGGCCTACATATGGTTTACTATATAAAAAATTAATACATACATCATCGACACTGTTCTGTCTCATTTCTCTAAATCTGGCTAGAATTCGTTCGTGAGGTGATGTTGCCGCGAGTGTCCTTGGATACCTGTATTCAGCCCGCACTGGGGTATTACCTAAAATAAAATACATATGTAAGTAAAAATAATATTTTTTTTATAATTTATTTATTCTGTTCCCCACTGAGAACGTGGGGAACGCAGTGTCTTAACACTAGGTTCCCCCTGCCTACTCTGCTGTGTGCGAGATACAGCGTTAAGCTGATTAATTAGATTTTTAATTTCTTTACTTTTTTATTTATAACTTCACCCTGTATCCTGTATAGGGAAATCTAGTGTTAAGACACTCAGTTTCACACATTCTGTGCTGAGCGGCGGACCTCAACGACTTGTCAACCACACTTTGTACCCCTGTGCCATGACAGGCCTCAATAAATTTTATATATATAAAACAAATATACATACCAGAAGGACAATACACTGCGTATTCCTGATTGAGACACCTAGCTTCCAACTCTTCCAACCTCGACACTTCTTCCCTGAGTCCATTATAAAACTGTTCAATCTGCCGTTGTATTGTATTTAACGTGTGTTTTTGAGTGTCACAGTGGGACTGACTGGTGGTAGACAGTGTGGAAGTCGTGGTAGATATGCAAGATAACTCTTGGATTGATGATGTAGATTTTTTCTGTAAGTAATTAGTTTCTTTTATTAATGTTGTGTTAAATAAAGTGGTTAAGCGTTTTAACACTATGTTTTCTCTACCTAACATGATAAAGCATGAATGTAAAGAAAAGTATCCACCAAACCAACAGGTCCACTTACATGAACTTTCTGGACAATGGACTCTATATTTTTTTGACAATTCTGTTCTATACTTTCAATGAATCTCCTGAATTCTTCTTCTAGATTGGTCATGGTTTGATTGTTTTCTTCTAAAAGAGCAGCGGATTCAGACTGAAATTACAAAATGATAAATCAGATATTTTATTTTTATTATTAATAAAAAAAATAGAAATTTGACATACTAGTAGATAGTTTTCGTCGATTGGTAAAGGTTTGATCTTTTCTTGGTGTAAATATTTAAAATAACATAATATAATAACTGTAAATAAATTAAAATAAAATTAAATTAAATTAGCTTCACGCTGTATCCCGCACACAGCAGGGTAGGCAGAGGGAACCTAGTGTAAAGACACTCCGTTCCCCACTTTCTGCCGAAATCTGGAGGCATTGCGTGTTGAGTGGCAGAACTCAACGCCGCGCTTAACCTCGACACCAGAGCGAAGAAATGGAAATATAAATTTAAGTAAATATTTCATCTCCTCGAGTGGGGATCGAACCCACTGTAAATAACTTATATAAAATGTAATAAAATTTTATTTAATTGATAATAAATTACGTAAATTAAAACAAAAATTCTGTCCATTCTTAAGCAAGAAAATTGAAAATATATGCATTATATTCCACTATTTAATATATTTTTAATCATTATTAATTGAAAAAAGAACAAAAAATTACAATTACTATGATTTTTTTTTAATAAGACACTGCATAATTGTGGGTTTGATTCCATGATTCTATATAAAATAATTCTAATATACCCAATCTTCTCTTCTCGCAATCTTTCCATTAGGTTCTCTCTCTATTTATGTGTTATGAAGCTGTAAAAAAGCGTACCTGTATGTGTGATTGAGTTTGTTTAATTTCCTTCACTAGTTTTGTTTTCACTTTTTCAGCAACAGCTACAGTACTTTCGCCCAAGTTTTCAAGCTGGTCAGATAAACCAACGCTATCTGAGAAAATAAATATTGAAATTATTGTAAAAAAAATATCTTTGTTCCTTACCATAGTAGGAAAATTAGAATACTTTTTCCTCAGAGTGAGTAATGAACCTAGCTATATTGATAAATATAATAAAAGCTAAAAAAACTTACGAGTTTTATATTTTTCATGAAGTATATTCAAATCGGCCATACATAGTTCCAATTCGTTTTTAACTCTTCCCAAATCCAATGCTGACTTCTCATTCTCCTCTTCATTTACTTTTAGTAAATTCTTCATCCATTCAATGTCTTTAGCAATTTTTTTTTCAAAATGACTCCTTTGTACTTCTAAATCAATTATTCTCTTCTGCATCTTGTTTTCTAAAAAGTTCCTTTCAGATTTAACATGGTTTTCGATTCGTTTCCTTTCTTCTTCTGCCCATTTGTTGAGTCTGTCCTCAGATTCTTCTTTATCGTTCTGTATGTTTGCAAGTTGTTCTGTTATATGTTTGTCTATCTGTAATTTTTCTTCTAGAATAGCCTGAGTGAAAAAATAATTAAATGAATTAAAAACATAATATTAAAAACAATGCCAATATAAAATCCAAGATGTTTTTTAACATGCCATTTCATTTCTATCTATCCTATAAAAAGCAATACATTCAGAAAGAAAGAAAAGAGCACAGCGACACATCGGCTGACTTTAAGGGCGATGGTTTGAGTCTCATTCGAGAATTAATTATTTAATTTTTTTTCCCTAGAAGAAGTTAGGGTTAGGATTAAGAGAGTAAAGTTGAGTCCTACTACATAATTTTTTTTAGAATTTGAAATATTTTACAAATATAAATGTTTAAAAAAACAACTCACTGCAATTTTCACTTCAACATTTTCGTTCAATTGGCCCCTAACTTGACACCTACGTTCATGTTCCTCGCTGGCTTCGTGAATCAGTTTAGATGATGCACTTTGAACTCTTATATCATAATCGTAGTGGGATTTATGTAGTGATAATATGTTGCTTGTTGTGTTTGTACGCTGAAAGTTATGTATATCATTATTATTGAATGGAATAATCATAAAAAAAATGTGGAAGTATAGAGAATTCAATACTTGTAAGTGCAAGTATTGAATTCTCTATATTTAGTAAACGTATAAAAATTTGAATATAGCGGGACTCGAACCCGCGCCTCCTGGATACCGACCAGGCGCTTTGACCACTAAGCCATACGTTCACATCAAGCTTCGTCGAAATTTTTATACGCTTGTTACAACTTATTTATGTTATTAGCATCTCTGTAGGGTGATTTTTAAGTAAGGTTTCCTAAGTGTGGAATAACACTTAAAAAATGTTAAAACCACCCACTAAAGTACTCGTGAAGTTGTACCGTGAAGTAGTCGCCGAAGTTGATTGCACGTGGCCAAGCACTCTTGCAACCTCGCGAATGGCTTTAGTATTTAATTGTAATAGTCTTGTTTTAGAGAGACTTATAATATTAAATGTAAGAAAGAAGGAAGCTATTTATTAAAAATCGAATACATTTAGTGTTTTCATTAAATAAATTTGTAAACAAATTATAATTGTATAATAAGTCGTGGCGGAGGAGCACGCGCATGCGACTGTAAACGCCACAGGTTGTAGGTTCGTTTCCCACTCGAGGAATTGAAATATTTTTTTTTTATTATCAGGTTCACGCTGTATCCCGCACACAGCAGGGTAAGCAGAGGGAAATTAGTGTTAAGACACTCGGTTCCCCACTTTCCGCCGAGTTCTGGAGGCATTGCGTGTTGAGTGGCAGAACTCAACGCCGCGCTTTGCCTCGACACCAGAGCGAAGAAATGGAAAATCTAAATTTAAGTAAATATTTCATCTCCTCGAGTGGAGATCGAACCCACAACCAGTCGGCTTTACACTCACACTTTGTATATCTCCTCAATATTTAATATTTTAATTTCCTCGCCCTGTTCACGAGGCAAAGCGCAGCGTTAAGTTTCGCCACTCAACACCTCCAGAATTAGTTACTCTTAACATTAGATTCCCAGGTTCCCTGTTATGTGTGGGATTCAGAGATAACTTAATAATAATACTAATTAAAAAAAGTAAAGTCAAGATATTATGAAATATAAAACTATAAACTTACCCAAATATCAAGAAATTTATTTATTTTCGAACTAAGATCAGCTTGTCCAGCTTTTTGCAAGCAATTTTGTATGCATGTTGCAAATTTTTCCAGAATATTCTTTACTTGTTCGCTTTTTGCGTTCAATATTTGTACGAATTGAGCAGATTGAGTTTGTGAAGCTGTTGCTATTTCTTCTTGCATGGCTGTCTTTATTGCTGTCACCTACAAGTCAAAATATTTTGTATATATTCCTCCATTACTAGCAGACAATACACGGAACTACACAGGGTATAATGTTGAAATTTGAAATATAGTCGTAGGTTCCTTCCTGATTACGACAGGGTTTGTCAACAATCATACGAGATCAATAAATATATGTGCTTTAAATATATGTGTCTTATGGAGTATGCAAACGAAATCGAAGGCAGCGACAAGTTAATAATTAAATAATAATAAAATTTTACCCTGTTCATAGTATCCATAGTGTGTTGCACCATCTTGTCAAGTTTCTGTTTATTCTGCGCGTGCATTTGCGTATTATCGTCGGTGTATAATTCTGAAAAAATAAACAACAAAAAATCTAAGTAAAAAAACATTAAATCAAATTAGCTTCACACTGTATCTCGCACAATGCAGGCAAGGCAGAGGGAACCTAGTGTTAAGACACTCCGCTCCCCACTTTCCACGGAATTCTATAGGCATTGTGTTGAGTGGCAGAACTCAACGCTGGATTTTTGCCTTGGAGCCAGAGCGAAGAAATGAAAATATAAATGTGAATAAATATTTCATCTCCTCGAGTGGGGATCGAACCCACAATCAGTCGATTTTACAGACAAACTTTGTGCTGCTGCGCCACAACTGACCTCAAAAAAAACATTAAATATCATAAATTATGTATAATTAGTATTGAGGCCAGTATGCTTGTACTTGCAAACCGCACTTGGGAAACAGACTGTTTCTCCTCGCTTTGGTAACAAGACACATCGTAACGTTAAGTTACACTACTCTGCGAAATATGTCCAAAATTAAGTGGTGCTTTCGAAACGACCTTAACGCAGTGATTTCCACAAAGGCACAGCATTAGGGGGATACAGGGTGAAGTTAAAAAACTTTACCTAAATTCATCTGAAAGTCGCTCAACGCCTGTGTCAGTGCACTGACAAAATTGTCAGTTCCAGAAGTCAGGTTACTTCTGTGTTGCGATGAAACCTCGCGATAAGTTTTAGTAATTTCTAGGTTTGTTGATTCCACAGATCTATAAAACAAAAAATATATATGGGATTATAAAGTGTGTTGTGGGTTTGATTTGCATTAGGAGGAATGTTTATATTGAAAAATGATTTTATATTCTCCTTCAGGAAAAACAAAGTGTGGCAGTAGAAGCTGACATCCATCATATTTAAATCACAAAAAAAAAACTGTTTCATCATAAGCTTTCTTTATCAAAAACTTACAGATATTCTAGAGATCTTGAGCACTATAGAACTCTGAACATTCAGAGCATTAAGAAAAAGTAGAATGGAGACTGGGCCTCTCTTTATTCCTTTTATCAACACTATGCAACAATATCTGCTCCACTAATGTAGCGCCTATACATTTATAAAATCTGCTTAATGCTGTATACTGCAGAAGGAACCTGGTGTTAAGACATTCCATTCCCCATTTTCCGCCGAATTCTAGAGGTATTGACGCTTTACCTATATTATATATTATAAATATTAAAATCAAATCAAAATCAGCTTCAGCACCTAGTGTTAAGACACTCCGTTCCCCACTTTCTGCCGAATTCTGGAGGCATTGCGTGTTGAGGAGCAGAACTCAACGCCGCGCTTAACCTCGACACCAGAGCGAAGAAATGGAAATATAAATTTAAGTAAATATTTCATCTCCTCGAGTGGGGATCGAACCCACAACCAGTCGGTTTTGCAGTCACACCTCGTGCCGCTGCGCCACGACCGGCCTCAATATATTTTTATATATATATTTTATATGTATAAATATTATTATTATTATATTCAATTTCTTTGAATGATCGATTTACGACCAGCCCTGTTTAAGGTCACGCACTTGTGCCCCTGCGCCATGACTGGTCTCAATACTTATGACACCAGAATATTTATCGCTAAGTTTTCTCTGCCTATTTCATTAACAGCAACAAAAATAATGATTCCCGAAACAAAAGTTTGCCTACATAGTGAAAAAATGGTTCATCTTTTTCACAAAATATAATATTAAATAAATAGTCTTATACACCATATTAATGCTTATATAAAAGCAGAGAGGCCAATTCACTTATTTCAAAACACTCACTTTCTTTTATCAACGCTATGTAATAATGTGGCTGCATCAGTGGCGGCCATGTCCGCCGCCTTTAGTAAGGCTTGTGCTTGTGCTGAGAGGGTGTTCTCCGTTGCGGAGTGACGCGACACTAAGTGACGTTGCTCTTCGTACTGCTGCTTTGTTGATTTTAACTTCTGGAATTTTAAATTTATTGTTGTGTTATTTTGGAAAATTATCATAATAGACTAACATAGGGTGTTGCGTTTAGTTTCTTAAAATTTAAAGAAAAAAGGAACATATGATAATAGTGTAATAATTGTAAAATTGATTCTAGGAAATAAATGGCAGAATTCTTTTATGGATTAATTGTAGCCCAAAAAAGTTTCCATTTTGCGATTTAATTAAATTGTCTATTTAAACTATATAACAGTGGTTTCAATTTGGGGCTAAGGTTTTATTTTCTGAGATTTTTTTGTTTGTAAGATTTTTAGGAACATGGACCACCCAGCCCTCAATATTTCTATGTCTTTGCGCAAACCTTCATTGTAGTAATGAATAATAAAGTATCAAAAACCACTCACATTAAAAGTATTAACCAATTCGGTTTTCGTATTCTGAAGTTTCTGCTCTGTTTTTTCCAAGCACTTGTCTTTTAACTCCAATCGACAGTGTAGTTCTGAAAAGACAGTCTCCATTTTTTCCTTCTCCTCCTCCATAGCTCTCTTTTTGAGGAGTAATTCTTGTATCTCCTTTCTTTGTTCTTCTTGCTTTAGTGTCATTTCAGTGAACGTTTCGTTTGCTAAGTAGACGCCTGTAAAATATAATAATATATTTATACAATAATATATTTGAAAAAAACATTCCAATAATAAAAAATATATTTAATATAAATAAATCCATGGATTTTTTAAATTTATTCTTAAGGGTCATGTATAAAAAATTCAAGCAAGTTATAGATTCAATTTAAAACAGAAAAAGTTCTGATGGTCAATATAGACAGAAAATTCATTTTCACTACTTAACAGTACATCACTATTAGAAACGCTGAAGAGTGAATAAAAGGCAGCCAACAGTATAGTGTAAAAAATATACCTGGTATATTTTCCCTTTCAACTAGACTAAAATAAAAAAAAAGGATTTTTAAAATAATGAAAAAAGTAAACAAAAACTAACCATTCTTCTCTCTAGCTGCATGCAAATCTCTCTTCAACCTGTCAATTTCCTCCGCATAGTCCTTCAAAATTGCTTTCTTCGTCATTTTCTGGTTAACTTCAGGTTTATTCTGAATGTTCTTAGCTCGGTTTGCATATTCCAATGTACTCATTGTTTCTTCTAAATCCTTGTGCCCAGGGGAAATGGTCGCTATGATCGAGGTTTTAGTTCTGCCACCGAGAGATTCTTGTAATATTCTTGTTAGTTTAGATTCTCTGGAATATAAAAAAAAAATATTGAGTTTAAAACTAGAATAAAATCGTGAGACAAATTTTTTTTTATAACAAACATCACTATGAACTTTTTAAAATACTTATAAGTATTGTATGTACTTGTAAGTGTAGATGTACAGAGTAATATTTTTAATTATAGATTATAGTTAAAAGGAATAGGATAATAATAGTGAAGATAATACTTTGCTCTTTTTTAAAGTTTATTTAAGATAGATAGATAACAATTTTCTTCAAACAAACAATCTACAAAAACTAAAAGCTTTTTCCTGTTTTCTAGTATTAGTATCTATCACATTTTTAAGCAGTAATAAAAATGGTTCTCTCACCTATAGGGTATATGTGGATGTCGTTCCACCAACGCAGTTATAACCCTACCGAGTGTAAGTAAACTTTGGTTTATATTAACACATTCTCTGGCCCTTTCTCTCTTAGCAGGGTTATCAGACCCTGCTTTGCTTATATTTTCCGATCCAGCCAAGTCGACCAAGTTAAGTTTCCCTATTTTTACTAATTCTTCACCTTCCGGACTGTTCTCCTTCATATGTACCACTATTGTGAATACAGTGTGGGAGCGGCTGTAAAGAAACATTTATAATTATAGTTAATTAATGAGAAAAACTTAGATATAACTTATATTTACAAAACATAAAAAATTTACTGCTTCGGGACTCGAACCCACGATCACGTTCTTTTATCTTGTACAGTATGTTGAAATCCTTATTTTTATTCTAAAAATAGCTTTCTTTCCCTATTGTGAAATATTATTTTTAAATATATGTTAAAAAAACTACTGCTTTATTTTGACAGGGACTTTATTTAATGATAAGGAAAAGACAATGAGTACACAATAAATTTCGAACCCACCCCCCACCATCTATTGTGTACATAGGAAGACTGCACCATAAACTCCAAATAAATGAATATAATAGAAAATAGATTTTTATATATGTAAATATGTATATGTGTATTATTTATTCAAATTCAACTTGGTCATATGGTTTTTTTTAAATTTATTTATCATCAGCTTCACACTGTATCCCGCACACGGCAGGGTAGGCAGAGGGAACCACCGAGTTCTGTAAGCATTGCATGTTGAGTGGCGGAACTCGACGCCGCTAATTTATTTATATAGAATCAAAATTAAAGTAAAATGATTATATAGCAATTATTAAACAATTGTAACTTTGTAATGAAATACAAATTCTACAAAAAATGTATAATGTAATTTCTATATAATATGTTTACAATAAAGTTTTTACTTTTTTTAGTAATTATAACTATTGTTATGCATTTCCTAAAATATCATTTTATTTATACATACTCTAAATATTGACATGGTCTAAGTAAAAAAAAACAAAAACAAAATTAAATAAAATGATAATTGCAGAAACCAATGTAAATGATAAAAAAATAATGCTTTATTAATATACTTTTATTAAAAAGTAATGATTGCTACATAAAATACCAATTTGAAGAGAACAGCACTATTTAAAAGTTTATTTATATCTATAAAACTTACAAAGTTGTTTTCACATTAATTGACTGGTTGCTGCAATATCATACAAATCAAATTTAAATTAAATAATTAAACAAAAAAATGTAATATATTAAATAATATATTACCTAGATTGAGCATTCATGAGAGTGGAGGCAACTCTTTTCCTTTCCTGTCCTTGCGCCATTATCTTGTACACTTCATTTTTATTGTACACCTTTAAGAAAATAGCAAATATGTATATAAATTAAATATGTAATGTTTTTTTTCTCATGATATTATATCTCATTTCATATTGTGGGGTAGGCAGAGGGAAGGGTTAAGACACTTTGTTCCTCACTTTCTTTCAGCTATATTTTTGTGATATTGCGTATAGAGTGGCAGAACCCAATGCTGTGTTGTGGAGCCAGAAAATGAAAATTATTCTTTCCCCCAAGTGGGAATTGAACCCACATATCATATTCATTATTAAACAGTTGGCTGTAATTAAATAAATAACAAAAATCACTTGTTCAAACAGTGATTACAAAACAAAACTTACAGTAATCTCTTCCAATCCATTTACAATATTAGCACCTTTTCTCGTAACATCCTCATATATTCTAAGTTTACTATTATCTTCAGAAGTAGAAAGCAAGTCAAATAGTTCTTCATTATAAAGTTCCAAGTAAGACACTCGGACAGTATACTCGGTGTTTGAAATGCGGAGTTCGTCAAATAGTTGGCTTAGAGCCCTAGGTATTATGCCTGCTAGAGGATCCTGGAAAGTAAATTAAATTATTGTTATTTTAAATTTAAAGCTTACAAGTGATTGTATTAAACAAATATAAAATTATTTTTATAAATTATTTTATAGTTACTATTTTCTATGTTTTAATACTTGTTTGTACAAAGGAGCCAAAACATTAAAAATAAGAACAAAAACGTTAAGTACATATGCTTTAACTTGAAAAACTACAGCTTAACTACATTTATAGTTAACAAAAAAATTGTCTCATTTCTTAATTCCCTTTGTCTTTTATTGACGCAGAAAACTTTAAAAACTCTCTTACAGTTTGCCATGTAGTTTCATTATTTGCAGCTTCGCCAACCATAGTATGAGTTTTGCCAGTGCCTGTCTGTCCATATGCAAATACAGTGCAGTTGTATCCCGCCAACACTTCCTCTATTAGAGGACTGACTACTTCCTGGTATACTTCAACCTGGAAAAATCAAAATGATATATAATATCTCCAGAAAACAGTGAAAGAAATAACAAAAGAAATAAATTTAATACTATTGTACAAAAATATATTGGGAGAATATTTATAGTATATACAGTTAAAAATAGTAATGTTTTTAAAATATATTATATACATCTTTTTTCGTGGTGCTAACCTGAAAATGTTTAATATTTATATCACTTATGCAAGGTTAAAAAAAAATAAGTTGGTTGGTTGGTTTGTGGAAGTTCTTTACACTAGGTTCTTCCTACTAATGGTAGTTAACAACTAAGATATTTAAAAAAATAAAATATAAAAAGAAACACACCTGTTTAGAATGTGGTGGGAAAGCTCGATCAAAGGTAAATCTCTTAGTGTGCATGCTCTGTTGAGATTGACGAACCACTACTTCCCGTCCATTTGCAACTTCCACTACACCCAAAGATTTTATGTCACGCTCCCTTTGGTTCAGAGGCCTATATATAATATAAAAAGTAATGTAAATGGACTATTGACAATTGTAATTGATATGGCAGGGTGGCACAGTACCTCACTGAGCAAACTATGGTTATTAACTCAATTCTCAGTTAAAGGAATGAATTATTGTAATTTTTTCACGCTGGTAACAAGCAGTGGTGGTAAACAGTGTGGAGTTAAATCAACATGCAATATTTTGATAATTTGGGTGCATGAGGTATGGAAGTGTTGTGACACTATGCTCTCTCAGTATTCTAGCATAAAGCTAAAAAAAACTATTGACAATCTATTTAGTTTCATTTCAAATTTGAGAAAGTTCCAGCATTGTAAAAAATAATAATTCTAAAAATTTGTAAATCAGTTTAGAGCATTTAGTCTAGTTCATAAATATAATATTTTATAATTTAAAAAAGTATAGATTTATAAATAGTATCTCCTAAAGTTTTCTAGAGAACTACATGTTATGTATGAGTTTCAATTGTCAAATTTAGATAAAATATAATTTACTAACTGTAAGTATTCTAAAACGAATTAACTGTTGTAAAAACATATTAAATAATTACTTATTTGTACTTAAATATATAGATAGCTTGTGTATTTCTTATTGTTAACGTATCAATTGTATGACTCGTGGGAGTAGTTTAATTTGAAAGCAATCTCTTTTTTCGTCAGCCATAAGGCTATTTTTAAAAAAAATCTGTAAAGGGAATGATATTTTGCACACAATTTTCTTAAAATATCAAGATAGCTATGACTTAACGACATATTTTTTAAAGACATAAAAATGGATAACTATGATCTTAAAATTAAAGAATTTAAACTTTTTTACATTGAATAATCTTTTTATTAGAGAATACATATTTTTATCTTATTAATTTGCCTTTTTTTAGCAAAGTTCATACCGTAGCCTCACAAACACTTGGATGTTTTGATTTTTTTCCTTTCTGCATCCTTTTTCGGACGTCATTTTGATGGTACACACATAAAACAATTCACAACACAAATATACACAAAATTTATTTAGTTTTAAAATCACAAAAACATAAAAATGCCTTATTTTTTATAAAAAAATCATCAACAGTATCCGTTGAGTGTTTGAGTAAGTCGTTACAGAATTAGTCGTTCAAACAAATTCAAATTAAATATTCGGATCAAGTTGCCATATTAAGAAAAATAAGAACGTCAGTTTCTATTCGAATAGTTGAACCATAATATTTACATTATTATCAATGAGTCGACCTGTAAGAAATTAAGTTAGATTTTTATTATTAAATATTACCATTTCATATCTTATATAAACTTATCTGATACTTTTATTTTTAAGTATATTTAATCTTAAAACATATATATTTTTATAAAATAGATTTTTTATTCGATACAATTAAACATCGATTTTATCGTAAAAGTTAATATAAATATTTGAACAAAATTTGATATTGACGTTATGGCCATAATAACATACAATTTTTTTTTGGTTATAATATAGAATTGTTTAAGATTTAGATAAAATTTTACATATAAATCATAATAAACTGAGATCCCAAGGCCCCCAGACCTACGACATTTTACGTTACCTACGCTACTTCTGAAAGGGCTCCACTTTCGAGTTAGTGAGTACGCATACTGTCTTAACTACATATTAGACTAATAGTCTTCAAAATTACAGCTTTGCCAAAATAACGAAGGTCTGGGTGGTCTGGGAAGGTCTGGGTGCTTAACTTTTTTTTTTTTCCTCCTCGACCGCCACTGGCCGCGAGACACGGGGACAATAGTCTTTCGCGAAACGTGGCGGCGGGAACCTGCAAAGGCACGTCGCGGAGTCAAGGGTGTGTGGGCACCCTCGACGGTGGGTGGGTGCTTAACTTAACTTAACTTAGCTTCACGCTTTATCCCTAGCGGGGTAGTCAGAGAGAACCGAGCGCCAAACGCTATGGTCTCTACATACCTCTTTCGCCTCGTCCACTGTCATCAACCTCTTCATACATGCCCTCCGGGGGGTCCTCATGCTTTTTACGTGACCTTCCTCCAGTATCTTTGATACTGTGTTTTCGAAGGTCAACCGAGGTCTCCCCCTACCTTTCTTACCGCAGATGTGTATAACATAAATCTT
>JAAIXJ010000189.1:31679-178372 GCA_013403705.1 Heliconius hermathena
ATGTAACTAATTTAAAAACTGTACAGGAGTTAATATGCAATTATTACAGTTATTTTACAAAGAATATTATGAATCCTTCAAATCAATAATTTAACATTTAAGGCTGTTTCTGAATGAGTAAATTGAATTATTCACTGACATCAGTACATTTAACAGAGTATATTATATAGGTAAAAAGAACATAAAGTTACAAAAATATATACGTGTAATAACTAATTAGCTTTATGTATATTTTATAAATATCAAATATCAACAATGGTCGTATTTTTTATTTAAAACAATCAAAAATTCTTTGACGATAATGTCGTAAAAAAATCATATTAGAAGTCATTATAGTTGTCAATCAATTGTGCTTATTAAATCATGTATCATGTATTTTAAGCGGGCGAAGCCGTGGGCGAGCCGCTAGTACCTAATATAATGCAAACATTACATCTAAGCTACGAACAAACAAAAAGTTATTTTACATTTTTGTTAACAGAATGATCCAATAATGAAATCGAAGTTATATTTTTTGAGTGAATTTCCTTAGTAGTCAAGTAAAGTGGTTTTATAAAGCGGTGCCATATATGGTTAACTGATTCAGAACTAATTACAAATAAATAAATAAATAATCTTTACGCTATATCCCGCACACAGGAGAGTAGGCAGAGGGAACCTAGTGTTAAGACACTCCGTTACCCATTTTTCCGCCATATTCTGGAGTTGCGAAACTCAACGCCGCACTTTGCTTCGACACCAGAGCGAAGAAATGAAAATGTACATTTTAATAAATGTTCCATTTCCTCGAGTCACACGTTTCTGACGCTGCGCCACGACTGGCCTCAACTAATTACAAGCTTTAATTTAATGTCTTAGAAATTGAATAACATAAAGTATTATTATTTTTAAATATGACATTTGATACTGTTATTGACGGACCATTATCTTACTTTTTTCTACCTTTGTTTATTTAAATTTTCGAATAGGCATAGGCTAGCGATATTTCCTGGATATCAGCTATGTACACAGCTCGTGCTCGTAGGCAGGGTTTTTTTTTTAATTTTTCAGGGTAAATTATTGGTCGAGGTCGGTCGTGGCGCAGCGGCACAAAGTGAGACTGTAAAATCGACTGGTTGTGGGTTCGATCGCCACTCGAGGAGATGAAATATTTACTTAAATTTATATTTCCATTTCGTCGCTCTGGTGTCGAGGCAAAGCGCGGCGTTGAGTTCTGGAACTTAAACGCAATGCCTCCAGAATTCGGCAGAAGGTGGGGAACGGAATGTCTTTCATTAGGTTCCCTCTGCCTTCCCTGCTGTGTGCGGGATACAGCGTGATGCTGATTTGTTTGATTTTAAACTATTAGTAAATTTTCTAGACTATTGTGGGTTGGGCGGTCATAAGCAATCGCCCCCTGTTCCTATGCCCATAGTGCTATGACACTCCATTCTTCACTTTCAACTCACTGTAGAGTTATTTAGGGGTAGCAGAGAGAGAGAGTATATCTATTCAAGCTATGAAACCTTAAATATTTTAAAATACAGATCTTCCTCCAAGTATATATGGGATCTATCACTGAATCAGACCCAGAAAACGTTCTTTGTTTTTGTATCATCTGAAAGTGATGTAGCTTTATCTATACATATAATAAAATTGTAACTGATTGTTGTCTGTACATGGAAGTGCTATGATTTTTTTTTATTGGGGGCATGTATTACTATAATAGAATCCAAAATAATACATATTTTTATTTTTGGCAAACTTCCATTGACATTGTTTGTTGTATTTAAATCACGCCATAAATAAAAAAAAATAAATTAAAAAGAAAACCGATACCGCGAGCGGGCCGCTAGTCTTCTATATACATAGCCTTACTTAAAGTACTTAGATCAAATAGAAAAAAAATTGTAAATTCCAATTAGAAATTACATAATTACATAAAACGGAACAGATCTAGAAAAGTGAAAGTTCATATAATAAAGTTCTTAAGTCACTATTTATAAAATAAAGCTATGATTACTATATAAATAAAACATTATTTAGGTATTAAATAAGATTTAAAGTTAAATTTCTTTCAAAAGTAGACTTTTAACTTTGTTTTTGAGCTTTACGCTGTATCCCGCACATAGCAGGGTAGGCAGAGGGAATTTGGGAATCTTGTGTAAAAACACTCCGTTCCAATTAAGGCAATTCCGTCCCCCATTTTTCGCCGAATTCTGGAGACATTGAGTGGGGGAACTCAACGCTCGTTATACAGAGCGAAGGAATGAAAATACTAAACATCCATCCTCGAGTGGGAATTAAACCCATAATCTGTTGCTTGTGGGGTTCTGGGTTTGATTCCCACTCGAGGAAATGAAATATCTAAAATTTTCTATTTTCTTCTGGTCAAGGCAAAGTATGGCGTTGGGTTCCTCCACTAAACATACAATGCTTCCAGAATTTGGTGGGAAATGTGAACGCAATGTCTTAAAACTAGGTTCCATTTTCTTACCCTGCTGTATGTGGGACACGGCGTGATGCTGAAAAAATTTAATCACGGCCGATTTTGTATTTTTTTTACATTTTAAAACGGTTTTTAGCGGTTTTTTTAACAATTTTATAAGAAATACATAACGGAAAAACAAAAAACGGGTTAAGCAGGTTTACATCGTAAGCCGACGATATTACTAATTTTATTTGTTTTACTTTTCAAATAATAGGAAAGTTACACATATTCTTACAAGTTTCTAACTAAGTACGTACATGATCTGTTAGAATCTAAGAAGATAATAAAAAAAATGGTTTAAATATAAGGAGACAAAAAGCACCTTCACAATATTTCTCGCCTAGCTGATTGCAACGGCACGGCGTTGAGTTACAACAAGCAATGTCTCGAAAATTGGGCGGAAAGTGGTGAACGGAGTGTTTGAACACTAGGTTTCCTTAGTCTACGCTGCTATGCGGATACAGCGCGAAGCTAAAAATATATTTTGAGGTTAGAAATGGTATTGTATTTAATTAATAATTTCTTAACATATACCTATTATAATATATGAAGGTGTGAGTGCTTAACTTAAACTTAAACTTAAACAAATAAATTGCAAGACGATATACAAAAGCGATTTTTTTTTTACTTGTAATTTTAAAAGTGTGAAAAACATTTTAAATTACCTATATTGAGTTCATTGGTGGTGAAAGAGCACAAGCATGCGACAGTAAGCACGACAGGTTGTGAGTTCGATTCCCATTCAAGGATATGAAATATTTAATGTTCACATTTCCTCTATCTGTGTCTTAATGGGAGCGGAGCGTCTCATTTGATTCCCAGGTTCCCTTCGCCGCTGTACGAAACAGAGAGTGCAGTTAAAAGATATATATCAAATATAAAGACTGTTACAAACATACAAATTTACTTGATCTCAGGTTTTGCAATGTTCCTCAAAATGGATGGGAACTTAAAAAAAACGACTTCCCAGCTATTAGAAACCTATATTACGGTAGCCAATCCGTCCGGGTTGCAGGTGAAAGGATTCGGTCGGCCGCCACAATAAACTACTGGTTGTATTAATGAAAATGTGATGTTTGCAAGGCGAGGCCGATCGTGAGAACATACTCCTACGAGAGAGTGTTACTATTAGTTTGTGGCTAGAAAACTGGCGATCGATCTAAGTTTAAATAGAATACTAATGTTTTAAATGTTTATTTGGTCGAACGCGCTAATCTCAAGAAGTATTGATTCGATTTGAATAAGTCTGTTGATATTGTATTCTATTTATCGAAGAAGGCTATAGATTCATTCAGAACGTGTCATACTCTACGTGTCACTATTCAGAATAAGTCCTGCGAGCAAAGCCGTGAGTAAAAAATAGCCTTTATCTATAAAGTTATAATTGTATTAGGCTTTTATAGAGTAATTAAAATTAAAACTTCATTTAAAGTCGTCAAGATACAAACACGTTGTATATCGTCTCTTTGAAATATCCATCCATAGCTTTACAAAATTAAGTTTAAAGAAAATTGTAATTTTTTTTTATTGATTTTGATTGAAAAAAATCTTAATTATATTTAATAAAACTGTATTGAAATACTTTACTCAGAAAGAAATTACGTTTTTAATCAATTTATACGTCTATAAAATTAATTTATACGAAACAGGACAGACATATTTGAAATATTCACCCAAAAATTTTCAAAACTCTAAAAGTTTTTAAACTGAAAACAGCGCTAAAAAAACAAAAATTTTAAAATATTACAAAACGATAAAATCATATTATTCAACTCGACTCAGTTCCTTATAAATCAATTTTTTGTGTCTTTCCTCCTGTTTTATAATTTAAAATGTATAATTCCGCAGCGCGTTTAATGGCCTAAGTTTTTCTGTAAATAATATATCGGCGGTTAAGGCAGTGTTGGTTTTTCCTTCGGTGAAAGGTTGTCGCGCTGGCTAGTTGGAAATATGCCGATACGTACGATGATCGAGTAACGGCCGCTCGCACTGTGGGAACCGTGCTTTTTGTGAAAAACTGGGAAAAACTGCTGGTTTACGAAAAAAATTGTGTAATATATGTTTGAAATAGTTTTTTTCTTAAAACACTCTGTTTAGCACCCAGCAAGGCAGAGAGAGAGTGTTAAGACACCTCATTTCCCACTTTCCGTCGAATTCTGGAGGCATTGCGTTGAGTGGTGAATATAAATTTTGAATAAATATTTTCATTTCCTCGAGTGGAGATCGAACCGACAACCAGTCGCGTTTACAGGAACACTTTGGACCAGTTGTGGCGCAGGGGCCCATAGTAGTTTTTTTTATTATATACTTACATATATTTACTTTTTCGAGTGAAGACAGTTTTTTTTATCTTGTATATCTAAGTACTACTACATATTTAGTTATTTCCTTTATATTTTCTTGATGTTGTTATCTGACGCGAATTTTTTTTTTTTTATGGAAAAGACAAACGAGCGTTTGGGTCACCTGATGGTAAGTGATCACCGCCGCCCACGACCCCGTGCAACACCAGAGGAGCTACAGGTGCGTTGCCTGCCTGNTACTTTTTCGACTGAAGACAGTTTTTTTTATCTTGTATATCTAAGTACTACTACATATTTAGTTATTTCCTTTATATTTTCTTGATGTTGTTATCTGACGCGAATTAAATAATATTTAGCAAAAAAAAAAACTGCATATAGGTATTCCTTTTATCAGTTTTTTTATCACTCACAATTGTCACGGACGTCTGTTAATGTCTGATAATTACTAATTACTACGAGGATAGCAAGTTTTAAAATGTTAACTTATTTATCGGTTTTGGTTTATATTCAAGATTATAAAATTTGTATATTTATTTTAATCCACGACTGGCCTATATTTTTTGTATTTATTACTATAAATGTTTTCAAATTTTAATAGTTTTTTTTTCAGCCAATGTTCTGAAATTTCCCTCGCGTTCTGTACTCGTCGTTACATTTTTAAACAGTCGTTCCTCCCCCTCCTCTAAGTCAATTTTCGCAATAAATGAACAGTTCAAAATTTGTAGGACAATCGTGGCGCAGGGGTACAAAGTGTGACTGCAAAATCGACTGGTTGTGGGTTCGATCCCCACTCGAGCAAATGAAATATTTACTTACATTTATATTTTTATTTCTTCGCTTTGGTGTCGAGACAAAGCGCGGCGTTGATCTCCGCCACTCTACACGCAATGCCTGCCGAACTTGGCGGAAAATGGGGAACAGAGTGCCTTAACACTAGCTTCCCTCTGCCAACCCTGCTGTGTGCGGGATACACCGTGAAGCTGATTTATTCAAAATTTAATTCACAATTAAAAACTAATTACTAAATAAAGTCAAACATAAGCAAATGCAACAAAAATTTCTTACCACGAACTAAAAGCAAGGAAATCGTGGGAAACACTCGCGACTCGGGACTGCGATCGCAATTTAAAAGGAAAAGCTAGTAATAAGTTGACATGATCATTGCTGTTTAAGTATGTGTTGTAAAACTTTCATGCAATTTAGTATTTGGTGTCTTTTAATATGTTGCAAAGCGCGGCGTTGAGTTCCGCCACTCAACACGCAATGCCTCTAGAAATTGGTGGAAAGTGGAGAACGGAGTGTCTTAACATTATGTTTCCTCTGCTTAACCTGCTGTGTGCGGGATGCAGCGTGAAGCTGATTTGATTAATACATAAGTTGACTCTGTACTGTTTCAGCTTCAGCTTGCCTATCCTGAAATATGGTAAAAAGAGTAAGTATTTTTCAGAGGAAACCTAGTGTTGAGATATCGCGTTCAAAAATTTTCGTTTTTTTGATATATTGTATTGTTATGGGTGGCGGAATTTAACGCAGCATTTTACGCCTTCTCCCCAGAGCGGGATCATGTAATAGCTCGATGTTCCGAGTTGGGATCGCACTCACAACATAACTTTTAATGTATATACGTTATGTAATTTTATCTTATATAATTATTATTTTTATCTTTTTTATCTTATATAATTTTTTAATAAGACCCTAATCATTTTTAAGCCTACCTAGGTACCTACTGAGTGCTAGGTGGGCATTACTCAACTCGATATATTTAAATAGCCTTTAAATAAAATGTTTTTCTTTTAATAAAACGATTATGCGCTGACTAAAACATTGGAGTTGTGGGTTCGATTCCCACGCGAGGAAAGAATAATTTTAATTTCGCCGCTTTGTTATTAAGACAAAAGCGCGGCATTTTGTTCCGCCACTCAAATCCTACAAATAATGTTTTCGAGACAATTATTAAATTACATGTCATGAATTAAGGTGGATTTGAATATATGCGGGATATAGCGTGAAAAGAAAATAAAATTTGAACCCACAACCTTTTATTGTTGTTTTTTTAGCTTCACGCTGAATTCCACACAAAAGAACCAAAGGGAACAAGGAAATCAAAGTATTAAAACACTTCCGTTCCCTATTTTGCCTATTGAGTGGCGGAATTCAACGAAGATGCGCTACGCCTCAGTAAAGCTAGTAGTAGCTACGCTCTAGTAACGACTAGAGCGAAAAAAAAATCAAGTATTTCGTTGCCTCAAATCGGAATCGAACCCACAACCTGTTGGGCTTACAGTCACACGTCTGTGCCCTTGCAACTCGACTGGTCTCATATTTTGTTCATTTATATATATATTTTAAGCGCATTCGTATATATAAGCTGCTCTAGCTGCTCAGCTAGGTCGTAGCTGTGTAGCGAGTATGCATTTTTTTTGTGACAATATTTTAGGGTACAAGAACTGGTTATTACTATCAACTACGCGAGGGGTTCACGTAGGAACCATTTTTTAAAGAGAATGTCATTTTTATGATACAAATGTAAAGGGTTAAAATCGATATACTTGCTTACTATTACTTCTAATTTTAATCAGTTTAAAAGTATATGTAGATACGTTCGATTCTAAGTTTACTTTTCCACTTAAGAGAATATTAACAAATATTTATTTAAAATCTTTTATTTTAAGAGGCTTATTGTGTCGCACAGGCATAAGCTGCAATCGTAAACAACACACACACACAAAGATTATGGGTTGAATTCCTACTGGAGGAAATGACATATTTAATTGTTTCAAGCGAAAAGCAAGAAAATCTGGTAAGCAAAGCGTGGCGTTCCGCCACTCAATATACAATGCCTCCAGAATTCGCTGGAAAGTTAGGAACGAAAGTGTCTTAATGAGAACGTAGTGGGTTAACATTAGGTTCCCGGGTTCCCTCTGCCTACCCTGCTATGTGCGGAATACGTCGTGAAACTATTTAACATTACTTAACTTTTTAACATTTTCTTTTAGCTTCGTTGGATTTCGTCACTTCACAATGTCTATGATTATTTTGGGAAAATGCCGTTGTGGAATAGCGGGATAACGTCTGAATATAAACGTGATGGTTGTGGGTTCGATTTCGTAACTCTTGATGGTTGACGAGATGGATGTGGAAAGGCGTAATTGCTGCCGGTAACAAGGTTAACGGAGCCTTAGCTGGATTGATGAGACGGCGAAACATCAGCACAGCTGCGCGTTTGACCGTACACTATGCAGTTTTGGTACGTTGGTGCAATTTGGTTATACGGCAGCGAAAGGTGGGTATTACAGAAGAAGAATGAAAGAAAAATGAATGCTGTGCAGATGCGATCTCTTCGTGAGATATGCGGAGTCGGCTTAGCTGATCGAATCCGCAATGAAGAGGTACACAGAATGGCAGGTACTAGCGAGGATGTCACGGTGAGAATGAAGAAGAACGTGCTCTGCTGGTTTGGGCACGTTGAACGAATGAGTGATGAAAGAATGGCAAAAAAGATTTATGATGGAAAAGTGAGCGGTAAGAGAGATAGGGGGAGACCTCGGTTGACCTTCGAAAACACAGTATCAAAAAAGATACTGGAGGACGGTCACGTAAAAAGCATGACGACCCCCCAGAGGGTATGTATGAAGAGGTTGATGACAGTGGACGAAACGAAAGAGGTATGTAGAGGTATGAAGCGTTTGACGCTGCGTTCTCTCTGACTCCCACTAGGGATAAAGCGTGAAGCTAGTTATAGTTTATTTTTTTGATGGTTGACGCTAAAATTATTATCATTTTTCCGCTCTGGTAAAAAGGCAGCGTAGAGTTACGTCACTAAGCACGCAATGTTTAGAACATTGGGCGGAAAGTAGGAGACAGAGTGTCTTAACGCTATGTTCCCTCTTTTTACGGAATACAGTGAGAACAGTACATTAATTATAAATAATAACAATAATGTAACTCTACCATTGTTTCGAGAATATTCTCAACCAAAAGCTTAAAATTAGCTCTAAGTACAAAAGGACAGGACGAAACACTATGTATGTGTAGGCTTGGTTTTCTTTATCGTGTGAGTGAAATTTAAAAAATATATATTATACTCTTTTTTAATTTTTAACAATCGAATAGTTGTAATAGGTTTTAGAAAAATGTATGAAAAATTATTTATCTTATTTTAATAATGTATTAAAATTTACTGATCCGTTCTTTCCGCTAGGGATAAAGCGTGGTGATAAAAAAAATAAAGGCAAATTGAATAAAGCTACTAAATGAAATGCCCAATAATCACTCAAAACAAAGTTTTGAAAAACACAAAAAACTAAACGCCACGTTCGTTCGTGCCAAAATAAATTAAAAATGATAATCAGCAAAAGCTTAATTCCGCTGCCTCAGAACCGGCGTGTTCTTGGAAACTATAAAAAAAAACGTATAAAATGTCCGCCGACAACGGTACCGCGAGATTTGCAAAAAATAACCATTAAGACAGAAATATAGGTTACAAGCCTTTACACGCTCTCTGTAAAAACTACGTAATTATTACCTTACGAAACAGCGAGATTATTATCGCTGCATTTTTAGTTATTATCAATAATGGAACAAAAAGTAACGTGATACTTTTTGTAATTAGCCAATAATATAAATGTAAGTTATAAAACAAACTAAATATTAATTAATTTTCCAATTTATCAATGACAAATGACAATTTAATTTTCTTGGAAAAGAGTTGTTGTGATGATTATTTCTTTTAAAATAAAATGTAAATGTAATATATTATTGTGAATTATACTATTTCTAAAAATTAATAATCTAATAAAAAAACCTCACAAGTTATAATCAAAAAGATAATAATACAATTCTGAAAACAGTTTGGTCGTTGCGTGTCTAAACTTTAAAATGTTACAACTATAATTCAAAAAAACACCGCACCCGTCGACCCTAACCCTTTCCCTTCACATAGTCTCAAACCCATACATTAGCGAAATTTGGGCTTTATATTCTTTTTTATGTGAGGGCAAGGAAAGTGTGGGGAAAGAAACGTAGAGGGGCCGCGGGGCGCTGGGCGGGGCGTTGCAGCTGCACCGTAGGGCTTCGCCCTGGGCCGATACGTTCAGTCGCGACGCGTACTCCACACCGTACGCTCCGCTGCGACTATCCGAACGCTAACGCAAACGCAAACGCGAACGCGAGCGCGCCAAATTTGACATTGACATTTTAATTTATTTTTTATCTTTAATTATTTTTTTTATTTTATAGCCTGTGTTTTATGATGTTTTAAGTGAAGTTTATTGGCGGGTTAATGTGTGCGAGTGAGAAGGGGAATATGGAGAGTCCGGGCGAGGAAACGGGACGGAGCGCACCGGCCGCTCAGCCCAACGGCTCCAATAAGATAATCGGACGCAACGTGAATGGAACCAGTAAGTCACGATTAAACAAGTTTCTTTTTTGTTATCAAAATATGTAAATAACGGATAATTAACAAGCTGTCGAGATCTTTCCTTTTAAATAATTTTCAATGTAACTTGTTAGTGAGATGTGAAAGAAAATGCCGCATTAAGCTTTTAATGATCAATTTTGTAAACATGTCTTAAATTTTATGGTGAGAATATATTTATAAGGTGTGGTTTACGTGTAATCAATATAGCTATGTGCGCTACTATGTCACTAAATACAAGACATATAAGAATTTAATAATATATTTTTTCTTATTTTTTTATTTACTTCTAAATTAATCTAGCTTTAGTTTTATGATGTAATGTATTTTGCTATATACACAAAATATAGTCTTAGCGATAAGTCGATACTACGTAAAAACAACATAAGTTTCCGAAACATGATTTTCTAAAAAGTAAAAATACTGTTATAATATTATTATATTGCTATCAGCAAAAGTTTTGATGTCCTTTTTGACATATTTTTATTTATTTGATAAATGCTTAACTTTTTTATGCCAGACATAGAATAGAATAAAACATTTAATTAACATTCGGTAAATTCAAAATGTATAAATTACATTACTTATTACAAAAAAATTAAGTTAATAATAAAAACAATACGCGTCAAATTGAAAAGTTATTTGTTTATTTAAATAATCGTATATAAATATAATATGTCGTAAAAATACTTTACATTTGACAATGCAATTAGTATTCCATGAATAAATTAAGACATTGCCGAGCTATTTCGCGCACGCATTAATAAATACTTTCAATAAATTTAATTTAATGTTTAAAATCATTCAAATGACTTAGATCGATTGAAGGTGATTTTCTTTTAAGATTTCGATAAGTATCAGATATTCAACTTTTGACTTCATGTTGTATCCCGCATATAGCAGGATAGGCGATAGGTATAGAACGAATCTAGTATAAGAAAGACACTTTGTTACTATTCTAGGCCAATTTTTTAAAGATATTACGTGTTGAGTGCGGAACTCAACGCCGCGCTTTTTCTTGTCATCAGAGGTACAGATTATTTGGTTCAGAGGGAGGGAATCAAAATAATTAATTCCCCTCACTGGGAGTTGAACCTACAACCGTTGCATAAACAGTGAATCCCTGTGCCGCTGCGTCACGACTGCCTCATAATTAATTTATAAAATACTATATAAGTAAGTAGCTAAAACTTCGAAAAGATCAGCTTTTTTAATTACAATTTTACTACAAATAGGAATAAAACATACGACCATGGAATGTATATATATCTGCATCCTAACGACTACAGCTAGTCATTTACATTTTTAACTTTTCACTAAAACCTCAAAAAAATAGACATTGCTACGCTAAACACAAAAAAGTTTTACCTTAAAAAGGCAACCATTAACATAATACCTAGTTTACGTATCCTATAATAGAATTTATTAAGTATTTTATCTATGATATTGTCTGTATATTAACTTATTTTACCGATTTACATAAAGTTAAATACTAAATTGGGATCGTATGAAGAAATAGAATAGGTATTTAGCACCTTTAGAAATTCAGTCCGCTCTTGAATCATCAATTACGAAATTCTTTATACAAGTATCTGTAATTATTTTGTTTTATTCGCGGACAATAAAGGTCTTGGTCGTATTTTATATGGTTAATTAGACACGATTACCTATTTGATATATTCACTTGGTTAGGCTGAATATGTTTTTATATTTATTTTACTGTTATCTGTACTTAAATGAGTTTACGTTTTTTTTTAATGTGGCACGCGTATTTTTCTATACTGTTTATTTATGTATATTACTATTATATTTGTTTTTTTAATTAATTGATTTGCGGCGTTCCGTTGCGTTCAGTTGCGCTGCTTAACGCGCAATGTCTCAAGAATTTGGTATTGGGCGGAAAGTCGGGGACAGAACATCTTAACTGATGGGAAGATGCTCCATTCTCCAAAACATTTCCCCATTCATCCTAGTGGTTCCCAGGTTTCCTCCTCCTACCCTGCTGTGAATTCACCGTGAAGCTAAAAGAAAGAAAAGAAAGAATTAATTGATTAATGAATTGTAATGTATTCCGCACGATAGTTTTGAATAATGTATATGCTGTTATGCCATAATTTTTGAACATTTTATTGTAAAGTACACTTGACGAGTTTTAATGTAAGTATATCCCCTTAAATGCAAAAATATGACGAATGAAGCGAAGCGATATAGAGTCGCTCTATTTCCCCATAAATATATCTTTGTGTTTAAGTATCTAAAGATAATTATATCTAACTCATAGTCTTGCTTAGGAAGCAGATAATAATAAAGATACATACAGTTTATAATTTAGGAAGAGCTGAAAACAGTATGGACCACAAGTTTATAGTGATTAGCTATAATAAAAATAAAAACAAAAAAAATACATTTCAACTAAGTACATCTAAATTCCATTAAATATACATACACAGTAAAAATAAAATTATTGACAAGAAAATAAAAAAAATTAGCTTCACGCTGTATCCCGCACACAGCAGGGTAGGCAGAGGGAACCTAGTGTTAAGACACTCCGTTCCCCACTTTCTGCCGAATTCTGGAGGCATTGCGTGTTGAGTGGCAGAACTCAACGCCGCGCTTAACCTCGACACCAGAGCGAAGAAATGGAAATATAAATTTAAGTAAATATTTCATCTCCTCGAGTGGGGATCGAACCCACAACCAGTCGGTTTTGCAGTCACACCTCGTGCCGCTGCGCCACGACCGGCCTCAATTTAATTTAATTTTTTTTATTTAAAATAAAAAAAAAGTGCCAACACAGAGTAATTACTCTCCAGATACAATTCAGAAACAGATAATCATCATCTCACTTATAATGTATGTACAGATAACAAACAAAACCTCATTCTCTGAACAAAACCACATCGATTGTAACAAATGAAAACGATTTTTTTTGCCGCCGCATTTCCTACAACAATCAGTGGACTTTTTTGCGAGCAATTCCGAATGATAAACATTACGCAAAAAGCAAAGATGGCTCGGAGGTAAGGCTTCGAAATGGCATCAAATGATAATGATTGACCGAGAATACAAATGGAAATAAGAAAATAAATTCTTTTGGGCCAGTCGTGGCGCAGGGGCACGAAGTGTGACTGTAAAATCGACTGGTTGTGGGTTCGATCCCCACTCGAGGATATGAAATATTTATTTACATTTATATTTTCATTTTCTTCGCTCTGGTGTCGAGGCAAAAAGCGGCGTTGAGTTCCGCCACTCAACACGCAATGCCTCCAGAACTTGGCAAAAAGTGGGGAACGGAATGTCTTAACATTAGGTTCCCTCTGCCTACCCTGCTGTGTGCGGGATACAGCGTGAAGCTGACTTTTTAATTTTATTTTAAATTCCTTTATGACGCCGTCGTGGTACAGTGCGAAAGCGATTGACTGTAAACGAAATGGTTTTGGGTTGGATTGAACTCAGAGTGTTGCTTATATTTAAATTATTTACTCCGCTCCGGTAGATTAAGTGCAGCGAGAAGTTGTGCCACTTTATATGCAATATTTCGAAAATTGGGCGTAATACGGAGTGTCTTAAGAATAGGTTCCCTCTGCCTACCCTGCGATATGCAGGATACATGCGTGAAACTAAAAAAAAGTTTAATAATTTCAACTATATAACTTAAAAATATTTCAAAATTTAACGTATCCTATAATATATATCTAGCTATATAAAGCGAGCATATACCACTTCCATATCAGTGATCTGAGGCAATTCAAAGAGAATTCACATCATATGTACTGGGATTCGAAGCCGTTGGGGTAATTTGTGTTTTTCTGCACCATCGGGGCCGCTTTGTCTCAACTTGAACTTTTTATGCCACCCTGTTTCTTAGTGCAATGTGTGAGACATGTTTTGATCTATTGCTAATGTATTTCTATAGAGAAAGTTTTAAATATTTAAGTAACTAGGTATTCGTTTCACGCTGTATCCCGCACGTCGCAACAGGGTAGACAGAAGGAACCTGGGGACCTAGTGTTAAGACACCGTTCCAATTAAGACATTTAGGTGTCCCATTTTCAGTCGAATTTTTGAGGGGCTTTGCCTCGACAACAAAGTGAAGAAATGAAAATGTTAAATATTTAATTTCATTGGGCGGAAATAAATCCACGACCTGTCGCGTTTGCAGTCACACGTTTCTGCCATTGCACCACGATGATTAATTTATTTATTTTTATTTTATTATTATATAAAGTATATCATCATTATTACTGTACCATCACATATAAAGAATCGCATTTTATATATATATATATATATATATATANAAAAAAAAAATAATAAGGAAGCGGAAGCTTAATTAGAAAAAAGAAAGAAAGAATTAAGTAAAATTTTCTTAAAATCGTCAATTAGTTTTTACTTTTATCACAAGTTTCAAGACCAGTTGATACGAGTGCAGATGATAACAAAAACAAGAGTCTGTATGGAGGTCGGAAAAACCGTGGAAACGTTGGAAAAACGACACTCTCATGCTGTAGCAAAAACTTGTAGTTGTATAGCGTTACTTCTATACTAGTTTCACATGTGGCGTTGCTTGATAAATAAATATAAAGAAAGAACTTCAAAGTTTTTAGTTAAAATTATGTTATTTTATTAACATTTAACCATTTAAAATATATTAATATAAGCCTAAGTACAATTTAAGGCAGTCGAAAATCGGAAGAAATATATTTGAATTTTCACATAGGTAGTCTCTACTTTTACATACAACATTGAAAAAATCTCGTATAAACATATTCTGATGCATATTTTTTTTATTATTATAATATGGAGTTATGACTTGTAGTCGCCTGTAACTTTATTGAAGACGTAAAATGAAAAATATGGTATTTTCTCATTTAAGTATTAATTTCGGAAAATCCTTTTTAGAGTCCCCTACACTCTAACCTACTATCTAAATGTCAAATGTCAATTTTCTAAGTCCAATTATTACGTTTGTGCATTGTCTGTTGGTCACTCAGTAAACGGAAGAGTTTTATTATTTAATAAACATAGAAAATCATATTATAAATAAAATTTCATAAATAATAATATATAAACGAGACGGTTGTGTCGTAACACTAGGTTCCTAGATTCCCTCTAACAACCCAGCAATGTGGGTGAAACAAAAAATAAAAAATATACTGGCAACATTTTTAATCGATTTTATAATAAGAATATCTAAATACAAACACAAAAGGCAGACGCAACAAAAACAACGAAACGTATTTGTTGCTCCTTTATTGTTTCATACATAAATGGCAGCTACATATTTTTTTTCTTACACTCACTGCATAATATTTCGTTGGCATTTGCAATTTTTTCGTGAAGGAATAATATTTCTTGTAAAAAGTTCAATGTTAATTTAACTAAAAAGAACTCGGTCCGCATAATAATAAGCTATAAAAGTGTAGGAAAAACGCGAAAGCAAAATGTGACCTCATATACGCCAAGAATGACGTTTGAAGACAAGTATGTTCCGTACATTTTATATACCGCATAATATTTACTATTTTCCTTATTTTCAGCTTCAGCTTCACGCTGTATCCCGCACACAGCAGGGTAGGCAGAGGGAACCTAGTGTTAAGACACTCCGTTCCCCACTTTCTGCCGAATTCTGGTGGCATTGCGTGTTGAGTGGCAGAACTCAATGCCGCGATTCCCTTTTTTTCGCTTCACGCTGTATCCCTCATACGGCAGGGTAGGCAGAGGGAATCTGGGAACCGTGTGTTAGGACACCCCGGTTTCATTAAGACACTTTGGTTCCACATTACCTGCCGAATTATGGAGGCATTGCGTGTTGAGTGTTGGAACTTAACGCCGCGCTTTGCCTCATAATAACAATACGTGCCTAATAATTATACATAGTTATATATACTCAATTCGTAGTACATAATTAATAGGTTCCCTCTGCCAATGCTGCACTTCACGCTGTATACGGGATACAGCGTGAAGTTGTTTTTTTTATTATAATTTTATACTTAAGTAATATACGAAATTCGTGTATAACTTTAAGTATATAACGCCTCTATGGAACTATTTTCATGAGCAGAAAATGGTCGAGCAAGACTGTCGATAAGATTTAAGATTGAATTTAGATGCCTTTGTGGCGCAGCCACGCATCACCTGGTTGTGAGCGTAACGACTGTGGGTTCAATTCTTAGTGAGGAAAATAAGTTGTTTTCATTTCCTGGCTTTGGTAACGAGACAAAGCGCGGCGTTGAGTCAACATGTAATGTCTAGAAAAGAGGGTGGAAAGTGACAAATGGAGTGTTTTAGCAGTAGGTTTCATCTGCTTACCCTATTATATGCGGGAAGATAATAGTTTTTTTCAGTTTCACGCTGTACCCCGCTGTACATAGCAGCGTAGGCAGAGGGAACCTGGGAAACTAGTGTTAAGACACTCCGTTCTCATTAAAACATTTTTGTGAATAATATTTGACTCCCGTAAACTAAAAAAAAAACTTAAAACAAAGCACCCGTGGCATATTAATTATAAAAGCGAAACGCGATAAAAAAAATATATAATTATTATAATATATTTTAAAAAAATGGTAAATTCTCTTATAGCGCAAGTATTTCTATTAAGGTTGTGTGCGATACTTTTATGCAATATTTTTTGCGTCCAGACGGGAAGGAGCCATACGAGTTGTTAAGGGGACGTCTTGATATTGGTATTATAGTAGAATCTCATAGTACATTTTATTATTTTATTATTATAGAAAAGACAAAAAACGAGGCCAGTCGTGGCGCAGGGACACAAAGTGTGACTGTAAAATCGACTGGTTGTGGGTTCGATCCCCACTCGAGGAGATGAAATATTTACTTAAATTTATATTTCCATTTCTTCGCTCTGGTGTCGAGGTTAAGCGCGGCGTTGAGTTNTGGAGAACGGAGTGTCTTAACACTATGTTCCCTCTGCCTATCCTGCTGTGTGCGGGATACAGCGTGAAGATGATTTATTTTATCGTAAGTAAAGAAATGAAAATTCAGCCTCGCCTTAACAAGAGTCAGACACCATAATCTACATATAATGCAGATTTCTTTAAATTTTTACGCCATGTCGCATGGCGTTATAACTTTGATAAGAAATATGTTTTATTAACAAGAAACGACTATATACGACGCCTTTGCGGCGCGGCAAACTACTTAGTGTAAATTTAATGGTTGTAAGTTCAAATTACATCTTGAAATATATTATAGGAGTATGACTGTATGTATAAGTTTCTTGAAAATGAGTTGTGGTTTGTGATATCTGTTTAGTAATAATGTCTTAACATATGAATTTTGGTGCATTATATATAGCAACAGAAAATATTTTTTTGATTATTTCATCAGAAAATATTTTTTCCTGCTTAAATTATAAAACTAAAAATTATATTAAAATTTTCAAAAAATAATGTATAAAAAATATAAAAAAAAAATAATTAAACAACATTTAACATTACAAAACTATAGTTAGTTATTGTATAATCTGTATTTGTTTTTTTTATCTATACAAAACGAATTAGAATGAACAGCAAGGCAAAGATGCGTCCGCAAACAGTAAGACACTTGCGTGTTTTTTTCTTTTTTTTTTAACAAGTCTTTTGTACAGTTTAAGTAACAATGGCTGTGTGTGAATATGCAAATGGTATTTAATTGTCTTGCGGGAGCTTTTTATTTGAGCCGCCCGTTGTGATCCGTCTTCAGTGATGCATCTGTCATTTCAAATATTAACGCGTCGTTTGCTGTGCATGAAAGGTTCTGTTCATCATGACTGGCATCACATCACTCCACTTTTTTAATTTTGTTTATCTTCACGCATCTACCGTATTTTTGTGGAAAAGGCTAAGACAATATAGTTTTATATCACTCTTTTCTTCACAGTACGCACAATTGTAGATATTGTATGCTGAACTTTACTGAACAACATAATATTTAAAGAATTTGGCTGAAAGTGGGGAACGGAGTGTCTTACCACTGGGTTCAAAAGTTGCCTCTGTCTATTCTGCTACGCACGGGATACAACCTGAAGCTAAAAAAAACTATCGAAACTGTATGGAATAAAAAAAGCTAATACTAACTTATTACTGAGTCCAGTCAGGTTCATACCAAGTGCGCCGCGATGGTTTCTTTTAGACCACGTTACAATATTTTTTCAACTATTGCACATAATGAACTGTCATATCGGGAGTGCCAGGTTCGGTTCAGGCGTCCTCCTCGCCCTCTGTAATGACCGGCTGAATTTTCATGAGTAATATTTATAGTCTGTAATTATGGCGGTTGTGCTCTTTCCATATACACGGTGATATGACAAAAACTGTCGCCGACAGCACAAATATACCTTTATCGAATCGGTATTTTTTTTGCCGTAGTTAATTCCACACATAATGGTCCAGTCAAATGACCGGGCGGCAATAAGAAATCGCGGGAATTTCAGCGATGCCCGCGCAGTCTTTTAAGCGTGGTTTTTTGTCCGGACGGGTTCGGGCGACGGCGGTTTTCGATGTTTTTTGCAAATCCCCGATGAAAACCGTAATGGCATTTTATCGTGCATAAGAGCGGGCGGAATCATTAATTATTTATAATAGGCGGCTAGCGCCGAATCGCGGCCGCCATGTTTATTTCGGTTGCATTGTCAATTTTTCGCGGCGACACTTTCGCGCGCTGTCATTCGCTAATTTTTTTTCTGTCTAGGCATAGAATGCTGGGTTTTTGCTTTAACGAGCCAGCTTATAATAGCCCCAAGTAGGTCGTTGCAATCATATAGCTACACGATGTAAGAAATAAAAATATGTATCTACATAATAACTGCTGTTTAAGTCATTTTTTTATGTTTACTAAATAGTGCAAAGTCAAAGTTATGTCAACCCATAAAGACAAATTGTTGTCTTGACTCCGCGAAAAAAAATATTGTAGTGTTTCTTTTATTACCAGACCTTAAAATAAATGAATTTATTAATATTACTAATGTCAAATAAAAACTAGATCAAATATAGCATAATATTATTAGTAAGTATTTATAACTAGTGTAGTTTAGACAGCTAAATGGGACAAACAAACATAATATTATTAACATAAATGATCAACTTTTTGTATTACGACCATATATAGTTATCAACTCCTAAAGTCTATTCCAAAAGAATATTTTTATACTGAAATTAAAATCATTGATTTTTTACACATGACAATAACATGAAATTATATTTATTTAATGAGGTTTTATACTTTCAAAGTTTATGTCGATATAAAGGAAAATGGTTAAGTATTAATTTGCAATTAAAAATTATTATTCAGAAGTTTTTATATCTGGATGGATATTATGATGGATGTTCGTATATTTTTTTTGGATTTTATGGTATTTCAGTGCCCTTATACTTTATATAAAATAGTATAATTTTAATTTTCTTATAAAACCTGTACTTAAAATGGTTATTGTCACTATATTAATGTCAATAAATACATGTTAAAAAAATATATCTAATAAATAATTCTATAACACCGTCACTTTTCTTGTTTTTAATTGAAGATTTTTTTAAAAGTCATGATAAAAACTATTAACCCTTCTAAATTCTAGCGTCCACCCTGATTCGAACGGACAACTCGATCTAATCTCGGTTTGGCAGCTGCTTGGCAGATGTTACCTTTGACGGACAAGAAAAACCCACTGCAATACTAAAACGCACCTTATTTGTTTAAAGGCAAAGCTTAGTTTTCATTCGCTTATATTATTATTTTAAGAAAAAAAAAAGATCTTTCAAAATAGACTTTATCAAATGAAGTTAGAGTATAATATATTTGATGTGATGTGATATGTAATGCAATCATCCCTTTGTTACCTACATAAGGGTGCAAGGAAAAAGATTTTTTATTCTAAAGCAGAAAAATTCACTTCTGTTTGTACGAAAAGGTAAAGGTCAATGGCCTTTTGACGTAAATATTGATAAATTGACAGATCGCTTGACTCGTTACAGGTGAAACTATTTTGTTATTTTGCTAATTTTATGTATGCTAATTTATAATTAGATTTTCGCACAAAAATATTTTTTATTTATTTTTCTTTATGAGTTAACTTAATAGTAAAGCATAATTTATTACACTATCTAACAAATATCAAATAGTTGTCATTTTTAAATACATAAGTAATTGGAAATTAAAAGGATTAGAAAGTAGGAGTATAAATAAACTTATATATTTCCATATATTTCCTTTTTAAGGTGTAAAGTAATTAATAACCGTCGAAACCAAGGAAACCATTAACTTTCAATTTCTTATTAACTTCCATTCCTAACACATGTTTAGACTATCTGTTTGTCACGCTTTCTCTGGTCAATGAGCTTTAAATTATTAAACTTTTAACCCTTTGCCACCTGTTATTGAAAAAAATTTTTTTTCTGTAGAAGACTGTGTAATAACTATTTATATTGGTACATTTGTTATTTATAAACATGATATATACACATTTTTATTAATTTTGAAAATATAAAATAAAGCTGTTTCTTAATATTTTGTTAATGGCTTTCGAATTTTTTTTTTATTATTTTGTGACGTATTACATATCTTATCGTAGGGACTCATTTTCGTTACAAATTAGATTTTTTTCATCTTCAAGCTATATCCCGCACATAGCAGGGTAGACAGGGGGAAACTGGGAACCTAGTGTTAAGACACTCTGTCTCCATCAAGGCACTTCCGTTCCCCACTCTCCGCTGAATACTGCAGGAAAATATTAAATTATTCATTTCCCGAGGGCGAATCGAACACACAATCTGTCGAGTTTATGTCGCGCCACTACACCGTGACTCTAGCCTCGATATGGAATTAGTTGTTGCTAATAATATTCTGTTTCATTTGATCCAATACCTAGACTAAACATTAACCATATTTATTATTGGGTTTGTATAGCAAAACAGCAGTTGTCATTCCTGCGTTTTTATGACATTGACATTGACAGTGACGACCGCAGAGATTTGTTTTATTTCTTTTTAATTGTCATCACGGTTGGGTCTGGGTGAGGATGTGGGTGTTTTTTTTTAATTGTAACTGATTTTAGGCCAACGAATCGGAAATAGCATGTGTCGAGCCGTCATTTCAATTTTATTGTGCCGTATAATTTTATTAATATATTTTTTTCTGTTTTATAGAGATTCGGTTTTATTTTATTGAGATTTTTGTATTTATTTGCTTGTGACAGTTGGTGTAGGATTGTTAAACACCTATAGACATTTCCAGGCGGAAATTTCTGTTTGTATTTAAAGCGTAGATATTTTGTTATTAAATTACAAAGCAAATAAAGAAACTAACAAATTTTGACTTGTTATTTTAATACTATAATTTCTACAACTTAAACGATAGAAGATAGTTGTCGCCATTAAAAGAATTATAACTAGCAAATAGCTTATTTGGTGCAACAACGACGTATTTGCATTCTCCTTTAAAATAAACTAAATGGTTGATAGTATGCAGTAATAATATTTACAAATTTTAATTGCGCCTTTTGTAATATTTAAAAAGTGTAAATCCGTCATTATTGCACCAAATGAACAATTTTAAACTCGTTTTAGTACACGAAAAGTGAAAAGTAGTGATATACCACTAGGTTCTTTCCTCACCGATTATGTTATACGCGATACGTGAAAATTAAATAAATATTGGACGATTTAAAAGATATCTCTTCAAAGTCAAATTACATTAACTAAATTAGATTTTAATAGTAAATCAAAACAATGTTTTTTGCTGTTTATTTGGAGTCATAAACTTTTTATAAGCTTATATAAAAACTTTATGGTGCTTTTCAATTTTTTACCCATTACCTGTAGCTGAGGGAGAGGCGTGAGGGATCCGACGCATAAAAAAACCTAAAAAAAACATTCTAATGACTGTAACGTGGGAATAAATGTAGAGTATGAAGTTTTTATGAACTTTTTTATTTAAATAAATATTTTAATTTTAACATTCGATTCCGATTCGAGGCCAGTCGTGGCGAAGGCCACAAAGTGTGACTGTAAAATCGACTGGTTGCGGGTTCGATCCCCACTCGAGCAGATGAAATATTTATTTACTTTTATATTTTCATTTCTTCGCTCTGGTTTCGAGGCAAAGTTGAGCGATACGTTGAGTTCCGCCACTCAACAAGCAATGCCTCCAGAACTCGGCGGAAAGTGAGGAATGGAGTGTCTTAACACTAAGCTTTGCCTACCCTGCTGTGTGCGGGATATAGCGTGAAGCTGATTTAATTTGATTTGATTTTAATTTATTTATAGATTTTTATATACGCTATTACTCGTTTAATGAATATTTATTGTTCGTGTTACAAGAACAATGTCAATGTTATATGCGAATTATATCAAACTTTGTATTTACAAAATGATATTTAATGTTAAAACATCACATTAATTTTTAAATATACATGATAAAGCATATCGATTTCTTAGTTTAACTGAATATAAAGAAATGGGGTGAATAACTACAGATCGGTAATTCACACTACACAAAACAAGACATCTGCACCATACCACACTTGAAAAAACATATAAATTTGTAAGGAAAAATGTCAAACAAATAAGAAACATTTACTTTTAAAATTTATAGACTTCCTCTTTTATCAAGTCCAAGATTATTTATATAGTTTTTATTTTCCCATAAAACTCATCTAAAACACGCCGTCAAAGTAATTAGAGACAAAAAGCTTCACCCATTCGTATCAGATAATAGTTTTCACCCTATTTATTATTCTTCATCCAGCTATAACTCTTTCAAGGTGTCCACTCGCGGCCCCCATACGTTTTTTATGCTACCTGCTTATTTTGTCTGTAAAAAGATTTATGGATAGATGAAACTGGAAATGGTATCATTTGCGCTTTGTTGATAGGCTAAAATCATGAATTTTGATAAAATAAATAAATAAATAAATCAGCTTCACACTATATTCCGCACACAGCAGGGTAGACAGAGGTAACCCAGTGTTAAGACACTCCGTTCCCCACTTTCTGCCGAATTATGGAGGCATTGCGTGTTGAGTGGTAGAACTCAACGTCGCGCTTGTCCTCGACACCAGAGCGAAGAAATGGAAATATAAATTTAAGTAAATATTTCATCTCCTCGAGTGGGGATCGAACCTACAACCAGTCGTGTTTACAGTGACTTCGACTTCGTGCCGGTGCGCCACAACTGGCCTCTGATACTGATACTGGATCTGAATTTTGATATATAAAATATAATTTCTTATAATATGTTCCATTAGGATGGAAAATTGGAAAATATCTTTAAAAAATTTGCAAAACGCAAACTTCTGCTTATTTTTTAAAATATACTTTTTTACAATATCCAATATGCGAATATATTTTCACGCTGTATCTTGCACAACGCAGGGTAGGCAGAGGAAACCTGGGAGCCTAGTAGTTTCCTACTTTCCACCGAATTCTTGAGGCATGTTGATTGGCGAAGAAATGAAATGAAATTATATAAATACCTGAATAAATTTATAATAACATTTACATACATCGCAAGATGATGACTAACGCTTTCGTAACATCCACCAACCGTGTACATATTGATCGTTCTCACGGAAGAGGCTGAATGTGGGCTGAATGGACTATAGCACCACACATGACTTCATGAAAAAAAAAACACGGAAGGGTTGTCTAAAATTATTAGTTTGTTTTTGAGTTGTGGGAATGAATGACCCCTCGGTGTATTTGATTTTTTAACATCCGGCAAGATGTTTGAAGTCTAATGGGAGGATGTGGACAGATAAAAAGTGACCATGCAGCGATCACTTGGGGTGCACGACGTATTATTCGCCCTTTCAAGTTCTTATTTGGGATTCGAGAAAGGAATATGGAGCATTAATGAAGTATTCTTAAAATAATAAAATGGAATCGTTTTATGCGTGTAAAATCGATTGGTTGTGGGTTCGATCCCCAATCGAAGAGATATTTATTTACATATACGTTTCTGCGCTGTGGTTCGTGGCAAAGGGCGGCGTTGAGTTCCGCCGCTTAATACGCAAAAGATTTGAATCCACACAAATGATTTGAATGGTGCAGTAGTACAAGCGTGCGTTGCGCTGTCGACTCCCACTCGAGCAAATGAAAAAATAATATTTTCATTTCCTCGGTCTGGCAACGAGGCAAAGCGAGGCGTTAAGTTCTGCCACTCAACACGCAATGTTTCGAGGATTCAGCGTAAAGTGGGGAACGGAAGTATCTTGAAACTAAAAACTATGCTTCACGCTGTATCCCGCACACAGCACGGTAGGCAGAGGGAACCTAGTGTTAAGACACTCCGTACCCCACTTTCTGCCGAATTCTGGAGGCATTGCATATTGAGTGGCAGAACTCAACGCCGCACTTAGCTTCGACACCAGAGCGAAGAAATGGAAATATAAATGTAAACAAATATTTCATCTCCACGAGTGGGGATCGAACCCACAACCAGTCGATTTTCAATCACACCTCGTGCCGCTGCGCCACGACTGGCCTCAGTCTTCTAAAAATTCTTCTGGATCTTAAAACTAGGTTACCAAGTTCCCTTTGCCTACCCTGCTTTGTGCGACGGCGTGAAGCTAACATAAAAAAGATTTTATCACAATACCACAATAAATTATATTTAAATAAATAATATTATATACAGTAAATGAAGTAAATACATTTAAAGTATTTACAATGTCAGTATGTCGAGTGTGGACGTAAAGCAAACATTCAGTTAAACAGTCGGCCTAACCCTTCTGACAGATGGTCGACTAATGGCTAGGGCTGTCAGAACATTTGGTCAGCATTTTTTTTTAATTTTAAAATGATTTCAATTTTGACTGTGATTATGTTTGGAAACATTTTTATTATGTATTATTTTAAGTGTAGTAAATTTAATAAAGTTAACCCACTATAAGTCTCGTATTTGAGTAGTAATTAAATTATATTATTTTCATTTTCTATGAAAAGTCAAAGTCAACGTCAATTGGCTTATTTTTTACAACTGGCGTTGTATAATGTGACGTTGGTATAACAACTGAAATACTAATAATTTTAAATACCAATATGAGCATATATTATACATTTATAAATTAACCTTTTTTTATTTTTATTAATTGATTTCAATACTTAATAAGAAAACGTATAAACATTTGAACGTAGCGGGATTTGAATCCGCTCTTTGGATGCTGTCCAAGCACTCTGGCCAACTAAGCTATACGTTCTGGTGAACGTAGTGGGATTGGACGATTTCCAAAGAGGCGCGGGTTCAAATCACGCTACGTTCAATTTTTTATACGTTTTTTATTTACCATTTTTCTTTCTTAAGTGAGGAGTGACCCTTTTGAAAATGTAAAAAAATTGATTTCAATATTTTTATTTACATTAAAAATGTCAAGAAAGACATAACCCTACAGGTAAGAGTTGGGAGTATTAACCGCGTAGGGTGGTCATAATATACACAAATAATATAGTTTTTTACATTGTTTCATGGAAAAAAATGAAACGTAGGTGAGGTGCTAAACGCGAAGCCCTGGGGCTCCACAGTATCAATTAGCTGATAGGTTATAATAGAAACATGTGTAAAACTTATAAGTGGCGCCTCGGGGTGCGTTATATTTATAATGCTTTTAAAGAAGTAAAAAGGAAATAGATTATTAAAGACAGCAGGTTGTCTTGTTAAATAAATTTTATAAATAGGAAGAAATCACTCTTTAGTTTAGTAAAGATTTTCACTAGTATGTATAAAATAAAAAAAAAATAAACAGTTAATTTTCTAACTGTTAAGCCAAGGTATTAAAATTTATTTTTTTCATAAAATAAAAATATAATAAATTTATAAAATCTATTATTTTTTTTGAACGCTGTATCCTGCACATATAAGGGGAACCTGGGAATCTAGTATTTAGACACTTCCGCCGAATTCTTAAGGTGTTGCGCCTTTTGCGTGGGGTGGCAGAATTCACCGCCGCGCTTTGACTCGCTGCCATAGCGAGTAAATAAAATATTAAATATTTCATTAATCCGAGTGAGAATCGAACCCGCAACCTTCGCGTTTACAATCGCACGATCCTTCCACATTTAATTGTTACCTTTTAATTTTTTATACACTTTTAAAAGAATTCAAGTTAGGTTGTTACGCGACATTTCATGCGTTTAATTTAGCACCAGTATAAAGTAATAAAAATATTTACTGCAAATTTCAACGTTTTTAACTAATCATTTTTTACTTATGTCTATGACTTAAGACATACCAAAGTACTGTTAAGGTATAAACAAGTATTAAAATTGAGCGGTTTAACTAAATGCAGCCGTACGTGCGCACACGCAGGTATTTTATAGAAAAAATATAAGTATTCGATGAAACATTGTTACATAATATATCGTTCAAGCTAAGAATATTTTTTTTATATTCGCATATATTTTGTTAATTTATTTAAGTAAAATCAAAATCAGCTTCACGCTGTCTCCCGCACACATAAGGATAGGCAGAGGGAACCTAGTGTTAAGACACTCCGTTCCCCATTTTTTGCCGAATTCTGGAGGCATTGCGTATTTAAGTAAATATTTCCACTCCTCGAGTGGGGATCGAACCCACAACCAGTCGGTTTTACATTCACACTTTGTGCCCCTGCGCCACGACTGGCCTCAATTGTTCATTTATTAGTGTGCTAATTATGTTTTTGTTTCTTATTATATCGTTTTGCTTTGTTACCCGGGCGAATAAATGAAAATATTGAATATTTAATTTGACCGTATGGAATTTGAACCCATAACCGCCGCGTTTACAGTCGCATGCCTATGCCCCTGCGCCACGACAGCCGCTATATAATAAATAGATACATTTATTTAATAGGCCTCCTTCTTTGTACTTATTTTAATCTACTTTTAAAAGCACTATACCTAATTAAGCTGTGCACTTGCCAGTTAAAAATTGTAAAGTATTATATAAAAAAATTCTAAGTGGCCAAATAAATATTAATTTAACCTACCTCAAAGCGCGGCGTAGAGTTCCGTTCCTCAACACGCAATGCCTCCTGAGTTCGATGGAAAGTGAGGAACGGAGTGACTTAATGCTGTTTGCGGGACATAGCGCTTTATTTATGATTTAATTTAACCTATCTATCTTAAAAAAAACTGAATAAGGTTTTACGCTTTTCTTCACTATGTGATAAAATTATTAAAGAATGTGCTCGGAGATATAAATTGTAAGAGCCTAAACTTGAATGGTTTTCTAGTAACCCCTGAAGAGTTCCAATGTTACGGCCCTGGCTCCATCATCACGTTGGTATCATAATATTGTACTGTTATCTTAGCTACATATAACTGTCAAGTTTCATGACGATAATAGTTAATTACAAGTGGTTCAAATTCTTAGATTTTTTTTTCAACTATACGCTGTATCCCATATAAAACAGGGTAGGCAGTGGGAATTTAGTGTTAAGACACTCCGTTCCCAACTTTTCGCCGAATATTCGAGGCATTGCCCGTTGGATGGCGGAACTCAATCTCCTTTTTACCAGAGCGAAAATTAATGAAAATATTAATAAATAATATTTTTTTTTCAATCTTTCAACATATCCCGTATGAAGCAGGGTAGGCAGAGGTAGCCTAGTATTATCACATTCCACTACCCACTTTCCGCCTACTCAAATTCTGGAGAGTGCGTTTTGAGAATTGTACGCCGCGCATTTACATTGACAGTAGAGCGAAAAAATTAAAATATTAATATTGTTCCGACTGGAAATTGAACCTAAAACCGCCGCGTTTACATTTACACACTTGTGCCACTGCGCCACGACTGGCCTCACTAAATACCTACTTAAAATACAGATTCCGTAACTATCACTTTCGATTAGCATACTTGGCTTTGAGTATATGAGCTCGTGGGGTTCGCAGGGGTCGATTCATAAAAACTGGCTTTTTTGTCTGTACGGACGGGTCGCGCGAGATGAACTCAGGGTTTTCGTGTAGGGTTGATCAATTCTTGTAATAAAATGTTATGTTTTACACATTTCTATTTTTTATACAGTATATTGGTTAAACAATTGGTATTTTGATTGTCAGGTTATTTTAAGTTTTGCTTTTTTAATTGAATTAGTGAGTTATAATAAGTGACAATTTTTTACTAATAATAATGAGTACAATCAAATAAAAATTGAACATTTGATATGCTTGTAATATTTTACCGTAAACTCTCCACTTTTTTATTCAAAATGATTCTACTAAAATAGAAAAAAATCAAATAACAAATGCTATAACATTATAAATATTAATTATTAAATTTCATTATAATATAATATTTAATAATGAATATTATTAAATATTATATTCATTATTAAATATTATAATGAAATTAAGTAATTAAAAAAATTACATTTAAAAAAAATTAAAGAAAATATATAAAACATAAATTGTCGTGCGCCCTAACAAGAACGAGAATGGGGAGTGAACAGGGACAAGAACGTACTCGTATATGGGTCGTCGAGTTTTTGCCGGAAACCTCGACGACCTTAGCGGTCAATTAACTTAATTCACTTACTATAAAAAATATTTTTTTTAATAACCAAAACATTTGTATCAATATATGTATATACATATAATATAATATTACATACGTAACAAAAAATATATATCAATATATGTATATACATATAATATAATATTACATACGTAACAAAAAATATATAGCATAAATAAACAGCTATATGAAAATTAAAAATAAGTTCCCATTAGATTTAATATTGTGAGTTTTTACCATAAATATATATTTCAGATGATGTTATACTTGGCTATCTCTTTTTTGCAAATAATAGTATTACTCATTTTCCCGCATAGCAGGGAAGACAGAGGGTAATTAAAAAAGTTTTAAAATATGCATTATCTGAATGGGAATCGAACCCGCAATATAGCGCGTATAGTCAAACGCCGTTTCACTTCGCCATAGTGGTTCTGAAATAAAAGAGTGCGTATAAGGATATTTTAATTTAAAGCAGAAAAACGTCAATTTTCTGAACCTCTATAATGATGTTTTAAATAAACTGAAATGTTTGCACGGACGGACGGATGTTGCAAGAACAAATTCCTTTTATTTATCTATAATTGTAGTAATTTTTAATTAATTATTTTTTTCAGTCTTTAATAGGACCGGAGTGGCTTAATACCTGCTTACCTGCTTGCCCTGCTCTTATAAAATTCTTGCAAAACGAATTTGATCAAAAATACATAACCGCGTCGTCTCGCTTGTATGACATACAGGTGAATATTCAAAAAAACAATGAAATTTCTTTATAACCCAATACCTAATATAATAACACGAGAATGACCAACAAAAAGCAAGCACATGTCCATCGACATCAACATCTCGAAACGATCTAATTTCTTTATTATATTTGATTATGCCTTCAAACGCTGACGGTAATTTAGAACAGATGCAACTCTGATTAATTACTAGAAGAACTTGGCACCTGTCTCTCTGATCACTTTCCTTTGAAATAAAAAAAAAATCTTTAAACTCACCGATAGTTTTTATACTAAATCACGTATGTAAATGACGAGTCATTGTCTTTTATAAAAAAATCGACGGAAGTTGAACCGAAGGGATTATCTTAATCTATTTTTTATTGATTTATTATGAAAAAAGATATTTCTGCTCAGTGGCAGCGTAGATAGTGTGAGGTTCATTTTTTTTAGCAACACGCTGTATCCTGCACATAGCAGGGCAGACAGAGGAAACGTGGGACCGTAATGTTGAGACACTTCGTTCCCATTAAGATTATTCTAAGGTTTCATTTTTAATACTATTTCTGATGGCTTTGATTTGTTAGTTAAGCATAGAGAAAATAGTGTTGCAATATTTCGTTTCCAAATTTTATGTCCAAACAGAGATTGTATGTTTGTCTCATTTATTTAGATTTAAATAAAACCTGTAAGTACGATTTGAACCATGACTTTTTTGACTGTAATAATTTGTTATATTTTTAATTAACATTAAATTAGCCAATCCTTAAATTATGTGAAAATTATTACAAAAACAAACCTACAAAATTCATATAGCATATAAACAGAACCAATATCAATCTTATCACCGAGACCGACCTTGTGACCTATAAAAAAATTAATACCTTACCTGACATTCCAAGACACGACCGTCACACGGAAGCTTAAAATTAAAAAGCATAATATCGTTAGTGTTCTATTAAAATTCATACAAAGATTGCGCATATCAATCACTCACTGAGTGCGAAAAAACGGCTAATCGGATGCGCAGGCGCATCCCGTTACCATTGTCTAACTGTCATTAACGCGGATGGGAACCGTGCTGTATGGTTATTCAAATTTTTATACTTACAATGGTACCTTTTTGTTTATTCTCCATCTTCTTATTCATCTCAGGTAAGTTTTGTCAGTAATTATTATCGTATTTGAGATTAGGCGTGCTTTTCGCACGATTAGCATTGGTTTTTATTGTGCACGTGTTTGTACACTGCGGTAACGAGATGGCTAATTATAGCGTATAAATGTTTTATATGCATCCTGTTTAGGTTGCTTACTGATTATCTCTTTTCTAAGTAATTTAAAAAAAATTAAATTAATTCAGCTTCACGCTGTATTCAGCACACAGCAGGGTAGGCAGAGGGAACCTAGTGTTAAGATACTCCGTTCCCCACTTTCTGCCCAATTCTGGAGGCATTGCGTGTTTAGTGGCAGAACTCAACGCCGCACTTAATCTCGACACCAGACGGAGAAATGGAAATATAAACTTAAGTAAATATTTCATCTCCTCGAGTGGGGATCGAACCCACAACCAGTCGGTTACACTTCGTGGCGCTGCGCCACGATTGGCCTCAAGTAATTTTTAAAATGATTATAATTATGTTTACTCTGATTAAGACCAAAGACTCCGTTTCAAACTTTCCGCCGAAGTTTTGTGGCATTGCGTGTTGAGTGGCAGAACTCAACGCCGCGCTTCACCTCTTAACCAGAGAGAAGAAATGAAAATATTAATAAACAATAATTCATTTCCCCGTGTCGGAACCGAACCCACAACCGTTATACGCTTGTGCCACTGCGCTATGACGGCCTCATAAATTTAGAGCATTTGGTTTTTATAATTAAATTAAATAATATGTATCAAATCAAATTATCTTTTGATTTAATAATTGAATTTAAAGTATTGATCATTTTATATACAGACAAAAGTAAAAAATATGTTATATGTAAGTGGTCGTCGTGGCGCCGCGGCACAATGTATGACTAGAGATATGAAGGTTATTTGTTCGTTTCTTACTCGTGGGAATGAATTAATTACATTTTCTGCGTATGGTATTAAAAAAAAAGATTGGATGGAAAGGGAGGAACGGAGTGTTTAAACACTAAGTTAACTCTGCCCACTCTGCTGTAGGTGGAATAAATATTATTCTTTTTTTAAACATTTTTAAAGTGTTATTCCACACTTAGGAAAGAAAAATACTTATTTAGAAAACGTATAAAAATTTGAACGCAGCGGGACTCGAACCCGNTAAATATTATTCTTTTGATTTCATAGATAAAAAAATGTTTGTTGAATCAAATCGAAGATAAGGAAATAATTATAAAATTATAATATATTCTATTTGTTTATAGTCATTTTTGAGACAATTAAAAATATTGAGGGTTGGATAGTGAAAACTGAGACATGTTTTATAATCTGTAGCAAACATCGAAATTTTTAATTATTTATTACTGCATTTTGAGAAGATGCGTCTGGGGGATTTGAACTCTAGGACGATTTCTAAAGAGACATGGGTTCGAAACCCGCTACATTCAAATTTTTAAACGTCTAACGGCTCTCTAGTATATGCTATAACCTATGGTCGAGGGGAAGCGTGGCGTTGAGTTCCGGCACTTAACACGCATTGCATCCAGAATTCGGCGGAAAGTGCGGAGAGATGTGTCTTAACATTAGGCATTCTTCCTCAGCTACACTACATGCGGGATACAGCGTGAAGCTGTGGTGAAGCTAACATTAAACACTCTATGCCTAGGCCTATCCTGTTATATGCGGGATACAGCGTGAAGCAAAAAAGAAAAGAAATGACATTTCTGCTTAAATTAAAAAAAAATGCTGACTCTACAGTCATCTCCAGCACCGTTACAGACAGATGAGTGCCATAGCTTATATTTTACCCCGTCTGCGCATGTTAATCTATATCAATATTCATGAAGGAAGTTCTCGGTGTGTTTTAATTAATGTGAATAAAAAGTCATTTTTCTGATGCCTCTGGAGTCTTGACGAACTAACGTAATGTAAATTTTCATTTAAATATTGTAGAGCACTAGTAGATGTACATGTATGTACTATCACCTGTCGATTATACATATAAATATTGTTTACAATGTGATGCTTATTTATATATTATTAATAATATTTTTTTTAGCTTCACGCTGTGGCCCGTACATAGAGGTCTAGGCAGGGGGAACCTGGGAACCTAGTTAAGACTCCGATCCCATTAAGACGCTTCCCTTTGTCACTTTGTGCCAAATTCTGGAGGTATTGCGTGTTGAGTGGCGGATTCAACGGCGCGCTCTGCCTCGTTACCAAAGCGCAAATGAAAATATTAAATAACTCATTTCTTTGAGTGGGAATCGAATCCACAAAGAGTCGCGTTTACTGATTATTAGTTCAACACTCTTGCTGTAATCGCATCAGTTGTGGGTTCGACTCCCGTTCGTGGGATTGAGTAATTTTTATTTTGTCGTTCTGGTAACAAGACAAAGTGGAAATTATTCCACTCAACACTCTCCCGGACTGATCTGACTCTATCTGCCAACCCTGCAAGATACAGCAAATTTATTATAATTAGTTAAATATATATTTCTACACTATTAACATGATATAAGAAAAACTCGCGACCACGCGTTTATTCTATTGAATTGCCACAGTGGTAGAATTGGTTTTTTCGATGAATCACGTTTTTCTAGTTAGAACATACTGATGAAGTTGACAAATAAATTAATAATGGCTTAGACCATGATGAGTCACTAGCCACTGAGCTATAGGATATTTTGAAATTATACTCATCTTGACGCTTTTTCTCCATATAAAAACAGGGTGGATAGAGAAGAGTGTGAACACTCCGACCTTTGCATTTTTCACAATTTTCAGGACATTGCTTATCGTATAAAAGAAAACAATTTAATAGAATCACTTCCTCGAGTGTCATTCTGTATTTATTATTACTTAGTTACGAAATAAAAATTATTATTAGGTAGGCAGAGGGAAATTGGGCACATAGTGTTAAGACACTCTGTTATCATTAAGAAACTACCGTTCTTTATTTTCCGCCGAATTCTGAAAGCATTGCGTGTTGAGTGGAGGAACTCAACGCCGCGTTTTGCATCGAAAACAGAGCGAAAAAAATGAAAATATTAAATATCGAATATCGGGAAACGAACCCACAACCAGTGGCTTTTACATTCATACGCTTGTGCCCCTGCGTGAAGACTGGCCTCAATTAGTACCCTTTGTTTGTAATAATCCAATTTAATATTATTTATCTAAGTATATAAATGGAAATATTAAATTTTTTAACAAATAATTCAACATAAAAAAAAAACAATTACACACAAAAAAATATCCATAAAAACATTGTAGAGTAGCAATGTCAAAAATTCTCAAGACAAAAACTATTACAAAAAATGGCGAACATCGTGAGACTTGCATAAAATTATATCACAAAATGTTACGTGACCAAATTTTATAAGAAAAAAAAACATAAAAAGAAAAATAAGATAAGAAAAAAAAATATAAAATAAAATTATAAAAAAAAGACAATTGAAAGGAGAAGGACATGTGGTCTAACCCCATCGTCGCTGGGATTGAATTTGCATACGCCGTGCCATAGTGGCGATTTTTTATATGCAAACAGATTATGTAAATTTATTTTTTGGACACTGTGCAAGTTTTTGAGAAAGGATTTTTTTTTATTTTTTTACTTTGAGAAACTTTTTTTTTTGTAGTGAGAATGTGTAAAAAATACGATGAACAATTATGTTTGGGCTGAATAAAATTAAGCTTTGTCTTCGTTTGGTAATAACGAAAAAAAAAATGTTTATGTTATGTTAAAACACAATAGTTTTTCATTTTTATAATAAAAATTCTTATGGATTACAATTTTATTAATATAACTAATAAAAAAACTACTTGAATTAAGTTATAATAAAAANATGGCTTAGTGGTCAGAGCGCCTGGTCGGTTTCCAGGAGGCGCGGGTTCGAGTCCCGCTGCGTTCAAATTTTTATACGTTTTCTAAATAAGTATTTTTCTTTCCTAAGTGTGGAATAACACTTTAAAAATGTTTAAATATTGAATGAATTAATTTCTCTGGTAATAAAAATAAAGTGGGGTGTGAAGAGCGGAGTGTCATAACACTAGGATCCTCCGCCTACTGCGCAATATTCAGGATACAACATAAATTAATTTGTTGCCATTGCGTGTTGTATAGAACTCAACGCCGCACTTTGCCTCGTTATCAGAGCGAGGAATTGAAAATATGAAATATTTAATTTCCTCGAGTGGGAATCGAACCTAGAAGCACTCACGTTTACCGCACCGTGCCCCTGTGCCCCGACTTGCCTCATTATTGTAATTAAGAAATAATAATAATTATGACATATTAAGGTTTGATAGCGTTAAATTACATACATACAACATTATTAACTAAATATAGTTAACAACTTGATTGAAATGGTCCTTTTTTTAACCTAATGATTCATGTACTGATATTTGAACCTACAACCCTCACGTACAAATGTCAGTAGCTTTGTAATGTCATAAGTAACAGTATTATTAATACAAAAAAAGAAAATGAAATAACCTTATCAATTTATTTATAGCTCACATTTTTTCTTACTGTGTACGACCTTTTAGAAACACTTTCTAAGTTTTTTTTCGAAAAGCAAAGAAATAAATGAAAGCACATTATTTCTTGACATTATATTGATATTATAGATATAGAAAATAATAATATTTTATTTCTTATAGGCATTGTAGTATAGAAGTTCTCATTATTATATCATTTTTTTAAAGATATTCCACACCTAGGAAAGAAAAATACTTTTTTTTAGAAAATATATAAACATTTTTAATTGAGGCCAGAAGTGGCGGAGGCGCAGAAGAGTGTGACTGTAACGCGACGGTTGTGGGTTCGATCCCCACTCGGAGAAATTTAATATTATTTATTTTATTTTGTTATTATTGATATATATCAAATAAAATTCATTTTGTTACAGTGGTTGTGACGTCAGCGCCTGCCAACGAAGCAGAATTACAGCTGTACAGAGTTATGCAGAGAGCTAGTTTACTAGCGTACTACGATACTTTGCTTGAAATGGGTATGTTATACTATATATTTTTTTATGGAAAAGGACAAGGCAAACGAGCATTCGGGTCACCTGATGGTAAATGATTACCGCCGCCCACGGCCCCGTGCAACACCAGAGGAGCTACAGGTGCGTCGCCGGCCTTTATGGTGGACATAGACGCGCTTTTTGAAGGTACCCATGTCATGTATCGACCTGGAAACACTGCCGCGGGTAGGCCATTCCACAGTTCCGTGGCGCGTGGAAGGAAGTTTCTACGGTACCTCTTTCACCTCGTCCACTATCATCAACCACTTCATACATTCCCTCCGGAGGGTCCTCATACTTTTTACATGACCTTCCTCTAGTATCTTTAACCGAGGTCTCCCCCTACCTCTCTTAAGCCTCACTTTTCCATCATAAATCATTTTGGCCATTATTTCATTCAGTCGTTCTACGTGTCCAAACCAAATGAACACGTTCTTCTTAAATCTCGCGGTGACATCTTAGCTAGTACCTGCCATTCTGAGTATCTCTTCATTGCGATGAAACTATCGTATAACAGCGTCGGTACCAACACTGCATTGTGTACGGCCAAACGCACAGCTGTGCTGACGTTTCGCCGTGTCATCAATGCAGCTAAGGCTCCGTTAACCCTGTTACCGGCAGTAATACGCTTTTCCACATCTATCTCTACTGAACATACTTACCAAATTTACCACTTTATTCATTTGTTCTAATATTTTACCATTTACACCGACCTTGCGTTCCGTTCTTTCTTTATTTCTTTCAAATACCAGAACCTTTACTTAATTTAGTATGATATAAAATATTTAAGCTTCACTATTATTAGATATCAGTATTCTATATGATCGTATATATTAAGAACGCAGTGCCTTGTGAAGAGGGTGAGGGTAGATTCCTCTTCTAATAAGTTTTGGGGCATTATTTATTTGGTTAAAGGGTGGCAAAGGAGTATTTATTTTTTATTAATTTTAACTATTTATTTAATTTTGTTAATAATTTATTTTTAATTTATATTAAGTTCAATCTTAAGTTCTATATTTAAAACCTTTAAGTATTTCATACTTGTATTTATATTCTTATTAGTTTATTGGTAAAAGTACTAGGGCCATATTAGGTATTTAACGTTAATAGGCTATTTAATGATATAAAATAAAATATATAATAGTTAAAATGTTTGTGGCTTAAAATTCAACGGGTAACATCAAAATAATACAAGAAGATATAGATGTCATTATATTTTCTTCACATAACCTGCAAGACAAAAGAGACACACAAAAAATGATATGTATAATATAATAATAATAACAATAATAATAAAATAAAACAACCCGAATCTTAGAACACACAAAAACATCCCAAGGAACTATCAAAAAAATCTTTTCTCATCGAACATCAAAAACAGCATTAAAAAAACGAATTTCCATAAGCGAAAAAAGCCGCGCAGACATCGCATGCAAATCTATTTTTTTTTCTTTAATTTTTGTACTTTTTTAATTCTGGCAATTACCCACTAAGGAAGGGTTCGGCCGCTCCTTGGCAACTTTTGTTTTTTTTTCTTCACCAAAGCCCCTTCGCAAAATGGTCACGTAAGGCATTTGCATATTTGCCTAAATTAAAAGTGTGAGCTGGCCTTTTTTTTAAGTATCACACGTTTTTGCTTTGAACAATAATCGCGGAATGAACTTGCTACGCTAGTTGCATATGAATTTGTTATCTGTTTTTTTTATGTAATTGAATATTCTTAGAAAATGGAAATTTCTCTTTAATCATGGCGCAGCGACACGAGGTGTGACTGTAAAACCGACTGGTTGTGGAGACTCGAGGAGATAAGAAATATTTACTTAAATTTATATTTCCATTTCTTCGCTTTGGTGTCGAGGTTAAGCGCGACGTTGAGTTGAGCTACTCAACACACAATGCCTCTAGAATTCGGCAGAAAGTGGGGAACGGAGTGTCTTAACACAAGGTTCCCTCTGCCTACCCTGCTGTGTGCGGGATATTCGGGTTATTTTGTTTTATGTAAAATATTTAATTACTAAGCAATTAAAAATATATTTTCAGGCGGTGATGACGTTCAACAACTATGTGATGCTGGTGAAGAAGAGTTTTTAGAAATTATGGCTTTAGTTGGTATGGCATCTAAGCCATTACACGTGAGACGTCTACAGAAAGCCCTCCAGGAGTGGGTGAACAATCCTGCCTTGTTCCAAATCCCAATTGTCCCAAACATTTGTCCCACCGATAACCCTTTTATGCAATGTAACCAAAGGATTCTGAACATACCACCAGCTATTCCAAATTTACCTCGAACAGTAGCTTCCCCAGATAACAACAGACCAATGTATAGTCCATCTCCTGGTGCACCTGAAAATAGTTGTGGTTCAAATGCATCAGCTCCTAATGCTAGTCCTGTACATACCCAAGCTACATTCACTAAAATAGTCCTTCCTTCGTCCCCTGCTGCCCCAATTACTACTACAGCCAGGTCTTTTTCTCCCCAAAGTGCATGTCCTCCAGCTTCTTCTGGATCAAGCCCTAGTTCAGTGACATCACCCGTCCAGTTAACACCAGTCCTTTTAGATGTTCATGTACAGAAGTTGTCAGCCGCCGCTGAAAAATTGAGTAAGCATCTACCTCAACTAGAGCCAAAGCCACAAAATACAAAGAAAAAAATGTGCAAGGATTTGGAATTAGTGATGATGATGCCAGAATCTGATCCGAGACGGATGGAGGAGATTAGGAAGTACGCAGCAATATATGGAAGGTTTGATTGCAAGCGAAAACCAGAAAAACCCTTGACACTTCATGAGGTGCGCCACATTAAGATTAAAATAATTTATTAATCTAATACTACATTAATTACATGACATTTATTTAGTTTAGACCAAGTTATCTAGTAAATAATATAATATTTTAGCAATATGTGTTTACTGGCAATTACTATAAATATTTTTAAAAATCGGAAGCGGTTAAAGTTTTTAAAAAAAAAACACTAAACAAACACACATCGTCTATATGTTTCTAAACTATTTGGAAAGAGATACTATGTAATTGCAATAAGTGATATGTATCACCTAATAACAATACTTCACACTAGTTTCCTTCCAATAGGGGCCGTTGCCTACTCTAAGCAACTACCTCCGATTGACACAATTCCACTGTTTTTATCATCTTTTTAACCAACTTCTACCCTCTTTTACACGAGTTCGCTAACAATATATTATTTTGACAAATATTGTAAAATATTGAAGATTATTTAAATGGAATTCAATAAATAATTATAGGTGATGGTGAACGAAGCGGCCGCACAGATATGCAGGTGCGTGCCGGCGCTGCTCACGCGCCGCGACGAGCTGTTCCCGCTGGCGAGGCAGCTGGTGCGGAGAGCTGGCCTGCATTACTCTAAGCACGGGTAACACATATTATATTTTACTGAAAGCTCGTACTTTTAGAATATTTCGTTTGATATAGTCATACAGGTTTCTGAATTTTTCATTATGTGATATATTATAGTAAATTTAGATCTAGGTATTGGATCTTAGGTAAAGTAAATTAAATTTAATTTAATCTTTCTTCCTTCCACCTTCCATTTACACGGTGAAACTTAAAAGTTTACTTGCAGGCTAGCAATGATCTAATAATCTGAACTAATATATAGTCAAATATTTAACATTTCTTTGATTTAATTCTTCCGAACTTGTCCGGTACGTTAAGTATTTGTAAAAATTAAAAGTAAGGACTATTTTAAATAAAGAAATAAATCATTTTCACGCTGAATCCCGCGCACAGCAGGTTAGCCATTGGGAACCTAGTGTTAAAACACACTGATCCCCATTCCGCCGACTTCTGCAGGCATTGCGTGTTGAGTGGCGGAACCCAACGCCGTTGCCTGGACACCAAATTTAAATAAGCACTTTATTACCTCGAATGGGGATCGAACTCACAACCAGTCACGTTTACAATAATTTAAAATAATGAAAACTAAAATGATTTATATGAAAATACAAAACATTCCAGTTTGCCGCCGAGCGCGCCCGAGGAGCGCGACCGCGACGACGACGAGGCGCCCTGCAAGCGCCCGCGACAGGTCGCTCACATAGACCTCACCAAATAAAACTAACACTATTTAGATTATATCTAATGAAGGGAATAATTATATTATTGAAATACATACTAACCTACATCTTATGTGATTTTCATAGGAATTTAAGGGAGTAGTTATAGATATATATATAATATATTATAATTTTGCATTTTTCAGTTCAGTTGTAAATATGTAAAGTATTGTTTTAGGTATTGATAATTCTAANTGGAAATATAAATTTAAGTAAATATTTCATTTCCTCGAGTGGGAATCGAACCCACAACCAGTCGGTTTTACAGTCACTCTTTGTGCCGCTGCGCCACGACTATTTTTCCATTTCTTCGCTCTGGTGTTGCGGCAAAGTGCGGCGTTTAGTTCCGCCACTCAACACGCAATGTCTTTAGAACTCGGCGGAAAGTAGGAAACGAAGTGTCTTAACACCAGGTTCCCTTTACCTACCCTGCTGTGTGCGGGATACAGCGTGAAGCTGAATTAACGATCTAATTGATTCCTATAAGAAAAAACCCAATTCCAACCATTCCTTTAAAATAATTCAGGTATCAAGTTGAAACTTAGAATGTATTAATTCTTATAAGAACTAACATTAATACTTCTGTTTCAAAATAATATAATATTTGTTTAAACAAACATAAAAAAAATCTTAATTTATTAGACTTAGGAAATAAAATTTTATATGGAAAAAATATTTTTAACATTTTTAAAGTGCTAATCCACACTTAGGAAAAAAAAATCTTATTTAGAAAACGTATAAAAATTTTGAACGTAGCGGGACTCGAACCCGCCCCTCCTGGAAACCGATCAGGCGCTTTGATCACTAAATCATACGTTCTTATTAAGCTACGTCAAAATGTTGTAACAAACGTATAAAAATTTCGATTTCCAGGAGGCACGGGTTCGAGCCCCGTCCGAGTCCTTAAAGAATTCTTTCAAAAAAAATTAAGCAAAAGGAAAAAATATTTTAGATATTTTACGCCTATACAAAAATAATACATTTAAAATGAATAAATAACACATTAATTTAATTTATTTTCTTTGCTTAATATAACACGGTAAAGGTAAGCATGCAAATCGAAAGCTTTTTTATTTTTCTTTCTGTATTCTATTTTAACCAATTTTTATTTATTTAGTTATTTAATTGCGGTAAGTATATCTCTCAGTTTAGTTACGCTTTTTACAAATTCTATTAATGTAGGTTCGTTCTTTTGGGAAATCTCGGGAACGGAGTGTCTGCTTGTTGCGGGATACAGCGTCAAGCTGATTTATTTTTATTTATTATTTAAGTTATTCCAGTTTTCATAATATAATTGGGGTTCAAATTCAAAATGTTGCATCTAAAATATTATATTTTTTTTTAAATAATTATGCACCAATATTTTAATTTTATAGTAATGATTAATATAAAAACTATTTTTGTGATGTTTTTCAATTATAAAATAATCGAATACTTTTAATAACTTATATAAGTAATAAATATATTTCGTAAAAATCCGAACCGACACATTTTTTTTAATTTACAACAAATACGTACTATATAAGTCCATGGTCAAATAATCTTATAACACAGAATACACAGTACGGTTGAAGAGTCGTGGCTGCCTTGAAATAAGATTTTATCAACATTTGTGCATTGTGCATTCAGGAAGAAAATAATCAAAATTTAAAAAATCTAATCATCGTAGCCATCTACAACCAATTTCAGAGAGGCCACAACTCGTAAATCGTATTGTAAAATTTTTGGTCTTGTTAGATTCTTACAATATTCCAATCAAAATTTTATTTTGTACTTTTTGGCAAAATGTCTTAACATATGATTTCTTCCAGGAGGGAGACGAAGGGAATGGAGTGAGAGCTAGTCCGGACACAGCCAGGACTTCGAATCATAGGTAGTATAACATATTTTTTTAATTTTGGTAAAAACATTTTTTTTCCGATATCTATTTTCAAATTTAATTTAGTAGTGTCGTGTTGTATCCCTTTTTTTTCTCGCTGGGAAATGCATTTATACAGACCATCCGTGCGTAAGACAAATACGAACCGTACGAACGAATGGTACTGTGGGACTCATCATAGGATAACCTGATACTACCCACTAAAACCCAGCAGAAACCCTCTCCACCAATATGAGACGCCGCAGGATCGTTCGTACATACTACTACGACGCCTCAGTGGAAGGCCTACCTAATGCAGGCCACCATCGCCTTTAGGGTTCCCCGGGGTTTCTGCTAGGGTACCCGCAGCCTCGATGACTTACGGGAGCATCACCATGACCCTCCTGCAGTAGCTCCTCTAGGGTATGGGGAGTTGAAGAAGCGCGTAACGCCTTCTCCTACCCTCTGGCCTACGTCGACGGAGCGGATCTGCGTTAGCGCTGGACTCTTGCATCCGCTCCGAGATAACTGATTCGCAGAAGGAAACCATTGCAGACCAGTCCCTCTCACTGTTTAGCATGGCCCCCACCACACTGGGCAGTGAGAGGTCCCTACCCACTACAACCATCAGGGCATGGCGTTGTGAGGACCAAGCGAGACATTCGGCCAGAGTGTGATGCGCCGAATCAACAGAGGCATCATACTCATGACACACCGGCGACATTTCCCGACGTGCAATTTGATGCAGTTATTTACCTAAGCAACCGTGCCCTGTGAGTACCTGCACCAGCCTGAACGCCAGGACTCCAAAGCCCCTTCTAACCCAGCGCTCAAAGTGAGAACGGACTGCCTCCACCGCCTCGCCTCGCTAGGCCTGCCGCCGGTGACCCCAGGTCCTCTCTCCATCGCCGGATCAGGGCTTCGTCCGCTCTTCGCCTGATCCGCGCGATAACCTCTGTCGACAACTCTGTCGACGAAAAGCGTAAACTTTAGCGAGCACTTCCGCCTGCAACTCCCATGGCGGATCACCCGCCAAAAGTGTAGCCGCCGTCCATGACACTGTACGATATCCTCAAATTGCTGTCACCGCTATAACCCGCTGTACTTTCCGCAATTGAGTTTTATTGTGAGCGGTGAGAGCGTCAGCCCACACTGGTGCACCGTACATTGCCATCGATCTCAACATACCGACATAAAAAGCGTCAGCATGGAGAATCCGGCCTTCCGATATTCGGCAGTAACCTGCTAGGGGCTCCGACGGCGTTCATAAGCTTTGGTGCAAGCAGAGCGAAGTGCGATTTGAACGACCATCGACCGTCCAGGGTCAGACCCAGATACTTCATCTGGGTCCGTACCTCCACCTCCTGACCCTGGATGTGCAGAGTAATCCCACGTGGGGGACCCTTGCGCAGGCCGTGGATGAGGAGGGCCTCAGTTTTGGGCATCGAGACCCAGCGTTTTGACGCAGTCGACGACAAGGCGGGTTCCGACTTCTGCCAAGCGTGCCACCTCTTGGTATGGCCGTCCTCGGGCCGTAACCGGAGTATCATCAGCATAACAAATGACACTCATCCTATTTGAAAGACGACCCCGCAGGAGCCAGTCGTAGCCGATGTTCCACAGTAACGGGCCAGTAACGGGCTCACGTTGTATCCCTAACAAAAATTTCGTTAGCGAAGTGTCCATTACATTTTTCGTTTTTTTATTGTTTAAGCGTATAAATGAAAATAATTCATGTTTTCGATCGAAACTCAACCATAGTTCACATCAGGTCAGGCCCTCAGCCATGATGGCCTCTAACTTTTTAAAACCTGATTCTATCAAAATAATTAAATTAATGTTGAGTTAGTAATGATGATTTAAGTCATTATTAACTAAGCAAGTTATAACTAAAACAGCTCTGTGTGTTATTTTTTTCTAGTTGGTGGGGCATCAAGACTGAGAGCGACGACGCTGACTCGCGATGTTCGTACTCGAGCACCAGCACGCCGCCGCCTGTGAGTTTGAAAACTACATTAAAAAAAATCAGTCGTTGTTGGCGCAGGGCCAAGCGTGCGACTGTCAACGAGACGATTGTGGGTTTGATTCTCACTCTGGAGACTGAAATATTAAACATATTTTTGTTTTCTTGTTCTGGTAACGAGCCAAAGCGCGGCTTTCAGTTTCGCTTTTCAACACGGAATGTCTAGAGAATTCGGTGAAAAGTGGGAATAAAAAAAGTAAATTAGGTTCACGCTCCCGCACACAGTAGGGTAGGCAGAGGGAAAACCTAGTGTTAAGACACTCCATTCCCCACTTCGACGCCGGATTTTGCGAGATAAGATTTTTGCCAGATAAACTGATTTCATTTGATTTTTGATATAGGTATGCTTTAAGTATTATTACGAAACGCTATACGAAAGAGGCGTAAAGTTAACAATAATATATTTTGTTTATATATCTTCTTATTCGTGTGACGGAAATCAAAACACAATTATTGTTGGACAGTACACCAAGTAAAAATAAACACGTATGACCGTAGGCACGATGACGTAGGTTCTATTTTCACCCGGGGAAATGATTATATAAAATTTTTTCCCGCCTCAGTAGATAAAATGTGACGTTGAGTTTCTCCACTCGACAAGCAATGTACAAATATAACCTAGAGATGTGTGCAGGAGGCGGAGGAGGCGCGGCCGCAGGTGGTGGCGGCGCGCGGCGACAGCATCATCGCGGTGGCCAACCCCGCGCTGCAGCCGCCGCACCCCGCCAGGAACCACTCCAACTGAACCACGCGCTAATAACTAATACTATTCAAAATAGAAACTAAAAGGAATGCCTAAAATATTTTTTTCGTCATTGGTGATCCTGGTAAGAACATTGGCTGGTATGAAACTATACTGTCATCCAATTCGTGGTAACAGCAGTATTACCTGGAGCGAGACTATGCACGGCGACGAGTCGCGCCGCGTACCCCGGGCGGTTCTAACGAGGATATCGATCAGGTTCATGACGTCATATAATATGGTCACCAAATCCGTGATAAGAGATCTCCTGTAACCAAACAAAACGTGGCGTTGAGTTCTGTCATTTAACAATGTATTTTCACGACGATCTTGATCGTTCTGGCAAAGATATACGATCTTCTTTATTATAGGGAAATATTGTATTCTCATCAAATTCGTGTTAACAAAATCCTCCTGTGACATGACAAAAATCGCCATTTAACACTAATGTCTATTTATTATCTAGATCGTTCTAACAAGGATAACGAATTCATGATGTAAAAATATTGTATTATCAACACATACATTAAAAAAAAATATTATAAGATTTTTTTTTTAAATTAGTTACCGTTGAAGCTAATAAAAACAATTCTAAAAGATCTAAAATCTGCTTATATCTTTATATTTAAATTTAAAAAATCTGAAAATGTTATATTTTAATCCGTTTCAATGAATGTACATAATGTATATACTGTGAATATTAAATTAAACACCATGTATTATAGTAACTAATGGCTTTCTGACGAGAACAGTTAGAATAAAACTAGCGAAACATTGACTGTCAGTTCAAATTTCATGTAAGAGGCTGGATAGTATTAATTCCAAAAAAAAAATCCTTTCATCGACAAAAAAAATAATTCGGCATTTCATAAAATTTCCATTTAACGTGCGTATTGTATCGAAATGACGCCCTTTTATCCCATCACTATAACGAATAAAAAGAAATTAGTAAAAATATATAAATAATAAAGCGTCGCTTAAAAAACCTTACCTGGCAACCTAGTGTTAAGGCACTCCGTCCCCACTGATTCACTTCCGTTCCCCACTTACCATCGAATTGTGAAGGTATCGCGTGTTGAGTGGCGACACTCAACGCCGCACTTTGCCTCATTAGTCATTACCAGAGTGAGGGAATAAAAATATTAAATATTTAATTACCCCGAATCGGAATCGAATCTTGTGCCTCTACGCCACGGCTGGTCTCAAAGTAGGTATAGCTGGCAAATGGGAAAACTCAATCAGTCATCGTACATTATTAATTACTTAATTACTAACATAGTGAATTACCTACAAATATTTTCCATATGACTCACAACTCCCAAGATATAAGTTCCCGTTAAGAGTTAGTCAGATATTTAAATTAACGAAATAGGCAGTCAATTTGGTACTGGTTTGGTGGATTTTTTTTTGATTCACTACATATCTCTCTCTCTCATCTATCTAGTGGTAAAACATACCGTTCTTTAGTTATTGACTTACCCATCTTAATATTATACATATACTTAATATTATATACCTATTTTAATTTGTCTGAGCCATAAATTTTGACTCCAAGATCGAGGTGGCGCAGGGGCACTGGCGTGCGAGTGTCAACGAGACAGATTGCATGTCCCACTCGAGGAAATGAAATATATAATATTATCATTTTTTCGCTCTGGTAAGCAGGCAAAGCGTGGCGTTGAGTTCCGCCACTCAATACTGAATGCCTTAAAAAATTGGCGGAATGGGGAACGGAGGGCGTGAATACTAGGTTCCCTCTGCCTCCTTCGCTACGTACGGGATACAGCGTGAAGCTAAAAAAAATCTTTTTTAGTTTCAGGTAAAAAAAAGAAATCCTAATTAAACGCAATTTTAATGCCATAAAAATATGATAAAATCTCTGCTATTGAATATTTTTTACGCATCGTTTTCTTAAATTAAATTTGAACCCTTTAGTACAGGAAATGTGTTAAATGCACTAGAAAAGCATTACGAGTCTTTAATCCTTATTTAGAAAACGTATAAAAATTTGAACGTAGCGGGACTCGAACCCGCGCCTCTTGGAAACCGACCTGGTCGTTCAAATTTTTATGCGTTTTCCAAATAAGTATTTTTCTTTCCTAAGTGTGGATTAACACTTTAAAAATGTTTAAAATATTAAGAGTGTTGTAAAAGACCAAAAATTTCTTACTCCCATATGCTAGCCATACAATATGCAATTTTAAAAGTTAATATATAAAAATAAAAATTATACACAATGGCCAGTTCCGGCGTAGGGGCACAAATTGTGACTGTAAACGCAACTGGTTGTGGGTTCGATCCCCACTCGAGGAAATTAAATATTTAATTAAATTTATATTTTTATTACTTCGCTCTGGTGTAGAGGCAGTCGTACGTTTGTACCCCTGCACCACGAATGGCCTTAACTTATATTATATAGGAAACTCTAAAAAAAACAATGCATATTATTTTGTTCTATGGAGCTAATCGATTTATACTTTACATGGCCTATTATTCAAGATGTGAATATTAATATAAATAAATATATATGTTAATGTAAAAGCCATCTTAAATGTAATTTTTTTGCTAGTAAATCTTAAGTTTTATTATTTTCTTATGTAACTATCGTTATGATTTTAAACACATTTACCACTTTAATATGGTGAAACTTAATATTTACTAGTTAAAGCTAAGATTTCCCAACATATAGACTTTTACAGTAACTTATATTATACAATTCCACAGTAAGGAGACATTCCACCAAATAGATGATCGTTATTTAAATGTGTATATAGTTTTAGATATATTTATAAAGCCATATATGCCTTTTAGTCATTACTTAAGTTAGTTAGTTAGTTTTAATTATAGTTTTGTTAATATTATACTATTTACTAATCATAAAAAAATATTTCAAATACTTAAGCCCAAGATATTAAATCATATTTTTTTCTAATTTAAAATATTTTACGTATAGGCGGAGTGGGACAGCCTCTGATTGTAAACTCTACGATTGTGGGTTCGATTCCCACTCGAAGGAACGCTTAGTTTTAATTTATTTTCATTTCCCCTCTTTGGTAGATGAAACGCGTCGTTGAGTTCCGCTGCTATTGATTCAATGATTGCATAAAATAAGTACTATAATATCCTGCATACAGCACAGTAGCCAGAGAGAACCTAGTATTAAGATACTCCGTTCTTCTTTTTCCGCTGAACTCTAGATTCGGCGGAAGCAGGAGCAATCTGCATTGCGTGTTGTGTAGCGGAATTCAATGCAGCGCTTTGCTTCGACATCAGAGCGAAGAAATGAAGGTATTATTAAATATGCGATTTCCTTGAGTAGGAATCGAACCCACAACCGGTTGCGTTTAGAGTCACACGCTTGTGCCCCTGCACTACCACTGGCCTGCTATATGCGTATTCGTAAAGATAAAAAGAGACGTTTTAATATATATATCTGTATTTTTATTATTTATAACGGTAAATAGTATAATTTTAATATTTATTTTAAGTATTTATACATGTACATTATGTTATTTAAGGCTATTTGGGTTAGATGTGTAAATTTTTTTTTTTATAAATTAAACTTTATATTTTAAACTGTAAATTTGTTTTATTTTTTTTTCTATATTATCGTCGAGGTTCTGTGGCACATTATCTCTATATATAATAAAACAGTAAAAATATTTTGTCTGTACATTTAGTAATTTTAGGGACACTTAAAAAGAATAGTAGAAAGCAAAAATATATTTTTTTTATTTCTTGTCTGTCTGTCTGTCTGCTTGTACGTATGACCACGTAAACCTTCGAAAGTACTGAACCGATTTAGTTAAAACTTTCACCAATTGTTTTGTTTTAATTCAGAATAGCATTTAAAGTTTGTTTCATCGAAATTGGTTAATTAAAAAAAATATCGTGATTTGAATGAACTCAAGGATTAGTAAGTAGTATTATTAATTCAGGACAGATAAAGGAGGTCAGTCGTGACCCAGCGGCACAAAGTGTGACTGTAAAACCGACTAATTGTGGGTTCGATCCCCACTCGAGGAGATAAAATATTTACTTAAATTTATATTTCCATTTCTTCGTTCTGATGTCGAGGCAAAGCGCGGCGTTGAGTTCTGCCACTTAACACGCAATGCCTCCAGAATTCGGCAGAAAGTGGGGAACGGAATCTCTTAACCTACACTGCTTTATGCGGGATAAAGCGTAAAGCTGAAAAAAAAGCAGAGATAAAAAACGACTTGATCTTCAAAGAAATATTAAGTAAATACATAGATTCTTAGGTTTGTTCGTTTGAAATAAATCTATATAAAAATATCTTAAAACATCTTTTATACGTATACTCTGTAATAAGTATCTATATATTTACCAATTGTACATTTAGCTAATAATATATGTAACTAATTTAAAAACTGCAGCAATAATTTTATATAGAATATTATGAATCCTTACCCAAATCAATAATTTAACATTTAAGAATGTTTCTGAAGGAGTAAATTAAATTATTCACTGACATCAGCACATTTAACAGTTTTAAAATTATGATAAGACGTACATAACAAAGGTAAAAAGAATGTAATGTTACAAAAACATACACGTATAATAAATAAATAATTAGCTTTATATTATATATCAAAGCTCAAAGTATATTATTATAAATATCAAGTATCAACATTGCACAAAACAATCATAAAACCTTATAGAAATTACGAGAATGAAAATCACATTGGAAGATTACAGATTAAAGTAATAAAAAATCATATTAGAAGTCATTATAGTTGTCAGTCAATTCTGTTTATTAAATGAATAATGCTAGCCTGTCAATATACAGCTGAAAAAAAAAATTATAACAAACTTTGACCATGACTGATAAAAATGCATTATCGTATACAAAAATGGTTGAAATACGTAATAGGTAAAAATAACTTCTAATTTAAATTCAGATAACACCAAATGAGATCAGAATTTGATAGAAACAAGAAAATACTTTAATGTCATCAATAAACTCTACACGAGATGAGTATTTAGTATTTGTTCATTTGCATTCACCTGGTTTAGTAAACTTCTTTTGGTGACGTCATCGTGATATGCAGACATACTTAATATCAAATCAGCTTCACGCTGTATCAGAGACATAGGGGACCTAGTGTCAGTGGCGTAGCTAGGGTGTTTGCTGCCTGGTGCAGCTTAGGACTTGATGCCCTTTAAAATGGTCAAAATAATTTCAAATTTCAAAACACAGTAGAGGAGATATATAATTTTTTATTTCTTCAAAACTATAATAACTATATATAAGTTATAACATTAGATTTTGGTAAAAATTATTGCCCCTTTCCTTTTGATGCCCGGCGCGACTGCACCGCTCGCACCCCCCCAGCTACGCCACTGCCTAGTGTTCAGACACTCTATTTCGTTACGTCACGTTCTGCTGAATTCTGGAGGCATTGCGTATTGATTGGCGGAACTCAAAGCAGCGCTTTGCCTCGACACCAGAGCGAAGAAATATAGATTTAAATTAATATTTCATTCCTTCGAGTGGGTATCGAACCCACAATCAGTCGCGCTTACAAGCACACTTTGTGCCCCTGCGCCACGACTGGCCTCAGCAAGTAGACATACTTCTTTACTATTTTATTATGGTAGATATTATTGGCGCCTGCGCGGCTTCGCCCGCTTCTAATTTATCTAATTATTTATGCTTGGGATTTTCAGCTGCGTGCGCTGCATAAACATTTAAAGTTATACAAAAGCCATATGTGATTGTATTGTAATCCTCTTAAAGGTCTAAATAAAAGTAAGCGATAGCGTATATTTTCTAGAGATAGCGTACTGTAATCACTCGTATGTTTTACTATTATAATAAAAAAATAAGGTTTATTTGTGAAACTATTTTACATAATATAAAATTATTTCTTATCCAATATACTTCCTCTTTGAATGCATAAAACACGACGTACACTTTAATAAGATATTTTCAACAAATCGAATTTTCAGCTATGCTCTGCTGGCTTCTTACACGAGTTCTGGTTTTATAATAGGCTTTTTATAATGGAGTTATTCATACTGTACTTATTTAGAAAACGTATAAAAATTTGAACGCAGCGGGACTCGAACCCGCGCCTCCTGGAAACCNCCAGAGCGAAGAAATGGAAATATAAATTTAAATAAATATTTCATCTCCTCGAGTGGGAATCGAACCCACAACCAGTCGATTTTGCAGTCACACCTCGTGCCGCCGCGCCACGACCGGCCTGAATATTCTTTTTTCTGTTTATTTTTTTTCTACGCGAGGTCAACAGAACTATTGTTAAAAATGATCAGAAACTGTTTTACTTATCTCTAAGGGAAGTTTTTTTTTAAATAACTTTTTTTTGGGACAATAATGCCAGCACTATTTTTAAAGCCTATCAGTTTTATTTTTCTTCCATCCAATTCTATTTTATTTTTGATCTGCTGGACAATGCTCTTCTAAGTTCATAGACACCAAATCGGTCCATTAGTTCATAATATGTGCGTGTACAAACAGACAAACACACAAATATACAAACAAAAAAAATCTATAATAAAATCATAGATTCATATTCTATTAATTATATTAAGCCCATGTTTTTTTTTTTCAAATATATTGAATGTACAATTTTAATCATATAGTATAGATAGACGAGATTTCATTTTCTCTCTGCCATCGTGAAGATAAAAAAATAGATTGATTGTAGAACAAACATGTGGCAGTGTTTAGATTCGCCACATTTGGGCGGAAAGTAAAGAAGAAGAAGCCGCTGCAAGTGTATCTGCAATCGAAAAAATCACTAACTCTTTATATTTAAAGATATTTTAGCAACTGTACTAAAATTTGCGAAAATAAAAAAATAAAAAAATTACTTTGTTGCTTACCTTAGGGTAAAACAATAAATTAAAATAAATTAGAAACATCAGCTTTACGCTGTATCCCGCACACAGCAGGGTAGGCTGAGGGAACCTTTTTTTCAAGGCATTGCGTGTTGAGTGGCGGAACTCAAAGCCAGACTTTTGCCTTGGTACCAGAGCGAAGAAATGATAATATTAATAAATAATTCATTCCCTCGTTTGAAGATCAAACCCACAACCTTCGCTCTACAGTTTCACCCTGTGCCACGACGGCCTCAACAATGACTTGGAACATACAAGTAACTTTTTAAAATTGAAAATTGTAGCACTTTATTTTTTTTTTTTTTAGTTTCACGCTATATCACGCACATAGAAGGGTAATTTGAATTTAATTGGGAATTTTGTTTATTAAGAATACTGTATTTAATCGAACATTCACAAATTGCAAATACATTTTTACTTGCAGTTAAGCTCTAGACTCAAAATTAAAGCGATTTAAGTCAACATTTAATTGCTGTTATTGCTAAACTCTGACCATAAAGGCTAGTTGCGACACAGAGGCACAAAGGGTGACGCGACTGGTTGTGGGTTCGATCCCCACTCGAGGAAGTATGAAATATTTACTTAAAATATATATTTCAATGTCTTGGCTCTGGTATTCAGGCAAAACGCGGCGTGGAGTTCCACCACTCAATACGTAATGCCTCCAAAATTCGATGGAAAGTGGGGAACGGAGTGTCTTAACACTAGGTTCCCTCTGTCTACCTTGCTGTGTTCGGGATATAGCGTGAAGTTGTTATTGCTAAACTCTGATCATAAAAAACATCAGCTTAAAGTCAATTCCCACATTAAAATTATTAAGTGAGGTCTCTTTCAATTCTATGAGTGCTGAATTCAAATAAGTAAATTTAAAAATAAGTAACATTATATATATTGTTTTCAACTTCACGCTATATCCCGTACACAGCACGGTAGGTAGAGGGAACCTAGTGTTAAGATACATCGTTCCCCACTTTCTGCTAAATTGTGGAGGCATTGCGTGTTGAGTGGCAGAACTCAACGCCGCGCTTTGCCTGACACCAGAGCGAAGAAATCGAAATATAAATTTAAGTAAATATTTAATCTCCTCGAGTGGGGATCAAACCCACAACCAGTCGGTTTTACAGTCACACTTTGTTCCCCTGCGCAACGAATGGCCTCTTTTATTTTTTATAATTAGTGACTATAAAAATAAAAATTCTAATCACATCTTTACATGAGTCAAAAAGGATATGTGATATCATGGAAAAAATCACAGAAACGACATTTTATTTACTTTGAATCACTAGTTAAATATAAAAACTAAGTATACCAGTTGAAGCCAGTCGTGGCGCAATGAAAATTGAAATACTAAATATTTTATTTCATCAAGCAGGAATAGAACCTACAACGTGCCGCGCACGTCAGTGCTCCTGCGACGCAGCTGACCTCAAAAAATTGGATAGTGATTATGTTTATTTTCATTCCCTCGTTCCTGCTATATGACAAAGCACGGCGTTAAGTTCTGACACACAATACGAATAGCTGTAAAAAGGGTATTTTAACCTTAATACTCAATAAAATTAAATAATATATTGTGGCTTCTTTGATAAAACACATGAGATTAATATAACTTAAAATATTATTTCTTTATATAAATACTATGTACTGTTTGGAAAAATATGCGTAAGATCCGTTCTGATTAAATGTAATTCAATTTCGAGAGAATCAAAGGTCTTTGTAAGGACAAATCGACTAATATCATACCTATATATGATAAGTAAAATAGCGACTGGTTTGTGTATATTTTTTAGTTTGATTTATATCCCCATATACAGTGGCGTAGCTAGGGTATTTGCTGCCTGGTGCAGCTTAGGACTTGATGCCCTTTAAAATGATCAAAATAATTTCAGATTTCAAAACACAGTAAAGTAGATATATACGGCATTCAGAGGGTGCACTGACTAATTATATCTGTCCGAAATTTGTTCTTGAGCATACGGGTACGAGACCCCGGATCCTCGAGCCACCACTTGTTATAACCTCCGTCCAGTCCGTAAAAGTGCTGTCCCCTTTCTTTTAATCCCCTCCTTTTTCCTACCCTCTCCTTCTACCCATCCTTCCCCCTTTTCTATCTGTCCTATTCCTCCCCCCCCGGTTTCTCCCCACAAAGGGGTTTTGGAAGTCAGATAGCAGTCGCTCCATTTAAAAACCGCCATCCACCGCTACAATGGAAAGTTCGCATATGAAACTGGGTACGGCGTCGCCGCGAAACGACGCGCAGGCACATCGCCCTACACCTGCGATAAGTGGGCAAGGGCTACCGTATCAAATACGGGCACTAAAGACGTAAGTACCCAGACGGAAACTCCGCTTTGCAACGTGGAATATTGACTCTCTAACCGGACGATGCATAGAACTCGCAGATGTACTCATGAGACGTCGGGTCCCGTGTGCTTTCCTCCAGGAAACTCGCTGGAAGGGCAATAAGTCCCGTAACATTGGACAGGGTTACCGGCTTATATACACTGGGTCACCTTCGGGTAGACACGGAGTGCCGGCAGTGCTTTCTCAAGAGCTTCAGAATGGGCTCCTTGAAGTTGACCGTCGCTGCAACCGCTTGATGCGAGTAAGAGTACTGATTGAGGGCGTTACCACAAATTTAATCAGGGCCTATGCTCCCCAGGCGGGATGTAGCGCGTCCGAAAAGGAGACATTCTGGGAGCAGTATAAAGAGGTGCTACTTGCTGTACCGACTACCGAAGTGGTCTTAGTTGGGGGGGACTTGAACGGTCACGTCGGTAAGTCTGCTGAGCCGTATGAANGGGGGGGGGGGGGGGGGGGGAGGACTTGAACGGTCTGTATTGCGTCTGATCTGGCCGTCGTAAATACGTTCTTCCAAAAGAATCCTCAGCACCTTATCACGTATAAGAGCGGATCCCACTCAACTCAAACAGACTACTTATTGACCAGATGGTGTCACATGGGCAGGGTAACTAACTGTAAGGTCATTCCAGGCGGAAGCCTAACGGCCCAACAACGTCTTCTTGGACATGGACTTTAACTTCACTTTGAAGAAGAAAGTAGCCGAGAAATGTAGGCCTCAGATCAAGTGGTGGTTGCTGAATGGACCGATGCAGGCCGACTTCCTGGCAGAGGTGAAAAGTCATAATCTTTCGAGTAACACCGAAACTGTTCAGGATGCTTGGGATCGAGCTCAGCCGGCAATCATTGCGGCGGGCTGGCGAGTTCTTGGCCTTTCTAGGGGAGGACGTGTCATCAACAGGGAGACATGATGGTGGAATGACAAGATGCAGGAGGTGACTCGTGAAAAGAAAGATGCCTTTCATAAGGGGCAGCAATTCAACTCTCCTGAAGACAGACTGGAGTACATAGTAGCTAAGCGTGCCAGTAAAAGAGCTGTAGCCAGAGCCCACAGTGAGAGTTTGTCACCATTGTATGATAAACTTGAAACTGTGGAAGGGCAGAAGTTCATTAACAAACTGGCACGTTCCCGGGATAAAGCGACGCAAGATATCGCAAAATGTCTTTGCGTCAGAGATTCCCAGGGCACGATGCTCTGTACTCATGCCTCTGTGAAGGAGAGTTGGAGAAGCTACTTCCAGGAGTTGTTGAATACTCAGCACCCATGCAGTCTTCATCACGACCCACCGCCTAACCTCGGACTTATTGCCCTAATAACCCTTGACAAAACTCGTAATTGCCTTCGACACATGAAGAACGGAAAAGCGGTGGGACTGAACGACATTCCGATCGAACCGTGGAAATCGTTGGGTTCTCTTGGTGTGCTCATGCTTACTGTCCTTTTTAACTATATATTGAACACTGGAAAGACGCCACACTGTAGCGGCTCAGCTTCATTACCCCTATTTACAAAGGAAGAGGCAGTGTTCAAGATTGTGGTAGTTATAGGGGCATTAAGCTTATGAGTCATACCATGAAGCTCTTCATGCGTATGATCGACCTCAGGCTCCGCCGCGAGTATACTATCTCTGAGTCTCAATATGGATTTCAGCCAGGATCGGGCACTAAGGACGCCGTTTTCGCCCTCAGAACATTGATGGAGGCATACAGGGAAAAAAGGAGAGCTTTGCATGTGGCCTTTTTAGATCTGCAGAAGGCCTTTGACTGTGTGCCTCGTCAGTGCATGCATGGGCATTGCGATCCAAAGGGATCCCTGATGCCTATATCGAGATTATCAGAGACATGTACCACTATTCCGCTTCTATGGTTAGAACTGCTGTTGGCGACACTAAACCCTTCCAAATTACAGTAGGGGCTCACCAGGGCTCGGCTCTTAGTCCGTTCTTATTCATTGTGGTGCTCGATATTGTCTTGGCTCACATCCAAGACCAACCTCCATGGTTGATGATGTATGCCGATGATATAGCACTCATTGACGAGATCCGACTGATGCTGCAGCGTAAAGTGAACCAGCCGTTAAGTCGGGAAAGATCAGGTACCTTGGATCCGTTATGCACGAGTCTGAAGGCATCTTTCACGATGTCTATAGCCGGATAAGCGCTGCTTGGGCCAAATGGCGGGAGGTCACTGGTGTGGTCTGCGATCGCAGAATACTGCCCAAACTCAAGGGTCTGATATACAAGAGCATCATCCGACCGGTTCTTTTATACGGCAGCGAATGTTGGCCAACACTATCTCGGCACACTCAGGAGTTTCACGTCACGGAAATGAAGATGCTGAGGTGGATGTGCGGCTTAAGGCGCATCTGACCGCATACGCAACACATTCATTCGAGGTAGTCTTGGAGGCCGTGATGTAGCGGATAAGCTCCAAGAGAGTCGCCTGAGATGGTTTGGTCACGATATGCGCCGACCTAAGAACTATGTCGGATACAAGTGCCTTGCTATATCAGTCCCTGGAGTGAGACCTCTCGGACGCCCAAGGAAGCGCTGGTTGGATGTCGTGATGCAGGACATGAGAGCCGACGGTCTAACCACCGAGGATACTAAAGACCGTGCAAAGTGGAGTAGGTTGAGCAGAAAGGCAGACCCTGGTAAAAGCCGGAATTAATGCCAGGAAGAAGGAGTAAAGTAGATATATAATTTTTAATTGCTTCAAAACTATATATATAAGTTATAACATTAGATTTTGGTAAAAATTATTGCAAAAATTTAATATTACGCGCTTTTTGACTAGCAAAGTCATTAATCACATTTTCAAAATCAAAAGTATCGACCAGTTCATATTCGATTGACATGATAGAGAGATTATATTTTTCATTTTCATTCTCCCCTTGCCATTTGATGCCCCTTTCCTCTTGATGCCCGGTGCGACTGCACCGCTCGCACCCCCCCCCCCCCCCCCCCCCCCCCCCCCCCCCCCCCCCCAGCTACGCCACTGCCCATATACCTTTGTAGGCAGAGGAACCTAGTTTTAAGACACTCCGTTCCCCACTTCATGTTCCACCGTATTTTAAATACATTAATTAGTGAGTGCGGAACCCAACGCCACGCTTTTGTTATCTGCAAGGAAGTGAAAATTTTGAATAATTCATTCACTCAAGGCGGAGTCGAACCCACAACCGGCACGATTGTGCCACTGCGCCACAAGGGTCCAAAACAAAATGTTAATAGAAAAATATAAGAAATCACTAATAGTGGTCGACTTTGCTTGCTACAATAATATTTTATTATTTTTTACCTTTTATATTTTTTTTCATAATTATTGTCTTTATTTTTTTTATACTTTTAAAGTGTTATTCAATACTTAGTAAAGAAAAATTCTTATTTAGAAAATATATAAAAATTTTGAACGTAGCGGGAATCGAACCCACGCCTCCTGGAAACCGACCAGGCGCTCTTACCACTAAGCCATACGTTCTCATTAAGCTACGTCGAAATTTTTATACGCTTGTTACAACTTATTTATGTTGTTAGCATCTCTGTTGGGGGTTTTTCACAAATTTTCGCCACGCAATCTAATTCACATATAATTACCAAGTTTTATAACGTGGGCGAGTTCGACTTGCACTTGACTGTATGAATAAAATCATGTTATTGCATCGTCATCGGTTCTTGATAAGTATTCAAAATGTCAAATTAATCGACGTTTCAAACTCGGTTAAAATCATGTTCAAAGTTTCCGCTATGTAAATACATAGATGTTATTTCTTACCACATGACATACATATAGACTAAGATCCGAGGGCCCCAAGTCCTACGTCATTTGCTGAAATTTTGGGGATTAATAATAATATGTATTTACCCTTACCCTTTCATAGGTAGCGCCAACTCAAGGTACACGCTCAGTTACGTTGAAGTAGAAACGCTCGTATTTAAATATGTTTTTAAGAATATTGTAAAATTTATATTTGTTATTACTGGACCTATTACGTGGGTCTTTACTCCTGCCAGACGTCCTAAAGGTTGTTTAAAATTGGGCAAACTACGTTATTTTATTTACGGACTATTTCAATACCCTTATAAGCACCCAGACCAATCCGATGGGTCAATCATCTTCCCAGAACGAGATATACCTACCTTTATTTGGCGCTACCTCTGAAAGGGCCCCACTTTCAAGTTACTGAGTACGCATACTGTTTTAACTACATATTAAACTAATAGTCCTTTCAACTTTAAAATTTCAACTTTGCTAAAATTACGTAGATCTGGCGGCCCGTGGGATCTTGGGCTAATCCAATCGAAGATAATAAAAGCGTATAAAAGAGATACATAATAAGAGAAAGCATGTAAAAAAGAGATCAAGTTTAATTTTTAATTTAAATATCGCACCGAATAGGAATCGAAACGACCTTGGAGTGTATACTAGACTAGACGCCGTGATGACAAATGTGTCATTAAATCGTAGTAACTATAAATCAAACTTACGCAACACGAACTAGAAATTATGGATAGATGTCAATTGCGTGTAGTTCTTGTAATGATGTTCCTATTAAAAACTCTGTATAATAATAATTATAAAAAAAAAGTCATGTAAAATACAACATTTAATATAATATAAATAGGTTATTATTTTCATATATCTATTGTATTGACTGTCGGTCAATTACAGCAACAAAGGAAATTGCAACAGAATAAACATTGAAATCGAGATTTTGAAGATAACCCACTTTCTCTATATATTCATGGTAAAATTGATTTAGTTTTATTCGGAATTTCCATACACGCGGTCCTATTATTGAATAACTATATAAAAAATAACAAGAAAAACGATTAAAATGACCATAACGGGTAACACTATATGTAGCATAATACAATCATTTCCAGTTTTGCTAATATTAGTGCAAAACACAAAGAAATGTCTCCACACCCCGCTCATTTATAAGCCTCCATCACCGACCCACGCTCCGGAGTACTACGAGGCGTACGACACTCTCATCTCCTCTCTTCTCCATGAAAACAATTGCAACGAATATCAATATGGAGTTCCCCAATTGTATAACAAAAAATATTCCGTAGAACGGAAGTTATGTTATAATTTTTACCCCAACCCCATATACGGAAGTGAATATGATCAAAGTCATTATATATATGGGTACCCAAGTTACGATAATTCCCACCCTACATACGTCTCTCCTAGCTTTTACGGATCAAAAAATAGTGGTTTCAATACCACTTATGCGTATAACACCAATTATGCACCAAACGCGAAAAACGTTAAGCGTAAATTCAAAGTTGTGGTGAAACGAGGGAGAAAGAAGTCTCAGAAGTTGACAGGTAAGTTTTTACTGTAATTTTTTTGTATTTTCAGGTTATGTCCCGCACGTAGCAAGGTCGACAGAGGGAACCTAGTGCTGTTAAAGTGGGAAACGGAGTGTCTTACTCCGTTTTCCTCTTTTCCGTTGAGTTCTGGAGGAATTGCCTCGTTACCAGAGCGAGGAACTGAAAATATATATTTTCTTATTTCCTTGAGTAGGAATCGAACCCAAAACCTGTCTCGTTTACAGTTGCACGATTGAGCCCATACGTCACGACTGGCACAAGTTTTATAGATGACACCATAATTATAAACTAACAGACAACTATAAAATATTGCGTATACATATATTTCACGATCGTCTTAATGAAAGTGTAAGGTTATCAGCAAAACCACATTGAATATAAGTACATATGAGTAGGTACCTATTAAATAATATTGCGTTCATACAAAGCCGTGACCTTACGCACAGATAAAACTCTAATAAATACTTATGGAGTTGAAAAATGTTAGTTCTTTTGAGAAATATATTTGTATAATATATCTAACAGAATACAGCTTCTATATGTTGTTACTTTTAATTTCGATACTTTTAAACATTTATTTTATGTTGATAATATTGATAATATATACAGTAATAGCTACTTATTCCAATATTAATAATTCCCTTTAACTTTAATTTTTTTACTTATTATTTTTTGTTCTTTTTAAATATGTTGTTAGATATTTGTTGTAATACTGAGAATCTCCCTTATTTACTATTAGTTTTTTTTTTTAATTTTTAAAATGTCATTCCATATTTAGGATAGATTTTTTTATACGTTTTCTTAATAAGTACCTTTACTTATTTTGTTTATTAAAATAATCTTAAAAAATTATAAAATCTATCTAAATTAATTAGAATACGAATTAAAATAACTGAAAAAACTTGAGAACAAAATTTTGGAAAGAAAAATACTTATTTAGAAAACGTATAAAAATTTACACGTAGCGAGACTCGAACCCGCGCCTCCTGACGCGACCAAATTTTTATACGTTTTCTAAATAAATATTTTTCTTTCCTAAGTGTGGAATAACAAAAAAAAATTTTGGTTAGAAAATGTTGTTTTTCTCTATGTCATTTATATAAGACATCAACCAGTTCCCAATGCCAACACTATTTTGACTGATGTATAAATAAGATATTGAATTTATAGGTAAAGTATTTTAAAATCAAATAAGGTTTTAATAAAATATCTTAATAGAACTGTATATAGATAATATAAAATAGTAAATTAAATAAATCACAGCTGATTAGCTTATTTTTTGACTTTAACGTTTTTTGGTATTGTACTGTAAATATATTTTATATTTGACAAAATATGTTGTTAAAGTCTTTGTGTTCTTCGCTATTATTTTTCAGAGTAATCGTTTTTTTTTTACTTTATTGTTACGTGAAATTTCAGCAGGAATGGGTTGAATTATTAAAAATCCTACTCGAGTCATTATACGAGCATTCAATCATGTTTTTAAACCGTAATTACAATATATAAATAACAATCTATATTTCTACAACTTTTTGCACCCCATAATCAATAGTAAGGAAACCTACAAAAAACCTACCCCAAAAAGATTTCAACTCTCAGTTCAAGTCAATCTTAAATCCTTTTGCATCTTGCACTTGCATCACCTATTTGACCCAAAATATCATAATTTACGTATTATTTAAAATATTCCTCATCAGCCCAATCTTTGGTGAAATTAAATTATATACCCAAAGATATCGCATGCATCTTCTTTGTTTAATTATTTTTTTTGGTACGTAAATGAGAACTAAGTGAAACATTAGAAGAGTTGAGGCCAGTCGTGACGCAGGACCACAAAGTGTGATTGTAAAATCGACTGGTTGCGAGTTCGATCCCCACTCGAGGAAACGTAATATTTATTGAAATTTATATTTCCATTTCTTCGCTCTGGTGTCGAGGCAAAGCGCGGCGGTGAGTTCCGCCACTCAACACGCAATACCTCCTGAACTCGGCGGAAAATGGGAAACGGAGTGTCTTAACACTAGGTTCCTGCTGGCTACCCTGCTATAATATATGAGATGTCCATGCAATAAAGTACCTATACGCCTATACTTTTGATTTCATCCGCATGTTTATCAGTTAAGCGTGATCGTAAATATTTAGAATAGGCGAATATAAGATTCATTTTTTTTAAAATAGACGACACATTCCTATTATATTATATAAATATGTATTATATAATGTTTTTTTATCCATAAATTAGTTACACAAAAATACATGAATACGTATCCCGCATATAGCGGAGTAGGGAGCCTAGTGTTAATACACTCCGTTCCCCACTTTTCACTGAATTTTCGAAACACTGCGTGTTGAGTGGCGGAACTCAACGCTGCCCTTATGTATTGTTAACAGAATGGGAAAATGAAAATATTAAAAACAATTCTTTCCCTCCGAGTGTGAAACGAACCCACATCCACCGTCGTGCTTACATTCACACGCTGTACCACTACGCCACGATCATAACAAAATATTCATCAAATATTTAATGTAGTGTGGAAAAAAAATGTCATCCCAAGTCCCAAATGACTGGCAGATGGAAATGGACATGTTTTTTAACTTTTTATTTATATTATATATTTGAAATATTTTATTTAGAGACCTTAGCATAAAAAAAATTAAACGTAACATTATAAAATTTTTTATTAAAAAAAAAAATGTTTTCAAAAACAATTTTTTTTCGTTTCTGTTATGTATGAAATAAACTTTTAAATAATATATATACATACATATACATATAATATGGAATGTCCTTGTGGTTAGACCAGTTATCAAAATAATGTGACTATTAAGGTGACATTAGATCGACAACCAGGATCTACTTAACATACTCTTCGAAGCATGACGAGGGTCGTCTGACTGACGTGTCAGTGGTCATTTATTAGATTCACGCTGTATCCCGGATACGGCAAGGGTACAGGTACAGGGAATCTGGGAAGCTAATGAAAAAACATTTTATTCCCATTACGACATATCCGTCCCCCATTTTCTACGGAGTTCTGGAGGTATTGTGTGTTGAATGGCGGAACTCAACGCCGCGCTGTGCCTCGACACCGATTAAATAGAAATATTAAATATTTAATTTTCGAGTGGGAATCGAACTCACAACATGTCGTATTTACTGTCACAATTAGGCCCTTTGTGCCTCTGCACCATGACCTGTCCTTTGGTCCTAGTGATGCTTAATTTGACCAATTTAGTTTTGACAATGACATTGACATCTTTTTTCCAGTAAGCCTCCAGAATTTGGTGAAAAGTTCCCACTCGAAGAAAATTAAATATTGTCGTTTCCTCTCTCGGAGTGTCTTAACATTAGGTTCCCAGGTTCCCTGCCTACTCAAGCTAAAGCTAAATATATAAAATTAAATAAAATTTGATATTTCATTACATACATGTGTGATCGAATGTCAACACGAATAATTAAGAATACGAAACGCGCCACGGAAGCTCTCAATCTCTCCTCAGCTTTAAAATATTACTATAATTAATATGTTATTTTTGTGTGTTTTGTATATAATTTGTGCAAATTTTTATGTGCAATAATATATATTGTATTGTGTTCTAGTCACAGAGCACATTTAAGAGAGAGAGAGAGATCCCAAAGCTCAAGGACAACTGTCACAAGTTCAATTTCGCACACGTTCAAGGCTCGGTTCAAATCGAACTTGCGACATCCTAGGTTAGATGCTGGGTTATCTCAAGATGAATCATCGTATACACACAAATTACTAATTATATCAGTCAGGGGCAACTAGTTCTCAATGTTAATCAACTCTTGAAACTTATCTACGTTTTGGACAATATATTATTTTGTATGTAAAATTCATTTCTTAAGATCAAAGTGGTTATCATTTTAAAAACTATGACGTCATTATTTATACTTATAAAATTTACGCGTCACTGCTGGTTCCCCAAGTTATGGATTTAGGGGACCTATAAATGAATCACTTTGCCTTTTATTTTTTTTTTAATATTATGTTAAGGTGGTGAAATATTATGTTTTGTTTTAATTTAATCTTGTTACAACAGATGTTTATGTGTGAGCTTCACGCTGTAACCGCACGTAGCAGGATGAGGCTGAAAACCTAGTGTTAAGAAGACACTCTGTCCCTATTAAGATATGTGTAAGACTATCAAATAATCTGAATACTTTCGAAAAAAAATTATATTTATTTTAGGCAAAAAAAGACAGCTATAGATATTTCCGTAGTTGATTACATAACGGCGTTGAATTACGTCTGGTTCTTGCTTCAAAATGTGTAATAGCATAATTTTTCCTACTTAAAGTCACTATTGATATATTATACTATGCTATAATATCAATTTAATTAAAATCGGGATTTCCAAACTCCCTTGGAACTAAGTTCCGGTATTTAGTGGTCACTGGTCACTTGTCGCCTCGGACGGTTTATATTTAAAAATTCGGTCAAGATCGCGCCACTAGTAAGCTGAATGCGGTCCACACGGACGCCTCTAGAAACTTAGTTGAAACTTAGTTCGAAATCGACTTCTGTGTGCTCCGGTCATGGGGAAGGTGTATATATTTAGTTTGTGTGTGTGTTTGTGTCTAAATTTAGTTTTTGGCCAATATGGTGAGTTACTAGGATAATTTGTTTATTGTTATTTTCATTTAAGTTCGTATTAAGTTAAAGTTTTTTAAGTTTATTAACTATATGTTAAGAAATACGTGTTTTTAGATATTATATATTTTTTTTTTAATTTTAATTTTGTATAACAAATCGTTTATGTATTATAATTAGTCAATGTCATTAAAATAAATCGTTTAATTAAGTGTATATTATTTTAATTTACATTTATAAATTAATGACATTGAACGTTTGTTATTATTTAATGTTAAACTAGGAATCTGTTCCGACGTTGCTTGAATCAGGTTTTTTTTATAAAAAAAAAAACTAATATAATATTAACATATTACCAACTTGCACTTTCTTCAGAAAGTTTGCTTTACTCTTAATTCATATCTAAAGTCTAAATACAGTAACGAAACTTATGTATTTTTGTTAGACCTTCAAAGGTAAACAATATAAATATGATTTTTTTTAAAATAAAATAAATAAATCAGCTTCACGCTGTATCCCGCACACAGCAGTGTAGACAGAGGGAACCTAGTGTTAAGACACTCAGTTCCCCACTTTCTGCCGAATTGTGGAGGTATTGCGTGTTGAGTAGCAGAACTCAAAGCCGCGCTCAACCTCGACACCAGAGCGAAGAAATGGAAATATAAATTTAAGTAAATATTTCATCTCCTCGAGTGGGGATCGAACCCACAACAACACAGTCACACCTCGTGCCGCTGCGCCACGACTGGCCTCGATGACTGGCATTTTTTTTTGTAAAGTTTATTTACTTAAAACAGTTTTTCTTAAACAAAGCTACACTTTAATGTCTGTCAATTTTAACTCTGAAACTTGATTTGTGTTTAAAAAATCAAATTGTTCTCCACTTTGACACGACAAAGTGCTGCGTTGAGTTCGAACTCAGCACTCAGGAAGTCTCAGAATGAAATGTCTTGATACTAGGTTCCAAGGTTCCCTCTGCCTACCCTGCTATGCGCAGAATACAGCGTACAGCTAAAAATAAACGTCTAAATCCAAGTAAATCGGGGCAGATCGCTAGTTTTATATAGAAAAACAAATTTCATGAAAGTATATTGATAATCGCGGCGTTGAGTTTTGCCACTCAACACGCAATGCTTTCAGAATTCGGCAGAAAGTGGGGAACGAAGTGTCTTAACACTAGGTTCCCTCTGCCTACCCTGCTGTGTGCGGGATACAGCGTGAAGCTGATTTAATTTTTAATTTTATATTGATAATCTTATGTTGTGACGTGTACACTATAGTAATAATATATTATTTTTGTAATAAAAGTATATATTTATGTACATAATATCTATATATTTTAGTTTAATTAGCTTTAAGTATAATATTATCATTAAATCTTACATAATATGAATGTATAACGGCGACTAAGGACCTATTTAGAAATAACTCGAATACTGTTCGATAGTTTTTGTATAGAATTGTTTGTTTGTTATTGATAACTTCTTTATAAGTACATTTTTAGTTATTTTCTTTCTCAATATAGAACGAAGTTCAAATCCTAGGCTTTCAGTTCTATATATTTTAATATAGAACTGTAAGGCTAGGATTTCTGTGACTGATATACTATAGGAATCAACGTACATCTCAACTAGCTGTATTTAGAATTTTAAAATTTTGCAAATAAATTCTTCTTAGAACCTGACGTCGAAGAGTTGACATCGAGAATTGGCATGAAATATCGTCGTTTTCATAGAGAATTGTGTAATTTAAAATTGAAACTTAAACTTTATTGACGAAAAAAAAAATTAAGGGAATATTACTTATTAAGAAAACATACAAAAATTTTAATATAGCGGAAAAAATTTTACGTTTTCTTAACAAGTATTTTTATTTCCTAAATGTGGAATTTTAAAATAATAATAATAAATTAAAAATGTTTACAAATACTTAAAAAATTGTATTCTCTCTTGCCAAACGATAATTCTTAGTATTATCTTTGGGTAGCGGAAATTTGTAAAAATCTCCCTACAGAGATACTAACAACAGAAATAAGTTGTAACAAGCGTATTTGAATTCGACATAGCTCGATGAGAACATATGGCTTATTTGGTCAAAGCGCTTGGACGATGTCCAAAGAGGCGCAGGTTCAAATGCCGCCACGTTAAAATTTTTATACGTTTTCTTAATAAGTATTTTTATTTCCTAAATGTAGAATAACACTTTAAAAATGTTTCAAACTAAATGAATATTGATTTTTGCATATCTTAGGTAACTTTTTAACACGAAATATTGTCTTTTGGAAAACCAAGAGGGTAAAGGCGCGGGCGGAAAGATGATTCATAGGACTTAGTGATATGTATTTACATGATTACAGTAGTTGAACTGATGTTTACAGTAATTTACGTTCATAAAGTATAGGGGAATCATTTTTCCCAATAAAATAAGCATTAGTCAAATTACATATGAGTACTTTACTGGAAAATTTTTTATTAGTACCAATAAAAAATAATAAAGACAATTAAAAATATAATTAAAATACAAGGAAGGAGCTTTAATAACACTGTTTTGTAATGGCTTCAAACGCAATGGCCACGTTACATCACTCGTTTAATGTAAACAAATCGTTTTTATGTTTATGAGATTCTCGTAAAGCAGGTTGGACAATTACTAGTGTAAAAGCACCCCCGATCGCCATTGAGTGGCGGAATTTAACACCGCGTGGTGCCTTGTTGCTAAAAGGAGGAATTGAAAATAATTATTAAAATTATTCACTCCCCAAAGTGGGAACCGAACTTAATTTTTTTAATTTTTAAGAAAGTGGCGGAAATCTAATATTTTCCTCACTTTCCGAATATTTATATTCATTTGCTTTCTCTAGAGTGTTTTAGCACTAACCCTGCTATAGATATGTAAGATACAACGTAAAGATAAATAAGGCTATCTATTTTAGTAAATTCTATTAATTTTCTTGGTTTAAAATCAAATAATCGTAGCACTAAAAAACTGTTTAAATTGAAAGAAGTAAAATAAAAAACCAAAATTGGTTTAAACAGGAATCTCATTTATTTTATTACAGGATTTATAGAATAGTGTAGAATTCTATTAAAAGTGGTCGCAACTTCGTTTGCCTCATCTTTGAATAAAATAAATAAAAATAAAAAATAAATCAGCTTCACGCTGTATCACGCACACAGCAGGGTAGGCAGAGGGAACCTAGAGTGAAGACACTCCGTTCCCCATTTTCTGCCGAATTCTGGAGGCATTGCATGTTGAGTGGCAGAACTCAACGCCGCGCTTGTCCTCGACACCAGAGCGAAGAAATGGAAATATAAATTTAAGTAAATATTGCATCTCATCGAGTGGGGATCGAACCCACAACCAGTCGGTTGTACAGTCACACTTTGTGCCGCTGCGCCACGACTGGCCTCAAATTATGTTAATAAATAAACAGACATACTAGTCGCCGCCCACAACCTTGCTTTGTGGATCTTATTTGTCCCTTTCCACCTGGAATTTTGAGAAATCCCCACTTAGTACTCCCCTACATTTCCCAACGAACAAATATATCAAATTTTAACTTTCTAAATTCAGGAGTTACAGCTGCGTATATGTATATACATATATATTATACTGAAGTATATAGTTTGATTTCATTTGTGGGAAATTATATATTTAAAAAAATGGCAGCGTTAAGTTACGCCACGATACTGACCTAATTGCATTATTAATAATACATGGAAAATTATATTTAGAAAGAAAAAAATATTGGAAAAAATGGCAAAGTGAACAAACGGACAGTCCTTTTAAATTGCTCTATAAAAAGAAACAATGAAGTCGTAAAGCTAATTTAAATTACATCACTGCGTTTGATCTAGGTTTGTATGTAAATGCTTTGATGAGAAAAATTACTTAGTTATTGTTTAATGTTTAAACTGTTTATATGAAAAAATCTCTTGATGGGACTGTAGCTTAGCGGTCCAGCGTCTGACCTGTAACCGCGATGACTGTGAGTTCGAATCTGCTCGGACTCGGAGCAATGTATAATTTTCATTTCTTTTGGTTTTAAAAAAAATCAGCTTCACGCTGTATCCCGCACACAGCAGGGTAGGCAGAGGGAACCTAGTGTTAAGACACTCGGTTCCCCACTTTCTGCCGAATTCTGGCGGCATTGCATGTTGAGTGGCAGAACTCAACGCCGCGCTTTGCCTCGACACCAGAGCGAAGAAATGAAAATATAAATTTAAATAAATATTTCATCTCCTCGAGTGGGGATCGAACCCACAACCAGTCGGTTTTACAGTCACACCTCGTGCCGCTGCGCCACGACTGGCCTCACTGGCCTTTTTACAATAGTTTGGACGAAAGTTGGAGAACGAGCTGTATTATACTAGGTTTTTTCTGTCTACCTGAATCAATGCGTCATACAGTGTGAACTTGAAACAGTTTAAAATTATATTCGAATTGAAGCAATTATTTCTTGCTGTACTTCCTAGTTTATCTGTTTCATTATATTATAATTCCTACAACTGAGGATTCGATTACTGCTTGAGGTTATCTAAAGCTAAAGAAAGGAAGACTAAAAAATAAAACAAAGAGTTAAAATAGAATAGAATTATACAAACAAACGTTTTAGAAGGATATGACGTCATTTCACTTGTAAAAGAGCAAATACATACATATGTAACGTTGTAATAATATATCACATTAAGATTAAGTATTTCACCGCTAATTTAATTTTTATATAAATTAATATATATAAAGATATTTTTTTATATATATTAATTTATATATATTTCATTGTTCTTTTATTTTTATTTTTAAACCATAATGTTTTTAACCACAAGTTTTTCGAGCGCTTCTGTTGAGATATACATGTAGATATTTTTTGTAGCTTCACACTATATTTCCCACAAAGCAAGATGGGCAGAAGGAACCTTGCCATCTAGTGTTAAGATACTTGGTTCCCATTAAGACACTTCCGCTATTCACTTTTCGCCGAAATCTGGAGGCATCAAGTATTCAGTGGTGGAAGTTACCAACACAACAGAACGGGGAAATAAAACTATTAAATATTACATGGGAATCAAACCCACAACAAAGTGTATAAATTTAGAAAAAAATAATATAAAATGATATATATTACCTTCCATATTTTTTCATAATCATTGCTACCGGAACTCAACACCGCATTTATTCTTATTTTCAACTATAAATAATCAATATATATAATTATTATACTATTATTTAAGTTATAATCTTATATAATTATTATTTGTCTTTAAGATTAAGATTATTATTCAATATAATTGCGTAATACGACAGCATAACGTAAATAAACAATTTATTACAGATACGTATATATTTTATAAAACTTTTCCGATATTCATTGACCGATAGATAACACCGCCGGAACTAAGCGGCGTAGAACGCTGTAATTAGGCATGCATGACTCCTTCCCGGATTAAGCGGGGATTTCCTGAAACTTCAACGGAAAAAACGTGATTCTATGTTTTATAGTCAACAAAGTCAAAATTGTTCTTTTCGTATTTTTATAACATCATAGTTCGAGATTTCGTTAGAATATAATAATGTCGGGGCAAGACGCGGCGTTGAGTTCCCCCATTCAACACGCAATGCCTCCAGAATTAGCCGAAAAATGAGGAGTGGAATGTCTTAACATTACGCTCTCTCTGCTAACGACGCTACATGTGGAATACAACGTGAAAATAGCGTGAGTTCAATTTAACTTAAATACAAATTTTATAAAAGGAGATATATTAAAAGTTATTTTTACATAGATAAATCAAATCAAATAAATCAGCTTCACGCTATATCCCGCACACAGCAGGGTAGACAGAGGGAACTTAGTGTTAAGACACTCCGTTCCCCACTTTCTGCCGAATTCTGGAGGCATTGCGTGTTGAGTGGCAGAACTCAACGCCGCGCTTAGCCTCGACACCAGAGCGAAGAAAATGGAGATATAAATTTAAGTAAATATTTCATCTCCTCGAGTGGGGATCGAACCCACAACCAGTCGGTTTTACAGTCACACTTCGTGCCGCTGCGCCACGACTGGCCTCTTTACATAGATAACTTACAAAATCGTATACAAACGCTAAAAAATAAAATGTTTTAAGCGTGATATGCTGCCACTGACCGCACGTAACGCCAAAGTTAATTGTGGAACCGGTTCTTGTCGACGTGGTACCATTTGCGTCAATTTAATAATACGGCAATATTGGTTTTTGATGACAAGTTGACGTAATCCAGGTTAACTTGCATTTTGATATTGATGGTCGGTATGAATTCGATTCCCGTGAAACATATAAGTAAGGACAATAGAAAAAATAGAAATATGTTTGTTATTTTTTTTTCGTCGTTTTGCAAGGAGACTGGCACGATTACATCGAAATCAGACGATTAATAAAATCAGCTTCATGCTGTATGCCGCATACAGCAGGGTAACCTATTGTTAAGACTCCGTTCCCCACTTTCCGTTGAATATATTATAAATAATTCCTTCGTGCGGGGATGAACCCACAACCGTCGCGTTCATCATTGTGGCCCTTAGCCACTACGGCCTCAATTAACTATTATAAGAGTTTAATAAAAAACATCGCTTTATTTGCTTCAAGCAATGTAACTTTCACGCTGTATCCCGCATACTGCCGGGTAGGCAGTTAACATAGTGACGGTAAACCGGAGGTTCTGGTGTAGATCATTCCCTACTAACTGCCAATTCTTTGAGATATTTCGTATTGACTGGCGTAACTCTACGCCACGACGAAGAGAAATATTTCAAATTACATTTAGTTCGTAACAACAACTTTAATTTTGCATTAATACCCATGACACTTGACAGAAGTGAACAAAATCAAGGCTAGGCCTTCAAATATCTAATCAGCTTAATTAGAATAGGTACTGTCCGCATTTCGTCGACTACCTGTTATTGCCTGAAGCGAAAAAACCACAGTTCCGCTTCAATACATTTCTTAGCAAAGACAACGTAAACAAATTCTAGAAACTATTAGATTTAAATTTTACAGTTATCGCGGGTCAAAGAACTGTGTTTAAACATCAAGCTTTTTTTAGTTTCACGCTGTATCCCGCACACAGAGAAGTAGACACAGAAAACTAAGTGTTAAGACACTCCGTTTCCTATTTTGCTAAGAATTCTGTAGGCGTTGCGTGTTGAGTGGCGGTAGTCAACGACGCTTTTGCTTCGACACCAGAGCAAAGAAATGAAAATATTAAATATTTCATTTTCCCGAGTGAGCATCGAACCCACAACCTGTCGCGGTAACAGTCACACGCCTCTACCTCTGCGCTATGACTGGCCTCAACTAGATATTATTTAAAAAGAAATAAAAATAAATAAAGAAACGAAGTGATTTGTTAGTGTTCTCTTTAGAAGAGTAGAGATTATAAAGCTAAGAGAAAGAAGAATAAGAAACTGTCATAGTCTCATTCAGACTGTCAGTATGATTAATATTAATAATATATATAAATTTGTAGAATGATGGGATTCTTAGGGAAAGTGCGCTGTTAAGTTCCGGAACTCAGTACATTATAATTATGTTACTGCAAAAGCCATATATTTAAATTTAGCTTTTACTAGTAAATCTTAATATTTACCAAATCATTTTGTAAATACGGATTTACAAGGATATAATTTTTCGTAATTTTCCCATAGCATTTTGGTGTTAGCTTAACTTTGTTTGAAACCTAGGAACTACAGGCCTACGGGCTTCTACGGACATGTAGTATGCAAAAACGTTATTTTTTAGGAGTTTTTTTTTCTTTTCGTTTCTTATAACGAAATTACAGAAATAAATATTGCTTATAATTAAATATATTTTTAGATTAGAATTAAGTTTTATAGAAATGCGTCACTAATTGCAAATCCAATCAATATAAATATAAAACCGGTTCGCCTTTACAATGTTTTGTTTTTATTACATATTGTTAGTGTTAAGTAAATTAGGTAACGGGCATGTTATTATTAGTTAGCGTATTTATAAAATAAAAAAAAATCAGCTTCACGCTGTATCCCGCACACAGCACGGTAGGCAGAGGGAACCTAGTGTTAAGACACTCCGTTCCCCACTTTCTGCCGAATTCTGGAGGCATTTTCAGTGGCAGAAGGCACCAGAGCGAAGAAATGGAAATATAAATTTAAGTAAATATTTCATCTCCTCGAGTGGGGATCGAACCCACAAACAGTCGGTTTTACAGTCACACCTCGTGCCGCTGCGCCACGACTGGCTTCGTATATTTATAAGATCCTGTTTGTTAATTAATATTCGAGATTGAATGTTAGTTTTAAGTGCAATAATATGTAGGTGTATAAATATGAATATATTGTGATACTTACAGCAGATGCCGTCGTGGCGCAGCGGCACCAAAGTGTGACTGTAACGCGAGTTGTGGGTTCGATCCCCACTCGATGAAATTAAATAATATTTATTAATATTTTCATTTTTTCGCTCTGGCTCCAAAACAAAGGTCGCGTGCTCAATACTCAAAAATTCGGTGGAAAATAGGGAACGGAGCTTCTTAACACTAGATTCCCTCTGCGTATTCTTCTGTATGCGGGATACAGCGTGAAGCTGATTTCATTAGATTTTTTTATTTTTACTTACAGCTTCATTTGAGGGTACATCTTTATGAAATTATAGCTATAACGATAGTGATAAGAGATAATATCTTTAAACAGTTGAACATATTTTCTAGAATCTTAGCTAAGAACACCGGGATAACTTTTCAAACAAAAAAAAATCAAATCAATCTGTTTTGAAGCTACGTTGCTATGAACAGACAAACACACACCTATACAAGCACACACACCTACGCCCATACACAGATACGTCAAACTTTTTCCATTCTGTTCTGAGCAGTGCGACAGCATGGTTGGTTGTGGGTTCAATTCCCATTCGAAAGAATGAATTATTTTCATTTCTCGGCACCGGTAAAGACAAATTGCGGCGTTGATTTCCGCCATTCAATATGCAATGCTTTAAATTCGGGCATGAAGTGAAGAAGGTTGGATACAGCGTGGAACTGACTAAAAACAAATAATAGTTTTCTTTTTAAATTCATATGTATTTTTTTTTATTTGTTTTTATAACATATATAATATTTAAAGTACACACAGTTTTTTGTGTTATTATAATTTTTTTATGTATTCATTTGGGAAACAAGGCTCCATGTCATTTTATATCATATCATTCAATTAGAGGAGTACGTAGTGTTTCAACTCTGCGTATTTCTATTATAAAAAAAAACAGAGGGACTAAGAAAAAATTACAACATACATTTTGTTGTATTAATTATTTAATAAAAAAAAAATAAAAATTAAATCAGCTTCACGCTGTATCCCGCACACAGCAGGGTAGGCAGAGGGAACCTAGTGCTAAGACACTCCGTTCCCCACTTTCTGCCGAATTCTTGAGGCATTGCGTGTTGAGCGGCAGAACTCAACGCCGCGCTTAACCTCGACACCAGAGCGAAGAAATGGAAATATAAATTTAAGTAAATATTTCATCTCCTCGAGTGGGGATCGAACCCACAACCAGTCGGTTTTACAGTCACACCTCGTGCCACTGCGCCACGACTGGCCTCTGTATTATTTAATATTTATACATTTTATATGTAAAGTTACGTTTATGAATATTTAAATTTATTTAGCTTTTATAGATGTGTTTTATGATTGTTGAAGCTTAATTATCGGGTTACAATGAACAGTGGTTGTAATAAATTATTATGATGTTTCCTATATTGAAATTACTTACAAATAAGTATACTAGACTACGACAATAATGGCGCCAATCGGTGGCTCTTATGTTTTTAATTGATTGCAACGTCAAATGAGAAACAACATAAAAGATTATTGTAGAAAACAGGATAAAAACTTTTAAAATTATTTATTTTAAAAGTTCATGTCCTGGTAAGACAAGGCGCGGCGTTGAGTTCCATCACTCAACACGAGTTGAATTCTAGTGCTAATGGCAAAATAGTGTTCTAACATAATTGTGCAGGATTAAGCGAGAAAATAAATGAAAGATTGAATTTTTAGAGACAAACACTATATATTGTTGTACTCCGGTCTCCACTTTCGACCAAAAAAAATATGAACAGAAGGCGGTACATTTATTGGACTTCGTACCGTCTTTCCACACTTACTACTATTAAACTTACTACTTTTTAACTGGACGAATTTGAAAAAAAAAAGTAATTTGGAATTCGTACGTGTCCAAGGACCCTAGATGCCCTACGATCGCACTGTTTAGATCTTAAGTTATAAATAATTCTCAAGCATATATCACCAGATATATTGAAATTATGTCAATACACATAACAATTAAGTATAAAATGCTCTTAAAAATAAAAAAAATATTTTGGATAACTTTAGTTTAACTTCAGTAAGTTCTTCACAGATGCAATAAAAAAATCCATTCCAATCATTTAATTCTATCGAAACAAAAAGATTTAATCCACATTTAAAATTTAATCTAAGGTTTAACCTTAAACAAGTATATTCGTACAAAAGGTACTGTGAGCTCTGAGTTTATGACTCGTGTGTCTAATTGACCGTAGCTAACCGATATGTTTTTTTGCCTCTTAATAAAGTTTTTGTGGGAAAATTTGGATACATTCGGTACTTTACCTGCGTTTATGGAGCCGTGATTTTTTATTTTACAACATTATCATCTTTTATTCAAGAGCAATAACTTAAATTTAAGTTTATGATTGTTTTTATGAAGTTATATTTTAGATTAAGTTTACCAAAATGTATATTAATCATTACGTATGTATGTTTATATTATAAAGAATAAAATATAATTATGTCCTATAGGATTCTTCCCAGAACGAACAGATCGCCGAATTTCATCACCATTTGGTTTCGCTCAAAATCTTCTTAACGGCCCAAACGGACTAAGAAATACTTTAACAAACATCTTGCATCTTCGACCTGAAACACCAGCGAGTAATCCTGCATACATCTATCCATTTCCAAATCGTCCAGTTCAAAACAACCAATTTGATCAAGATCAATTAATTCATAACAATGAATTTATTCAGAATCGACCAATCCACAATAACCAATTTGACCAAAACCGGCCAATTAGCAACAATGAGTTCAATCCAAATCAACCTGTCAATAACCAATACGATAAACACTATAACAACAATCAGTTTGATCAAAATGGGCAACTTAACAACAATCAATTTCAAGAATATCCACCAGAACATGAAATTAGTCCACCTAAAAAACCTCTCCGATTTCCAAATGAAGGTCCCGTAAGTGGCAATGGGAATTATGAAAACCAACAATCAACGTCGAATCCTTTTGTGGATCCAAATCCAGGATATGTTGAAAGGCCAATAGATACCGGAAATGAATTTAACGGTAACGGTAACGGTAACGAAGTAACAAACGCACCGGAAGTGAATGTAGAAAATAATGTTAACGATAAGCCTACTTTTGCACCAATTAATAACGGAAATGTAGGCTTCGAAGGACAAGATAAAGGAAGTGCGGATGAGAATCGACACGGTATACCCAACGCCCCTCCTCCGGGATTCCCCCAGACGACACTCCCGGCTCTCACTCCTGTACCGCTATCAGCGTCTCGAAACAACTTCAACTTCGGGTCCTTCGGAATTTTCAGTAATAATTTTCCCTAGTTACATTACTAATTGTTTAACTGTAACTAAGACGCGGTAATGGATAAATAACATTGGTTTTGGATTAGTAATTAAGATTATGGTGCGGTATAACGGTTCTAACGAGAATAACTTTTGTTTAGTAATTTTATTAAGTTAATAAAATACGTTTTAATTTTAATACTCTTCATACTATTATATTTAAATAGCTACATATGTAAACACTAAATTTTATATCAACCTGTAAAAGGGTCAAAGGAAAATGCGCATTTTGGATATTAACTCTTCTATGGTTATTACATTTTTTTTGTAATTGATAAGTAACCTAATTATTATTTAATCATGTCGTTACTAACTGATATTGAACCGTGAATATACCCTTAAAATTAAAATATTAGACGCTATAGTGACGCAGTTTATTTAAATTTGATATGATAAAATGTGGTAAAATGGTTATGGGTACAAATCTTATATAATAGTTCGTGGCGTTGAGTTCCGCCACTCAACACGCAATGCCTCCAGAACTCGGCCGAAAGTGGGAAACGGTTTGTCTTAACACTAGGTTCCCTCTGCCTACCCTGCTGTGCGTGGGATACAGCGTGAAGCTGATCTTACTTATTATAATAAGTACATATATACATAAGTATAAAAAGAAAGATCAATAATTTTTTTTAACGTCTAAACCTATAAAAATGTTAACTTAAGAGGACTGGAACCTATGATTAATATGGTCTAAGAAAATCTAATTTGATGAAAAGAAAAAAAGAAAAGTGATCCTATCAAAGCTAATGAACGTATAAGTAATGTATGCGTATAACATGTAATTTTGACCTTCCTGAATCTATTATTACTCAAGATCTAAATAGAACGTAGGAAAATAGTGATTTCAATGATTTTCCTTGTGCGTACTTTAAAATTAAAGATGCCACCAACCACCAAGGCCGGTGTCTCGGTAGACAACTAAAACCTGCTTAGTATTTATATAAGACTCTAAATAAATACTATATTATTTACACTTACATATGTTAATCACGAAGTGACATTTGATCGTTGCCTGTTAAAAGATATTTATGTTTAAGTTGACTAAAATATTTTAGGAGTGCTCGTCGTGGCGTAGTATAGTGTATGACTGTAGGCGTGACGGTTGTGAGTTCGATTTCCAGTTGATAGTATTAATTATTTTCATTTCTTAGCTCTGGTAACAAGGCATAGTGCTGTAGAAAGTTACGCCATCTAATAAGCAATGTCTCGAAAATTTGGCGGAATGTGGGTAAATGGAGTGTCTTAACTCTTAACACTGGGTTGCTTTAGTCTACCTTGTTATAGGCGGAGCCTATATTTTTGCACCAAGATAGCTAAAGATAATAGGAAAAAGTATAGTATTTTTCTGGATACTATTATTCCCCACACAAGGTCAAAATATTTTTTCCTCGCTTAGCACGCTGTGTGCCATAAATGCCGATTAGGCAGAGGGAACCTGGGACACTAGTGTTAAAACACTCCATTCCCATTAAGACACTTCTTTCCTTTCCGCCAAATTTTGGAGGCGTTGCCTCCTTACCAGAGCAAAGAAAAAGAAAATATGATCATTATTTCATTTCCTCAAGTGGGGATCGAACCCACAACCAGTCGCGTCTACAATCACAGCTTGTGACCCTGCGCCATGACTGGCCTTATAATGGAAAATATTAATATTTTTTTTATAATGCACTTGCTCATAAACTAAGGCCAGTCGTGGCACAGCGGCACAAAGTGTGACTGTAAAATCGACTAGTTATGGGTTCGATCCCCACGCGAGGAGATGAAATATATATTTAAATTTATATTTCCATTTCTTCGCTCTGGTGTCGAGGCAAAGTGCGGCGTTGAATTCCGCCACTCAACACCCCCTACCCTGCTGTGTGCGGGATACGCACGTGCGTGAAGCTGATTTTTTTTATAAAGGAACTAATAAATAAAAGTTGTGACCATTTCTTTATTTATATATATAACTCCCCATTTTCCGCAGAATTCTGGAGGCAGTTCTCGTTACCACAGCGTGGAAAATGAAAATATTGTTTTCTTTTACTCATAAAGTAACTCTAAACTGTGAATACTAATGTCGACAGTCAGTCATTCGATGACTTCAGTATTTAGCATTCAATATAAATAGTAAACATATAGATAGATAAATATCTTAAAAAGATCGCGTCGCCGATTTTCCATACAACGATGTTTGTCGCTAGTTTACGACAGCTATGTGCACAGAATGTGTTTAAATAAAAATTGTGGCCATATTTTTTTATTGGAGATTGTTTTTTTTTAATTGGTTGATATAAGCAAAGGCGTTATAAGCAAATAACGTTCTTTCCTTTATTTCTTACAGAACCTTTAATTCAATATTTAAATAAATGAAATTGTAGTTTTTTTTAGCATTACGCTGTATGCCGAAGAAGAAGGGTTGACAGAGGGATCCTAGGAACCTAGTTTGAGACACTCCGTTCCGTCGCTAGAGTAAAGAAATTAAAACATTAAAAATTTCATTTACCCTAGTGGAAATCGAATAGATAGCCATCGCGTTTACTATCATATCCTTGTGAACCTGCGTCACGACGGCCTCTAATTTACATAATATGTTTATAAATGTTAGAAAAATAATGTATTTTAAAATTTTTATTACAAATTTACTATATTATATAGATAAGATATATCTTATAGGGTCATTTTAGGGTCATAAAACATTTGTATATAATTATCAATATAATATTTCTTAAGAATGATTTGAACTATGTATAAATGTGGGGAAAGCCACTCCGTTCCCACTAAGACACTTCTGTTTCCCGTTTTCCGCAGAATTCTCTAGGCAAAACGTGACGAGTTAGGGTTCTGTCTGCCTACTCTGCTTATGCTATATGCGGGAACAGCGTGAAACTGCAAAAAAATACATAATACAATTGAGGGCAATTGCAGCAATATTTTCATTTCTTCGTTCTGGTAACGAGATAAAGCTCGGTGGCGGCCTCAACACGCAATACCTCAAGAATACCGCGAAAAATAGACAATGGAAGTATCTTAACACTAGGTTCCCAGGTTCCCTATGCCTACCTTGCTATGTGCGGAATACAGTGCAAAGCTAAAAAAATCTTAGAATGTAGGTAAAGAGTAAAGCTGATTAGTAATAAAAGTGAGTGTGAGAGTCTAAGAAACAACGAGGTCCTTTCCGTACACGGACTTTTCTTATAAGTAAATACCTATTTTCAATGAAACATTGATAGAAATAGATATTTGTTTTATAATAATATATATCATATTTCATATGACGGAAGTAAATCTATATCCTTTTAAACCTGACTCAAAAGGGTAACTTAGTCAACGTTAGTTAATTATTTAATGTGGCAAGGTTTTCTATTTGTACACTTTGTTCTATTTGCTGATCGTTATGATGCAATAATTGTATGGAACATACAACTCTTAATGACTTCTCCATACATTGTTTATTTAAATCTTTTTCAAAGTTAATATCTTCTATTTTGTGGAATAAAAATGATGATGATGAGGCCGTCGTGGCGCAGGGGCAGGACCGCGCTGCTGTAAGTGCGACGGTTGTGGGTTCGATTGCTATTTGTGGGAATGAATTATTTAATATTTTCTTTTTCTAATTAATTAATTAATTAATCATTAATTATTAATCAGCTTCTCGCTGTATCCCGCACACAGCAGTGTAGGCAGAGGGAACCTAGTGTTAAGACACTCCGTTCCCTACTTTTCGCCGAGTTGCGTGCTGAGTGGCGGAACTCAACGCCGCGCTTTGCCTCAACACCAGAGCGAAGAAATGAAAATAAAAATGTAAATATTATAAATATTACTATATGACCAGTCGGTTTTACAGTCACACTTTGTGCCCCTGCGCCACGCCTGGCCTCATTTCCTCGCTCGCATTTTCTTTTCCTCGTTCTAAAAGAAAACGTTATGGGAGGCCATCGTGGCGTTGTGGGGCACCATGTGGCTATAATCTATGGTTCGATGCTCAGGATAATGTAGTATTACCATTACCCTATTCTGATAAGATAAAGTGGCTAGAAAGTAGGATACGGAGTGTCTTAACACTAGGTTCCCTATACTTATCCACCTATACGAGTATGTGGGATAAAGCTGAAGTTAATGCTGTAAATTTAATAATATTTCGTCAAATTCGAACTTATATTTTAACAAAAAGGTTTATACACAATATAAATGGTTAGGTAAACATTTTGTTAATCGAGATACATTTTAAACATGAGATTCATTAATTTTCAACATTTCAAGTCTTTTGTGAAGGTTTTCAACAAAATTCAAAGTTTTTGTGGGTAGGTCTCCGGTTCAAGGAAATTAAAAAACTATACAAACGCAGTAACAAATATAGAACAGAATTTTTTTCGTTTATAGTATAGTAGCTTTTAAAATTATAATACAAGTTCCACTTCGCGGCTTCGCCCGCGAGCCACTACACGATTATGGCTCATGTCGTTATTTCATGTTTTTGCAGAATTTTTTTACAAATTCCCATTACATTATTGTTGTTTTCGGCTTAAATATAAATTTTCCTATTGAAACACTATGACTATTAGTGAACTAAACTATAATTGTGTTGAAATATTGATGTTTATGGAATTTTTTTTTTAGATTTATTTAAGAAATGTTGGACTAAAGTATGATGTTTTTAAATAATTAGCCAATAAATAAAAAAAGCTGTTTTTCATCCGAAATCATCTTTTTTTTTATTTTATTAATACGAAATAATATGCTTTTGACAGTATTGCTCAGAGAGAACACAAAAAAAAATAAAGTCACATCAAATCCACGTTAATTTGTAAAACAAATAATTTCTAGAACACCCTATATGTTTTATTTATATGATTATTAAAAAAATATGTATTAATAAAAATTTACTATTCTTATCTATTAAATTCGGGCCAGTCTTGGTGCTTGTTGTGTTTGGGCACAAGCGTTACAGTTACACGCTTCCAATAATAAATATTTTATTTCCTCGTTCTGGTAACAAGGTAAAACGCAACTTTTAGTTCCCCTACTCAACATGCAATGCCTCCGTGAAGTAGGGAACTAAGTGCATTGAAACTAGGTTCCCAGATTCCCTCTGCCTAGTCTACTATTCGCGGGATACAGCCTGAAGCTAAAAATAATTACATTTAACTAACTTAAGGTTAAGGTTGCACAAGACAATCTCAATTAATGTGGTGAAGTGGCAGTAGTTTTACAAGCACAGCTTTGGGTCGCATTTTTTTTGTAATTTTAGCTTAACGCTGTATTTAGCAAATAACAGGGTATGATTAAACCTAGAAACCTAGTGTTTAAACACTCCATGCCATCTTTCTCCGAATTTGCGAGGCATTGCGTGATGAGTAGCAAAACTTAACGCCGCGATTTGCCTCGTTACGAGAGCGAGGAAAGAGAGGAGAGAGGAGAAAATATTAAATATTTCATTTCCTCGAGTGGGTATCGTCGCACATTAGTGCCCTTGCGCTGGTATACACGTATTTATAATATGCACTTCGCATTTTATATAGTGGGTTATAAAATATGAACTTGGAAATAAAACAAAAAAAAAATATTTAAAAAAGACAACTTTTTAAATTTTATTCGTCTTTGCGTATTGTTTACACATTCAACTAATAAATCCCCGACGTATTTACTTAAGCTTTTTATTTATTCTGAGTATGTTTTTTTGTATTTTTAAAAATCAGCTTCACGCTGTATCCCGCACACAGCAGGGTAGGCAGAGGGAACCTTGTGTTAAGACACTCCGTTCCCCACTATCTGCCGAATTCTGGAGGTATTGCGTGCTGAGTGGCAGAACTCAACGCCCCGTTTAACCTCAACACCACAGCGAAGAAATGGAAATATAAATTTAAGTAAATATTCCATCTCCTCGAGTGGGGATCGAACCCACAACCAGTCGGTTTTGCAGTCACATCTCGTGCCGCTGCGCCACGGCTGGCCTCTTGTCTTCTTTCTATTGTATTATAGATAAAAAACAAAAATTGTTATTACAAATAATCGATTTCTGTATTGATGATGATTATTTTTTGTTACCAGTCACCCATTTCCTACTCCAGATAATGAAAAATATTTATATATATAATAAAAAATATTTTTTGTTTTCAGAAGAGACATGTACCACAATAGATGGTGGGGTGGGAAGTTGCCTCAGCATCACCACTTGCGGGCCATATGTAAAGATATTGCAACAAGCCAGGACCAACCCCGAAGCTGTCAAGATTTTGAGGAAAGCCCACTGCGGTTTCGAAGGCAATAACCCTAAGGTAGAACTTTAGAAAATTATTAGAACTTTTTTGACACAACAGACTATATTATAAGCCTATTCGCTTTGATATTACGTAGGTCAAGTCACCAGGTCGTTGCGGCGCAGCGGCATAGCGACTGTGAACGCAACGGTTATGGGTTCGATTTCCGTTCGGAGCAATGAGTATTTTCAGTGCTTCGCTCTTGTAATAACACAAAGCATGGCGTTAAGCTCCACCGCTCAATATGCCATGTTTCGATAATTAGGCGGAAAGTGGAAAATGAATTTTCTTAACACTAGGTTCCTTCTGCCTACCCGACCTTACGCATGATACAGCATGAAGCTAAAAAAAAGTAAGACCTGTCAAGACAATTATTTTATTGCTTAGGTACCAGAGCGAAGAAATTGAAATTATTAATGAATAATATTCATTCCCCCGAGTGGGAATCGAACCGACAACCGTAGCGTGACAGTCACACGCTGCTCCTTCATCACGACGGCGTCTTCTTATAAGACAAATATTAAAATTGTATATACTGTTATTCTTATTTCGAGCTAATAAGAAATTAAACAACTTTCAAAATCAATTCAAATATACTATATATTTAGGACTATACTATATGTTGAGCTTAGTTCCGCCAAATAATACGCTTGTCTGTAATATAACACATTGGTATATTTGTTTATGGTACGGAAGGCTTGCGAGTCCGACTCGCACTTAACCGGTTTGTTTTACTAATAAATGTTATATCCACAGGTTTGTTGTCCTCGTCAAACTATCCCTGATGCTCCACCCAGTGTCACTACTTCAGCACCGACTACACTAGCTCCAGTCACACCTGACCCTGGATCTGATGCAGCATCTGGCAAATCTTTACCGTCTTCGGACTACTTGGAAAGATTCCCCGTTCCCCCTGAATGTGGTGTCAGCAATGCTTCATTCAGTCGCGTCGTTGGCGGAGTAGATGCTAAGCTTGGTAAGATTGAGTTTATAGTATAATAACATAGTGTAATAAATAAGGGTGATTTAAGAAATATTTTATGTATTTGACTTTTTTTCAATGTTATTCTTTATACCACATACAGAATAAAGAAGAGGAAACTAAGTGTCAAGATACTCCCTTCTCCTCTTATCCGTATTGACCACAATGGCCACGATAGTCATTGGCCTTGTATATTTATGTATTTTCTAAGTACCATTTGATTTTCCAGGTGATTTCCCTTGGATGGCACTCTTGGGTTATAAAGGCAGATCAGGGTCACCAACTAGATGGCTCTGTGGGGGTTCATTGATAAGCACCCACCATATCCTCACCGCAGCCCATTGCATCCACAACCACGAGAATGATCTGTGAGTAGTATATATGCTGAAAAATATAATACTATTGACTACTGTGCTTGTAATATATAATTATTGTTTCTCTAAAATGTTATAAATATTATATACAATAAAATTTTGATTCAAATTAAAAAAGAGGCCAGTCGTGGCGCAGGGACACAAAGTGTAACTGTAAATGCGACTGGTTATAGGTTTAATCTCCATTCAAGGAAATTAAATATTTATTTAAATTTATATTTCCATTTATCCGCTCTGGTGTCGAGGCAAAGGGCGACGTTGAGTTCAGCCACTCAACATGCAATGCCTCAAGAAATCCTGCGGCGGAAAATGGGGAACAGAGTGGCTTAACACTAGGTTCCCTCTGCCTACCCTGCTGTGTGCGGGATATAGCGTGAACCTGATAATTTCGTATTGTATATAAAAAAATTGCATTTATCAATGTAACAGAATCTAAAACAATGGTTTTTATTTTTTTTATCAGCTCCTCTGTTTGTTAGTTTGTCTGTTAATCTTTGCGATGCGATTTACATGCATATTTTACTTTTGTGTTCTGCCAAAATATATAATTGTGTAGTTTTAGCGGACGAAGCCGCTAGTGGGTCGCTAGTCCTCTTAACAAGTCTTTTGGGTTTTTCGATTTTTACACATTTTAAATAAAGCTATTTTAATCAGATTTATCGTGGGTAATATGCTTGACACGAAGAATAAAAACATGTGCAAGACTGTTCTTATTTAGTTTCTTTTATTATTAGTTATCTTCTTCGAACAATGAATACATTTTAAATAATAAATTCTCTCCAGTAATTGACGTGTCTATATTGTTAATTATTGTAAAATGACATATTTTTATAAAAAAAATTATATCTTTTTAGTTTTTTTTCATCTTAGTTTTTTTAGCTTCATGCTGTATTGTGTATGTATTCCTAATATAGCAGGGTTGGCAAGAGAACATAGTATTAGGACACTCCGTTTCACAAATTCTACTGAATATTCGAGAAATTGCGTGTTGAGTGGCGGAACTTAACTCCATGAAACAACTACTACTAACTTAGAATTAAGATTGTAAAATTATTACGATATATTCGCGATGAATAAATTCTTTACTAAAGTCTTTTAAAGTGTCAACTTCAGTTGTATCCTGCATACAGCAGGGTAGGCATAGGGTAGGCATAGAGACATTTCGTTCCTCATTCAGAAAGTTCCGTTCCCCACTTTCCGCTGAATTTTTGAGGCGCTGCGTACATGCGTAACTCAGTGCCGCGTTTTGCCTAGTTCCCAGACTGAAGAAATGAAATTATGAAATATGTTTCCTCCGATTAGGATTAAATCTACAACCGTTGGGTTTGCACACTTGTGCCCATGCGCCACGACGGCCTGAAATATTAAGACTCAAATCTTCGAAATCTTCTCGAGAGCCTACATCAGTTGTTTATATAAAAAATAAATTAAAAGGAAATATATTTCACGGTCACACTAATTTTTTTTAAAATATTAAAGTCATTTAGTAAATTATTATATTTATAGGTACATACTCGTACGTATGTAATTGGCTTGGCTATATAATATTTGTTATATCCGTTTCAACGTTATTACGCCTGGTGCTGTAATTTATGGTGGATAATTTGTTCCATAAATCCTAGTGTGGCGGAGTAATTTGACTTATTTACACGTATATACATATATCTTATTGTGAGCTGCTGTCGGATATGGTTTTATGTATGTAAACTGTAAACACGACAGGTAGTAGCTTCGATTCCCACTCGAGGAGATGTAATATTTTGTATCCCTGCTATGGTAAGAGGGTAAAGCGCGATGTTGAGTTCCACCATGCAACACGCAATGCACGTCGGGGACAGTTCCCCGAAATCAGGAGATGCGACGAAGAAACGACATGTTTTAACATTAGGTACCGAGGTACCCTCTGTTTACGCTGCTATATGTGGGATAATGCTAAAAAGTATACTTTTTTCTAAAAACCGAATCCTTTTGAACGAATAAAAGTTTTATTTTTTTAATATTTTATCAGGAGATTGTATAAACTATAAGGATCTATTATTATCCTATCATACGTTTATTAAATATGATATATACTCACAATATGACAAATACTCACAATTCTTAGACATTTTGTAAGAATTTCTTTAAAATTAAGATATGTTTCATAATCTTAAACTTTAAGTAATATACATATTATATATTTTCAGATACGTCGTACGTCTGGGTGAACTGGACCTCGCGAGGGAGGATGAAGGTGCGATACCAATAGACGTTCTCATCAAGTATAAAATTAAACACGAAGGATACAACCCTAAATCCTTCACGAATGACATCGGCCTTCTTGTTTTGGAACAGAGTATACCATTTACTGGTAAGTAATCAACTCAGGAAGTTTTTGACTTTACTTGCTATATTTATGGGATTTTTTTTATTTCTACGGTTTTTTGTTGTAGGAAGAGATACTTTCTCTCTCTGTGTCTCACCTAAAACGTACATTTCTTAAATGTCAGAAAAGTGTGGTATAAATAAAAAGTGATTCGTACATATTATAATATTAACGTATCTGTATGAACATATAAAAAATATTTTTATTCTGCCACTACGCCAGTAGATAGTGGTACAACGTTTTACTGTAAGTGGCGCGGTGTTGAGCTCAGTCTCAAAAATGGTACGAAAGTAGAGATGGAAGTGTCTTAAAACTACATTTCCTCTGCTATATAAAGGATACAGCATGAAACTAAGAGAAACAATTATATTTTTATCATATATTTTTTTGTTTCTTCTGTTTTTAAATATTTTGTTTTTGCTTTACAGATTTGATAAAACCCATTTGTATACCAGAGACAAGCGAATTGAGAGCCAAAAATTTTGAAAACTACAATCCACTTATTGCTGGATGGGGTGACACTGAATTCCGTAAGTTATTTATAATTTATAATGAAGATGCATTATATAGTGTAGGGTCGATTCCTAATAGAATAATTCTTACTTTGATCTCAATAAGTTTATAACCTTTATATTAAAAAGAGCAAGTGTCGAGTTTGTTGCTGACCTTACCTTAGCGGTTCTGTTTTCCGGGCAGGTGTAGCTAAAATATAGGTAACTTATATATTAATTTTTAATCCAAAACTTTTTGCAAATACTACTTCAAGAACTCAAATTAAAGATACAAAGAGTATCTTGAATTTGAGGTCGTTCCACAAATTGTGATCTTGATATCTTAAAAATGAACAAAATATGAAGAAATTTTCCTAGTTAATCGTATTATCAATACCATTTTCCTTTTCCATTCCCAGGTGGACCATCAGCGACACATCTCCAAGTGTTACAACTGCCAGTCGTTAGTAATGAATTCTGTAAGAACGCGTACTCATCGTACAAGTCCCAAGTAATCGACGAGAGAGTGCTGTGTGCCGGATTCAAGAAGGGTGGAAAAGACGCCTGCCAGGGTGACAGTGGCGGTCCCTTGATGCAACCTATTGTGAGTGTACTGATACTAAATAATATAATAATATTTTTCTAATTCTTCTCTTTTCTATTTGAAAACTGGTATGTTCTAGTTCCCAAATGGTCACTCGTGGATCCATTTTAATTTGGACCATTTCTGACAATAGGTCAGAAATTACGATAAAAACGGAACGGGAATTTTTTATTTTATGTAATATACATAAAATAAAAAATTAATCAGCTTCACGCTGTATCCCGCACACAGCAGGGTAGGCAGAGGGAACCTAGTCAACCTAGTAACCTACACGAATGATATCGACCCATCTCCCTTCCCCACTTTCCACCGACTTACATATTTCTTATTATTTATCATTAACGATTCTCTTTATCTTTTCAGTATTATCAACAGAATCTAACAACATACATCTATCAAATTGGTGTAGTTTCGTATGGAAAGCGCTGCGCCGAAGCGGGATTCCCCGGAGTTTACTCGCGAATAACACACTTTGTGCCTTGGCTCTCTAAATATGTACTTGGTATTGAGTAAAAAACGACTTATATGAGACAACGGCCTGCTAGAATAGATAGACAAATTGATTATAATATGATAACTAGGATTAAATATTCGTAGTTTTTAACAGATTTTTTATTATAATTTAAACAATTTTATTTTTTATTTTCATAATCATCACTCATTGTTGAGATTTTATTAGGTTCACAAAGAAAGCTCTTTCTTTTTTCATTCGAGCTTTTATAGTGGAGAATTTGTTGTAGCTATAAGTACTTTTTCTTTTTCTTCTTATTTTCTGAAGTAAAACTACAGTCAACTATAATAAAATATATTTATTAATAAAAATGTTAAGTGATAAAGAGTATATTTATGAATATTGTTGTGATAATAATAAAAATAATATTATCATTTAATTTACAATATAAGTAGATGTCAAAAACCAATTATAAATCAGTCAATAATAACTTGTGAACCAGCAAGAAACTTTACCCAGACTAACTTTAGACAGAAATGTTCTGAAGGCAATGCATGTTGAATGGCGGAGTTGAACGCCTCACTTTGCCTCGTTACCAGAGCGAGGAAATTAATATATTAAATATTTCATGAGGCCAGCCGTGGCGCAGCAGCACAAAGTGTGACTGTAAAACCGACTGGTTTTGAAATGACGAGGAGATGAAATATTTACTTAAATTTATATTTCCATTTCTTCGCTCTGGTGTCGAGGCAAAGCGCGGTATTGAGTTCTGCCGCTCAACACGCAATGCCTCCAGAATTTGGCAGAAAGGGGGGAACGGAGTGTCTTAACACTAGGTTCCCTCTGCCTACCCTGCAGTGTGAGGGATACAGCGTGAAGCTGATTAAATATTTCATTACCTCCAATCGAACCCACAAACAGCTGCGCTTACAGTCAAACGCTGTTTTCTTGGTAGGATCAGTAACGTCATAATCAATATACCTACCTAACTGTGTATGTACTGTAATTTCGAAGAAATAATAATATTTTATTGTAACAAACGTCATTTGTTTAGCTCGTTACATAAGGTTGGTAATCTAATAAGAAATAAAACGTCAATTTGAAGTTTTTTTTTTAATTTTGGTGTTACTATGTAAAAGTCATTCTTGCCATATTTGCCAATTAAATATTAATTTCATTGTTCTAAATACCATTTACAGAGAGAGCAAATAGATATATTATTTTATTTATGCAAAAAACTTTATATTTCTAATTTCTGTATTATATAGCATCTATTATGTTATGTTTCGGCAAAATGATGTAATTCTTATAAGAATGTTATTCTCAACGAAATCTGATCAGTTCCATGTGTGAAAGATATGTTTTTTTAATAATACTTACCCTACATAATTTTAATTTATTTTTATTTCTGGAATATTGTTTTTTTTTATTTCAACGAAACATTGTACACATGAATAACAGAATAAACAGTATTGATTTTTTTTAAGTATTGTATCTTCAATTTAAATAAAATAATTATTTTAAAATATAGTATTTCAGTGTTATTTATAATTAAATAGCACTTGAAATAAATAATCTCATCTCAATTTTGTAAATATTTTTAATAAAATATAATTTTAAGAATAACTCCTTCTCTTTGATAAGTATTTGTTAAAAAGTTGACTGATACCTTGCGTATTAGTAATATCTCTTATTTCTAAAAAAATATAAGATATCTATCTAGTAATTTAACAGACACTTATCAAACAGTTGTAAAAAAGAAGTCTCATCACAAAAATGATAAGTGTGTTTATGAATTAGTTTTAATATCCAGTGACTCGACAAATAAACGTTTTTATGACAGCTTGTAGTTTTTCTGCCAAATTTTTACCCATTCTGAAATGTACCTTATTCAAATTTATTCATTTTTAGGGTTCCGTACCTCTTAAGGGAAAAAGGGACCCTTATAAGAACACTGTGGTCCCTCCGTCGTTCTGTCTGCCTGTCTGTCTGTCAAGACCTTTTGGCTCAACGGCCCTGAAAAAATGATCCTGAAAAAAAAAACGTTTTTCTACATTCGTCGTGGCCCAGCAGTATATTATCTGAACGTAAACTCTACGGTTGTGAGTTCGATTCCCACTTTATGAAAATTAATTATTTTCATTTCTCCGCTCTAGTATCGTGACAAAGCGCGACGATAAGTTCCGCAACTCAATACGCAATGTCTCACAAAATTGATCGCTAAGTAGGGAACGGAGTGTCCTAACACTGGGTCCCTTCTGCCTACCTTGCAAACAGATACAGCGATAAACAAAAAAATGTACACGTCACCCTCTATTAATTTTTTTTGGCGGACAACGATATCTTTTTTTTAGTCCTATGGCAATAATTATTAGAAAATATGTTGTTGGATTTCTTACAAATATTGAATCATAAAATTCACAATTCAATAATTTTTTTTTAAATAAATATAATAGAAAGATACGGAAATCGCTTAAAAAAATAAGTATGACTATTTTTAAATTTTTTACCAAAAAAAAGGTATCATGCAAACTATAGATAAACATCGCAGGCAAAGGTCATGCAAAAATCAATAATTATTGTATTCGATACGGTAATTATCGCCAATTTTTCGATAAAATAAAGATAAACGTTATCTTAAGGTAAACAAGTTTTAAGATAATCTGAGTCGCTATCACAAATAGATATATGTTTATATGGACTCAATGTCAGTTGGTCAGTTTAATGCTGTTTAGAAATCATAAAAGACATTTTTTTAAAGAAGTTATTTTTTTTAACCCCACTCTTTGGCATAGCACATACCACTGTACGCAGGGGGAACACTGGAAACCGAACCGTTAAGACACTCCGCTTCCGTTAAGACACATCCGTTCTCCACTTTCCAAGTCACTATTAAAATCAAAATATTGATAAAATAACCGTTTATAGACACTAAAAAGTACTAGCAGTGTCAATTCTACGGGAAGGTACCACCAGTTTGTTGTTTGTTTGGTGAAGGCAGTTGCTTAAAAAAGCCTGCAAGAAACTCAACTGTAGCTCGTTTAAAATTCAGAGAAATAGGCAGAGTGTAAAAAAAGAATAGAATTATCTTTATTGTACACACAAAAACATATAAAATATGAAAAACATAGAAACATTAAAATAGTAGTATACGAATTTATTGCTTCAAGCAATCTTTAACAACGTTTGGTAAATAACGGACTATTGGTATCTAATAAAGAAAAGGGGAAGAACGTGAAGTGTGACACAAAGTTTAAATCTATATCAAAAACTAGTTGACCGTGTGTTTACGACGATTACGGACGATATTTTTTTTATGATAACGTCATACATAAGAAAAATAAGAAGAGTTTATGAATTGAAATCAATTATTGTCACAGAATTATCATAAATCAATTCAAATTAAATTAGCTTCACGCTGTATCCCGCACACAGCAGGTTCGGCAGAGGGAACCTAGTTTTAAGACACTTCCGCTGAATTTTGGAGGTATTGCGTGCTGAGTAACGGAACTCAACGACGCACTTTGCCTCGACACCAGCGCCACGACTGACTTCTGATATTATCATTATTTTATATAATAAAGAAGAAGTTAATAGAAGATAATTTACATTTTTTTTCAATCAATTAATATGTAATATTACTGGTTAATTCAAAAAATATTTTATTATAATTAAATAATACATACTATTATAATTTGTAGTAAGAATGTGAGCGCTTAGGCCGATCGTGCCTCTCTATCGTTTATATAGCGCTCTCGCTTTCCTTCTTGGCTCAGGCGGAACGTGACAAGAGTCAATGGATTTTTCGCGCGTACTTATTTTAGACGTTATCACGTCGAAAACACACATACACATTGATCTTTTACATTTTTTTACGTATATATGTACATTATCATATCAGTTAAATCATATGATAATTTTGACAATCGATAACCGAAAACGTATACGGCAGTGTACGCTTAACGTCTCATGGTCGCATTAGTTTTAATATAATTTAAGGTAAAATATAAATTAAAATGTTGTTGACTATATATGTTTTTTAAATTAACCAGTGTTTGTGATCGTGGTTAGGACATGATGTGTAAGTTTTGCTGCTTTTTTTTGTTTTATTACACATAAGTCAGTTTTTTGCGTTTATTTAATAAATCTTTAATTCTTTATATTTTCTGCAGTCTAGATATGAAATTACATAGACGAGATTATAATAAGAAATTAAAACATAGCTTTAAGCATACATTTATGCATGAACGAAAAATAATAGTTACTTATTTAGAAAACGTATAAAAATTTGAACGCAGCGGGACTCGAACCCGCGCCTCCTGGAACCCCCCTAAAAATCTTGTAAAAATCTTCCCCCCTTGTAAAAATCTCCCTACAGAGATGCTAACAAGATAAATAAGTTGTAACAAGCGTATAAAAATTTCGACGTAGCTTGATGAGAACGAATGGCTTAGTGGTCAGAGTGCCTGGTCGGTTTCCAGGAGGCGCGGGTTCGAGTCCCGCTGCGTTCAAATTTTTATACGTTTTCTAAATAAGTATTTATTTTTCTTTCCTAAATGTGGAATAACACTTTAAAAATGTTTGAAAAATAATAGGTTGAATTTGTTTATTTTAATTTATAGCAGAGAGGCAGAGGAAACAAAGTGTTAAGACACTCCGTTTCCACTTTCCGCCCATTTTCGAGACATTGTACACATTATTGTATTGTACATATCAATGATTAATAACTCATTCTCCCGAATAGGAATCGAACCCACTACCGACGCGTTACAGTGTCGTGTCAGTGCATCACGACGGCCTCAAATCGGCCTTAAAATTAGGTTATTTTATCAAATCGTGATAAGTGATAAAAATATTCCTATATTTTATTTGTATCTTAATATATTTATGTAATGTTTATAAATTGATCTATTGAACGATCTATTGAATTGAACCTTGGGTTGTAAGTCAGAGGTCGTTGGTTCTTCCCCTTTTCAAATATAATTTAAGTTAAACATGTTTTCATGTTATTTTCATTTTAAGTTATAAAAAAGTAAATACTCTATACATTTTTTTAGCTTCACTTCACGTTAGGCAGAGGGAACCTAGTGTTACTGTTAAGATACTCCATTCATCATTTTCCACTCAATTCGCGCAGAACGCAGAAATGAAAATATTAAATATTTAATTTCCTCCAGTGGCAATCAAACCCGTAAACCGTCGTGTTTACATTCACACGCTTGTGCCCCTGCGCCACAAATGGCCTCAATATCAAATAACTATTTATATATTTAATTAATTCTTTATACAATTTATTAGATATCAACAATCATGACCCCCTACGACAATTAACTTACACTCGTACGTTATCTAATCAGCATATTTTGATTATTTAATTAAAATACCCGTTTAAATTTTATAAAAATATTTGTGTTTACCCCGTACAAAAAGAGCTAGAGCAGCTTAATATATGAGACGCGGCGTAGAGTTCCGCCAATCGAAATACAATGAGAGATTGAGAGAAAGAGAGATTGGGAACGCGGTGTTTTAGATTTTTAACACTCGGTTACCTCTGCAAGCTAAAAAAAATAATGATTTAGAAAAAAATGGAAGATACCAGAATTTTCAAGTAGGTCCTTGGTAGTTTTAACATTAAAGTAAGATGAAACTGTAAATCTAATTATTAAAGTGTCATGGCGCAGAGAGAGCAAGACTGGCTGCAAATGCAATGGTTGACTTCAATTCCCATTTTAGAGAATTATAAATTATGTTCATTTCTTCGCTCTGGTATACTAAGCGCGGCGTTGAATTCCGCCATTTAAAACGCAATGTCTTTAAAATTGGGGAACGGATCATCTTACCATATCTCGCTATGCGGGAAAAAGCGGTTACCTGTACTTGAATTCAATTTAATAGTAAATTTCATAAAAACCATGTATGTTTTTATTTCAGTAATATCAAAAGCATGGTTCCTTCTTCGCAAATATATTCTGACTATACCGAGGTTCGATCTGTTCTTACAAGGGGCGTTGTTGATTGTGGTGTTCTTAGAAAGTTACGTGTTCCTTCTTCTGAGGAGGAACGCTGGATCCGGATACTTGAGGTCAATCAATGAAGGTAAGGAACCCTAGATAATTTTATTTGAAATAGTATACCTAAATATTACATTTATGTGTAACGTAATATTCAGAATGTAGAGTGTATCCCGCACACTGCAGGGTAAGCAGAGGGAATCTAGTGTTAAGACACTCCGTTCCCCACTTTCTGCCGAATTCTGGAGGCATTACGTGTAGAGTGGCAGAACTCAACGCCGCACTTTGCCTCGACACCAGAGCGAGGAAATGGAAATATAAATTGAAGTAAATATTTCATCGAACCCACAACCAGTCGGTTTTACAGTCACACTTTGTACCCCTGCGCCATAACTGGCCTTTCGAGTCTTAAAAATTCATATTAAATATTATTCCAGATTGGTTAAAACTAGGACTTGGTGGGGCTGAATTCGTCTTCGGTTCAATAGTAGCGTGGTGGGGGCGAGGCTCGCGACACTTTGCGTTAGCAGGATGGCTGGGTGCTACCGCCTTGTCGGGATTGATAGTTTTGGCTTTCCCTTATCCTGATTCTGGAAAACCATCAGTAGGTAAGTGATAGGTAATAATTTAAAAAATATAGACTTTTAGAAATAAAGGAATTGATACATTTATGTCTATAAAAAATATATATTCAAGTTATTGTAAATTTAAACCTTAATGAAATGATGTTGATATGAAATAATCTGTATTGCCTTAACTATACTAATATTATGAAAGGGAAGAGGCCAGGCGTGGCGCAGCGGCACGAGGTGTGACTGTAAAACCGACTGGTTGTGGGTTCGATCCCCACTCGAGGAGATGAAATATTTACTTAAATTTATATTTCCATTTCTTCGCACTGGTGTCGAGGTTAAGCGCGGCGTTGAGTTTTGCCACTCAACACGCAATACCTCCAGAATTCGGCAGAAAGTGGGGAACGGAGAGTCTTAACACTAGGTTCCCTCTGCCTACCTTGCTGTGTACGGGATATTGCGTGAAGCTGATTATGAAAAGGAAGAGTTTGTTTTTTGGAAAAAGTACGTTAGAAACATTGTGCGTTTTATAAGATCAAAATTGCCTTTTGCAATATATCAATTAAATGGATATTTTAAAAGATATCACCGTTTTAAAATACGGGAGCAGATTTAGAATCACTTTTTTTATAGTCTATACAGTCCATTTATCGAGGGACTCACATTACGCACGTCGCAGGTAGGGTAGGAACACTAGGAACCCGGGAACCTAGTGTTAAGATACTTCGTTCCCATTAAGATATAGGCTATATTACTGCATGCTAATAGTTTCGGGTACTTGTTGTCAGAGCTATCGGGCTTTTAGAAAACGTATAAGAATTCGAAGTACTGATATCTATTTAGGAGTATTAAAAACATTAATAATAATTATAAAACATAAGAAATTAAAAATAAATGGGTAAATTAGGTTTTACGTAACAGTATTTAATTTGTTTGCGAATTAAATCAACTGAAGTACAATCGATCAATGATAATACTCGCTCGTCGGCTATAGGTGCCCATTCTGTTATTTTTTTGTATAAAGATCTATATCTATTAGTACCTAATAATATTTTGGTAATTAATAATTATTTACATACTTTAAATAATTATCATATCAACCTAATCTCTATATATAATAAGACAGTAAAAATATTTTGTCTGTACATTTAGTAATTTTGACTGAAATGGATAGAGGGACACTTAAAAAGAATAATAGAAAGAAAAATTATTTTTTTTTAATTTCTTGTCTGTCTGTCGATATGTATGGTCACATTTTTCTCTGAAAGTACTGAACCGATTTACTTAAAAGTTTCACCAATTGCTTTGTTTTAACTCAACTTAACTACTAAAGTTTGTTTCATCAAAATCGGTTCATTAAAAAAAAAAAGTTTTCGTCATTTCAATGAACTCAAGGCATGTTATATAGCAATGGCGCTGGTAAGATTCCTGGCTAAAGAATGACATTTAAAACGTCTTAATTATATGACGGTTGATAAAAATATATATTTTTGAAGCACTATTATACAATATTTTATACAATAAAGTAAACAAAATTGAATTGTTAGTGGAGATTACCTTCATAACTCGTAACAGTTAAGTTTAAGTTGTGATTAATTCAACACAGAGATAAAGAACGATATGATCTTCAAAGAAATATCAAGTAAATACATAGATTTTTTGGTTCGTTCGTTCGTTTGTAATCAATCTATATAAAAATGCCTAAAACATGCTTTCTACGTGTACTCTGTAATGACTACATTGTACATTTAGCTATTATAATAAATAATATATGTAACTAATTTAAAAACTGTACAGGAATTAATATGCAATCATTATAGTTATTTTACAAAGAATATTATGAATCCTTCAAATCAATAATTTAACATTTAAGGCTGTTTCTGAAAGAGTAAATTAAATTATTCACTGACATCAGCACATTTAACAGCGTTTTAGAATTAATGAAAGTAATGAGACGTACATTACATATGTAAAAAGTAAATAATGTTACAATAATATATACGTATAATAAATAATTAGCTTTATGTATATTTTATAAATATCAAATATTAACAATGGTCGTATTTTTTAATTCAAAACAATCAAAATTTCTTATAGAAATTACGTTAATGTAGTAAAAAAATCATATTAGAATATTACAGATTAAAGTGACCCGAACACTCGTTTACCTTGTCCTTTTCCATAAAAAAAAGCGCAGAGATGACTTCCACCAGTCAAACCGCAATGCCTTCGGAATGCGGAAAGTGAGGAGAGTCTTAGCACTAGGCTCCCTCTGCCTACCCTGCTACATGAGGGATGAGTGAAGACGAAAAAAAATTTTCTTTAAGACAATTTTAATTGCAATATCTTTTCTACGTAACACTATCTGCATATGCATCTGGTATGGTCTGCATATGCGTCTGTCTGTCATTAGTCAATAGTCGAAATAAGAACCTAGTATTCAGGGTATTGCTTTCTCTATTTTCCCGCAAAATTTTCTAATTCTGAGGCATTGCGCGTTGAGTAGCAGAACAGAAGAACGCGCCACGCGACTTTTCTTATTCGATTGAATAAATAAAAATAAAATAAATATACTAATTCCCCTAAGTAGAAATCGAAACACATACATAGTTTGTATAGTAATATTGATTTAATAAAAATAAATACTTAATTAAAATTAAATCAAATCAGCTTCACGCTGTACCCCGCACAAAGCAGGGTAGGCAGAGGGAACCTAGTATTAAGACACTCCGTTCCCCACTTTCTGCCGAATTCAGGAGGAATTGCGTGTTGAGTGGCAGAACTCAACGCCGCGCTTTGCCTCGACACCAGAGCGAAGAAATGGAAATATAAATTTAAGTANTTCTCTGAGAAACACTCGAACTTCTTCACTGTAGTAGTATTTTAGTCCATGTCCAAATTTACGTATACCAGTCGGTTTTACAGTCACACTTTGTGCCGCTGCGCCACGACTGGCCTCTAAATTAATAATGCTTATAATTTTTTTTTATTACTTTCTATTTATAATTACATATTTTCTATTAAATTTTTATCCTTCCAGAATTATGTGGAGGTGGAGAAATCTCAGCCTACAGTTCTTTCATAGAAGATTACGAACCAGATTTTAGAGAGTACGACCCTTTGTTAGTTCCGCGTACAGCTTTTCTCATCATCACAGCCATATTTTGTAGTTTGACGAAGATTAGTATTTGGGCACATGGTATCACGTACCTGGATGACCATGAGCCTCAAAGTGGACCATATTTTTATGGTAAATTATTTTGTTTGTTTTTTCTTTTAATTCTGACGCCGTCGTGACACACGGACACAAGCGAGCAACTGTATACTGTAAACGCGGTTGTGGGTTCAATTCCGATTCAGGGGAGTGAAATACTGAATATTTTCATTTCTTCGCTCTGATAATACTCACTCAACACGCGATGGCTAATGCCTTTAGAATTCGACAGAATATGGGGAACGGAAGTGTCTTAACGGGAAAAAAGGATCTTAACATTAAGTTTCCAGGCTCCCTCTGGCTAAAAAAGTGCGGCGTATAGTTCCGCTGTTTAACACACTCTCGAAATATCGGATTCGGGCGGAGCAGAGCTCCGCTCCGCTATATATATATAGATTTATCATGAAGTTATAAGTCCAATCATTATTTCACCTTGGGTCTCTAAATAGTGCAAAATGGGGAAAGTATTTAGCAATTGATAAATTTGATCAATCCAATTAAATAAAAGAGAAAAAAAATCATATTGTAGTAATAAATATTTTGTATATATATAGAAAAACTAAAAACAAATTAGTTAGAGACCAACGTTGTCTCACTTGTTACACAAATAAAAATATCAATAATATATTAGTTTTTAAAATTAGTAATTTCTAATGTTAATAATTATTTTTACTTGTAAACTTTTCAAGGTATTTTAATCTCAATCCGCCTGTCCCTGGGCTTGAGTGGTCAGAATTGGATGAGGAGCGTATCCGTGAGGGAGGACTGGTGGGAGGCGCAGGTGTCGTTGTCTATGTTGACTTTGATGTTCTCCATATTGTTCACTCTGTTTCCAAGAAAAATGGAAGATTATAAAGAGTTTGAGGAGGTGGAGTATAATTGTAAGTTGATCTGATGATAAATTCATAAATATTCTTAATTTAGAAACCAGTCACGGCGTAGGGGTACAAGTGTGCGACTGTAAACACGACAGGTTGTAGGTTCGATTCATACTCGAGGAAATTATATATTATAATTTGGATTCGGCGGAAAGTGGGGAAGGGGAGTATCTTAATGGGAACGGGGTATGATAGGCTCCTAGGTTCCCTACCTACCTATCGCTATGTGCGGGATACAGCGTGGAGCTAAAATAAAAATAAATGAAAATAAATATTAATTCGATTATTATTTATAATTTAGTAAAGTTAAGCAAATGCTTCTAAATAATATTAATACACGACTCACTTAAAGCAGACTAATACAATATATTGCCATGTTCTTTAAACCAATAAGTACTGAACAAGATTAACTAAAGTTAATATAGATGAGTGGATAATAATTAAAAATCAGTTTCAAGCTATATCCCGCACACAGGAGGGTAGGCAGAGGGAACCTAAGAAACAAAACTTAAAAAACTCCATTGCCCACTTTTCGCCGAAATCTGGAGGCATTTCATGTTGAGTGGCGGAACTCAACGCCGCGCTTTGATTATTAAAGATGGTTTAAAAAAGAAATTTGAAATCATTCACAACTATACTCGCATATTTTACAAATTTTTAGGTATCCTAAAGCCAATCGGTCGAATGTTAAGCAACAAAGCCTTAATGTTGCAGACGGTAGCGCTGTCTCTCCTAAACACAGCTCTCTTTGGGTACGTCAATTACGATACCGCATCTATACAGGTACCTCTATCTATATTTGTTTTATTTTAATGTTATTGTCATTTATACGGGAACGTCATGGCGCAGGAGTACAAGGGTGTGACTGTGACGCGACGATTGTGGGTTCGATCCTCACTCGAGGGAATGAATTATTATTTATTAGTATTTTCATTTCTCTCTAGCACCAAGGCAAAAGCCCGACGTTGAGTTCCGCCACTTAACACACAATATTTCGAAAAATTCGGCGGGAAGTGAGGAACGGAGTGTCTTAACACTAGGTTCCCTCAGCCTACCCTACTGTATGCGGGATACGCGGGAAGCTGATAGCAACTAAGTAATTAGCTTATGAGGGCTAACAAAATATCTCTATAATAATTATAGTTTATACACCTGCATAAATGTCATGTCCTTGTAATTTTAATTGATAGAAAAAATGCTTAAAAATATCGCTTTAACACTATAAGAAAATTATTAAGAAAAATGAATTCGCCCAAGTAAATGTAAGAGTCTCTGTAACAACTGAAATATATTAAAACATTAACAACCATTAACTTGGGCAGGGCCACAAGTGTACGACTGTAATCTCGACGATTGTGGGTTCGATTCCCACTAGGGAGAGTGAAATATTTAATATACTTTATAACTCTTCACCATTTTCTGGTAACGCGGAAAAGCGCGACGTTGAATTCCCCCACTCAACATTCAGTGCCTCTAGAATTTGGCATTGAGTGTAGAGTGGCGAAATGTAGGAAAGGGTTCCCCCTTCTCAGGTTCCCTACAGGATACATTTTTTTTCTTGTTTTAGGCAAAATTCCACGTAGAAACATTGCGGCAAGACCCTCGTACTACACGAACGATTATGGACATATTTCGTTCTTTAGTAATAATTTTCTTTGTTTCCGTAAGTATACCTTATTTCTTACTCATTTGAACAGATAAATATCACATAACAATATATATAAATATAAGAGCTACGTTTATCCTATCAAAAACATAATTGTGGAATGAGAGCCAAGTTTATAATTTAATATTGTATCGTTTTTAATTTCGCCGACAAAAGACTCGAAATCTTTATATGTAGGTGCCAAGTATTGTGTACGCAAGCTAAAATTTTTAAGGTTTTTTACTTTGACTCGATATTTTTTTAATGTATCGACTGAATTATATTTGTAAGATTATGTACATCCAGCTTGTATTCGACTTTGAAAAAAATGTTTGTATACCGACGACAACTGGTTGTGAAATTTTTTGAAGTAACATAATAGAAAAACTGAAATATCTAAAATTATATCTAAAATATAATATAAATATTATTATATAATATCTAAAATATCTAAATTACTAAGCCCAATTATATATTTATAACAGTTTAATGTTATATTTACTTCTAAGACTTTCTCAGTTTGGATTGGTAGTAAAATAGCAAAGTTGAACCTTGAGTTTTAATTTATTAATCTTAACCAGTAGAACTAAATCAATTAAATTTAAATTTCAGATATTTAGAATGAGGTTTTCAGTCCGTAGAAGCGACGGTGTCAAATCTAACACCGCCTCTAAAGTCGGTGGAGCTGTCTGCGTACTAGTGGCTGCTTTCTTTGCAGTTCTTGCAGGTCTCAGCTGTAGTACTGATCAGATTGCAGGTTTAGACGGTACATACAAACAACCGAACTGCAGTACTGGATGCGGGTATATATGTTTCTTAATAACTTTGACCTCTATTTTTCTTGTGTTTACTTTTCTCAACACAACTGTAGCTTCAAAAGATGTATTTATTAATTAAATATTTTATTCCTATTCGCATTGATCTCCGTCAAAATAAACCTGGTAACTGGTGGTTACAAGAAATATAATAATAACATATGGTGCAATAGTAGATTTATTGAATATATAAAAAAAATATACAAATAATAATTCAATTGAGGCCCTTGTTTTTTCTTATTTTTATTTAATTTCTCTGAAAACGAGGCAAAGCGTGGCGTTGAATTCCGCCGATCAAAACGCAATACATTAAAAATTCGGTGGAAACTAGGAAACGGAGTATGTTAAGGGAACCGAGGGGGTTCCCTCTTTTTACTCTCCTATATGCGTGTAGCTAAAAAAGTTATTAAATTTATACTTTTCAGTTGTGCATCAGAAACTTACGGCTTCAGTCCAGTGTGCATATTAAACACCTCTACTACTTACTTTTCGCCGTGTCACGCCGGTTGCAGGGAATACGAAGATCTAAATGGGTTCTTGTAAGTCTATATTTTGTTTATTAAATATACATATTGTAAATTTAAAACTTAGTAGCTTAATAATTCGTGAATATTGTGAATGAATGCATGAATGAATGAATGAATTCATTCATTGCAGTGCATTCATCAGTCATACATGTTAAGCTAAATCTACATGAGTAGATAGAATTTACAAGTCACAAAATATATATATAAATTATAATTTAATTATAATTTATGAATAAAAACGGCATCTCAAAATCGTTCTCAAGATTAAGAAAATTAAGAGTTTTTGTAAATACGAGCCTAAGACTATCTGTTTTGTTACTATTACTTAAAATTGGAGGAGTAAGCTTATAAATTTATTGAACTTAGTATACTAGTCGTGGCGAAGACACAATCGTGCGGCTATAAGCGCAACAGGGTGTGGGTTTGACTCCCATCTGAATAAATGAAATATTTAATATTTTCATGTCCTCGTTGTGGTAACGAGTTAAAGTTGAGTGGCGGAACTCAAACGGAATCAACACGCAATGCCTCCAAAATTGATTCAATTTTTTAAATATATGTGTGTATATGAATAATAGTAGTAGTAGAGGCCAGTCGTGGCGCAGTGGCACAAAGTGTGACTGTAGAACCTACTGGTTATGGTTTCGATCCCCACTCGAGGAGATTAAATATTTATTTAAATTTATATTTCCAATTCTTCGTTCTGATGTCGAGGCAAAGCGCGGCGTTGAGTTCACTCAACACGCAATGCCTCCAGAATTCGGCAGAAAGTGGGGAACGGAGTGTCTTAACGCTAGGTTCCCTCTGCCTACCCTGCTGTGTGCGGGATACACCGTGAAGCTGATTTGATTTGATTTAATTTTTTTTATAATCTGTTGTTTTGTATGTATTTTCTAAACATTTAAAACATTATATACAGGCTGTTCGATAACTGCGAGTGTGGTCCTAACCGCGCAGTGAGAGGGAGCTGCACGTTGCCCGACTGTTGGCTTCCGTATTCCATTTATTTGGTATTTTTCACACTAGTCCTTGCTGCCACAGGTAATTGAATAAAAAATGTTTATATTGTACTTTACACTTTAATTATATTTATCTTTATCTTATATTACATTACATTTTCATCGTTTTATATATGTTTTGGACTTGGACTGCTCTTTTGGATTCAAGACATGTTCAAGACCAAATGATAGTTTTAGTATAATTTAAATAGATTACTTTATTTTAGTTCTTATAAAACATAGTTAAAAACGCCTAGTATTTTTAAAGAGCAAACATGTTATTTGTAACGTAAAACATATGTCATTTTATAAGGTGTTTTTATATTTCTGTCAATTATATAGTTGCGACCAGAATACATTCATCCACCCTTGCGAGCACATCTTTTTATTTCCCTCCTTCCGAAACTTTTATTCATGGTCCGAATCGAGCTGGATATTAAGGACACCATCTGAAATAACAGAAATAAGGAAAATTAATTAAAGAAGTGGAATTTAAGAAGGATTTATGGAATATTTGTCAACGTGTGCAGAGGTCAAATAAGGACACGGGGTATCATATCACGGTTTGAAGAAGTAGGCTTTAGATATCTCCTTTAAGTGTTTCCCTTAATATAACCCATCACTCGCAAGGTATTTAATTAAATTTAGTGCTGTTCTCAGGTTAGTAAAATTATTAATTTTACACGTGTCANATTTCGCCAAATTTCTTAACTTCATACATGTATCAATGTAAACTTCATACATTTCTAAGTATGTCATTTTTTATTTATCTGATTCTCTAAGATTTAAAAAGTGACATACTTAGAAATGTATGAAGTTTACATTGATACATGTATGAAGTTAAGAAATTTGGCGAAATATCAACAAAAATAACGTATTTCGAACCCATAACCATCTCGTGCACACACTTGTTCCGCTGCGCCACGACTGCCTCTATTCTAATTCTAATAAATAATTAAATATGTTTTAAAAAATCTATTGTCTTAATATAAGTTTTCGCTTTAAAAGCTTGTCGGACGCCAGGATGATAGAATGAATGAAAAATAAGGTAAACTTTTTAACCGTTTTTCTTTCAATCTTTAGACGGGATGTTTAAACGTTAAACAATCTCGATAGAATTAGGTTATAAAACGGGAAAAAATACTTTAAATTAAGTTTAAGTTTCTTTTATGTGGTGTCTACTATTAATTATCTATTATTAATAACTAGTAATAGTTATTTTTTTATTAAGTATCCGATACTAATCTATAACATACTCAACACGCATTGCCTCCAGAATTCGGCAGAAAGTGGAGGACGGAGTGTCTTAACTACTAGGTTCCCTCTGCCTACCCTGCAGTGTGCGGGATACAGCGTGAAGCTGATTTATTTATTTATTTTTTACTAATCTAACATCGTTATGTATGACTAACAAATAAAAATCTTAATTAATAGTCATATTTCAAATACTATCTCAAAGGAGAAGAAGCGTCCTCAGCGTGAAACTATTGATTGATTGATTTGACTATATATTAAGGAATGGGATTAAGAAGCAAGTTGTGGTACAAATACCTACTATGTTAGTTTGGTCCAAGCGAGCGAAGTCGCAAACGGAACCCAAATAATTTAACCCGCTATTGGAGACATGTATATCTGTGACACAGGGTGATTCAAAAAATTGTATAACTTTTATTTTTTGACTTGCCATCGATGCCTAATGCGATTCAGAGTAACTGCTTTATTTTACGTCCGTCGCAGTTACTTCTCACCGTCACAGCACCACGAATGCACGTTTTAGAGATTTAGGATCAATCCGGCCCTCGAGACCGGCGTCAACAAATATGTAAGTCAAATTAACGTCACCAATGGCGGGTTTATAAGAAATAGATCTGGGGACCTTTAACTTTCTAAGATTTCGATATAAGCCCCAAAATTTAGAACCACGTTACCTTAAACTCCGGATTACCGAAAAATATTCTCATTAAATCGATTTATAACAAGTACACAAACAAAGAGAAAGAAAATTACAAAAGTTTAACGTTAAATATACAAATAGAAATTTCATTAGCTTCGGGCCAAGTTTCGTGAGTTCGCTGAATATTTTGTATTTGATTAATATTTTCAAGGTAGCTTTGTTGAAATAAATATGTTTTATATCTAAAAGCTTAATTAAGAACGATATATATATATATATATATATATATATATTGAAAAATAATAAAATGGACATGTTTGTGTCGAAAACTGAAAATATTCAATTAAGTTATTTATAGAGAGTGTGAATGTAAACGCCGGTAGTCGTGGGTTCGATCCCCGCTCGGGGGAATATATTTTTAAAAAAAAAATCTTCCTCTAAATAATTAACTAACAAAACGATTGATGACATTAAAAGTGATTATTTCACATCACTCAAACACCAACAACACTTTACTAATTAATACACTCACTTCCCTAATAGTATAATATAACGATACTTGGCTCGCTTCGTAGCACACGTAGACCGCAGCGCTACGTGACGTAGCGTTGGGTGCTACGGTGAAACATTCTAGTTATTTCTAATATTCTGTATGGTAAATGTTCTTAGAACGTCTATTGGACTAGACTACAGCTACAGCTTTTGAATATATTTCAATAAAAGTATAAAGTTAACCTGAATACCTAACAATGCTTACGTTTTTTTTTTATAAATAGAAATAGTTACTTCCACTGGCTCAAGTCACAGGTGCACGTGACTTCTTATACTTTTTTTTGTACTATTATTGGTATTATTCGTTTAAGGCTATATTCTATTTTTTACATTGTGGAAATCCCCAACACTCATTCCTCTAATAGGACACAACTTTGTTACAATATATAGCATGAAGAAGTATCTAACAAAATTCATATATTTCCTTAATTTTTTTATGTTCCTTTATATAAATTTAACAAAGTCTAGCTTTTTTATGCATAATGTTTAAGAAAATATAAAGAAAAAAGAAGAGAATTGCTTATATGTAGAGAAAACAAATTTTCTTCTGTACCATAAAACATATTTACATATAATCTTTATTTCTCATCACAGTGTATACAAAAAGATATGGTTTTAATTAAATACAAAGTTGTATACTGACGTTTGTACTAAGAAAGCTAGCTCTGTTTGGGCATGTGTTTTATTTACATGTTTCAAAATTACCTATCTGGACGAAAATAACGTGACGTTGCTTATATCTATATCCTCCATTATGAACTTCTGTTTGCCTCACGTATTAAATAAATATTAAAAAGCCTAAAATGTTAAGAAAAAAATATAAATAATAGAAAAGCCTAACTTAATACTTAAAATCAAATTTACTTACTTTAAAAGTCATCAAATATAGCTGGAAAAGGTCATCACATCAAAAGACTCTTGCCAGCGATAGTTAAATTACACCAGGGACAGATATATATTTATAGACAGTCCAAAATCATTTTTTAATCAAAATTCATAACATTAGAGAATAACGTGAAATATTTTTATTATTTTAAGTAATATACGGACATGTATAATGTTACCAGACGTCCCGTTTTTGGCGGGACATCCCAATTGTTAGCCTAAAATTTAAGTGTCTCGAACGTTCCCAACGGGAAACAATAAAATTTAAATGTCTCGAACGGATCAGACATGGTCCCACTTTTAGTGAACTATTCGAAGCATTTAGATAATAATTTTTTTAATAAATTTATTTTATGTAATAAGTTTCTAAAAATTCCAGAGATAAATGTCTCGCTTTTCCCCTAGACAATATCTGGCAACGCTGATGCCACAGGTGGCATTGTCACCTGCGAACTAGCTATAGTTATTACATAACAAAGGAAATAATATGGCTTATATATATATATATATATATATATATATATATATATATATATATACATATATATATATACATATATATATATATATATATATATATATATATATATATATATATATATATATATATATATAATAAATGACAATAAGTATGTTAATTCACCAAAAGTACACAAAATTAAAAAAAAAACCTTTTTTGTCTCCTACACAATGTTCGCCTTCCTAATCCTTAGTAACTTAGTTCAAACCAACTCGTACAGACAGGCGTATCTCACTTAATATTAATATTTATTATTTGGAAGTTATTGTTATTATTAAATCAGATTCAAACTGTATCCCGCACACAGCAAGGGAGGCAGAGGGAACCTAGTGATAAGAAACTCCGTTCCCCATTTTGCCTCGACACCAGAGCGAAGAAATGGAAATATACATTTTAAATAAAAAAAATCATTTCCTCTAGTGGGGATCGAATCCACAACCAGTCGGTTTACAGTCACACTTTGTGCCCCTGCGCCAGGCTAACTCTTAATTTATTTAATTTAAATATTTTTAAACATTTTTAAAGTGTTATTCCACACTTAGGATTTCTAAATAAGTATTTAATTTAAATTTTGATTTTTACTATTTTTATCGAAATATATAACATATGTTTATGTTGTTTATAGCGGCGTCATTTCTAATGCAAGGAATGGTTATTCTACGGGCAGTACGAACGCGGGACAAACCTATAGCGTTAGGCGTTAGCTTCGCTCTCATTGGACTACTATCTCACGTTCTCGGTCACGCTATATACATGGTGATAAGTCGTAAGTATATATAATTCTTTCAGAAATAAAATAAATTAGCTTCGCGCTGTATCTCGCCCACAGAAGAGTAAACAGAGGGAACCTAGAGTTAAGACACTCCATTTTCCATTTTCCGCCGAGTTCTGGAGAAATTGCGTGTTGAATGGCGGAATTTATCGCTGCGCTTTGCCTCTACACTAGAGCGAAGAAATTAAAATATAAATGTAAATAAATATTTTACTTCCTCGAGTGGGGATCGAATCCACAACCAGTCGATTTTATAGTCACACTTTGTGCTTCTGCGCCACGACTGGCCTTAACATAATTATAATTTTTATTTATTTACTTTTTTAACTTCACGCTGTATCGTGCACATAGCAGAGTAGGCAGATTGAACATGGGAACCTAGAGTTAAGACACTCCGTTCCCATTATGACACTTTCCGCCAAATTCTAGAGGCTTAAATATTACATTTACATTCGCACACTGGTGTCCTGCACTACAACATGCCCTAATTATCTTATTAATCTATTTCAGATTTAACGTGTGCTTATGAAAGGAAGGGGATCTGTCTATTTCATAATTTCTCAATATGGTCGATAGGTGCCGTAAGCGCAGTGCTAACAATATTATCAGGCATATTTAGTATAATGGCAAGTCGGTTCCCGCCTGCACCTGAAATGCTTGTCACTAGCGACCCTGATGTCAGTTAGTTTTACTGTTTAATTTTTTTATATTTCTCTTTTAATTTGTCTTATTCATTATTGTCTCAGAATATTATTGATGTAATTCTAAATTTAATAACTTAGTAATGCTTTTTTACTCTATATTTACATATGTATAGATAAAATAAGCAACCACATCAATATGGAGGAGAAATTGCTTTGTATTTGTAAATATATTTTATTTTTGTTATATGTTGTAAATAAAGAGAATTTTTTTTTCAAAAGAAAAAGTTATTTCATTATTATTTATTAATATTTCATATCAAGCTACCTATCAAAATATATAAAACATTTTCTTTACCTTTTACGTTTGCATTTTTATTTATTAGAATGAATAGAAAACAAGAATATTATTAATTACAGAAAAGCCAATAGTACATATGTTAGTTTAAAATAAAATTATTGCGATTAAAAAATAAACTACATATTATTTTAACAACTTTATTATGAACTTTGAGCGATAGAAAATTACCAACTTACAATAATTGTAATCCACTTTAGTCTAAAAACATTTTAAAAAATCTAATATAAAATTCAATTTATATTTAACCATTTAAATTTATGCTAATACATGAAAAACACCATATTCTATTTTTACAACACATGAACGTTCATTAAAATTTAATATCAATTAAATCCTAATTGATATCTGTAAGTGTCGTTTGTAATATCAAATACTTAATAAAATAATTTTACTTTAATTCACACTTTGTACTTGTATAATATAAACAAAACAAAAAATAATAATTATACAATATTATAAATATTCATTTCATAATATTTTTTTATTGTTAGAATATATTTTTATAACACTTTAGTAAAATATTTAAAAAAAAAAATTATAAATACAAATAAATATGGCAACATTAAAAGAAAATATAAAACAAGGAAAATATCTATCTATTAAATTAATATAATTAAGCCCCTCAATATATTTACTTTTTTTAATATTGTTTATAACTTTTACTTATTAATAGACATTTGTTGATTTATAAAAAGAATTTTGGTGTTAATTTAAATATCTCTTATAAAATTTTACAAACATATAAAAATTATTAACTATTTCAATATGTATAGGAGTATAGTACAACAAAATTAATAAACCAGAATTACTGTAATTTTAAATACGCAAATTTGAAATTTATTTCTTAAAAAAAAAGTACATTTTTTTTGTTTGATTTATTTACAATTCTACTTTCGGAGAGATATGGTTTAATTTTTATTAAGTAATTATAATTTAATTACTTTATGGATTCTATCGAATCTGCATCGACTAGACAATCAGATTGAACCAATAATGGACTTAAGTAAAAAAAAATGATTTTAACCAATAATCGATTTAAGCAAGTTATTGATATGGACAAGCAATCGATTTATTAATGATCTAATATACGTAAGTTGCCGGATACGATTTTGTTTTCGAGTACAGCGCCTGATGGTATATCGATACGGTCACCGTGATTTGCGATTATTATTACAGTGCCCTGAAAGAAAAATTGGAAAATAATATTATTACTTATACGAAATAGTAAAATTGATTTTTTATTACAGATTTATAGTAATTATCGTTAATTTCGGTCTGGTACTGGTGGTTCTTTAAATATTTAAGCATCAAAAATTGTGTTTAAAATTAAATATCTATATATCAGTTGTTCTAAAAATAGTTATTTCTATATATTTGGGGTCAAATAGTAAAAAATTACATATTCATATTAATTTTTATATATAAAATTAATAGAATCAAATCGCCAATAAACAATCAGATCTTTCTTAACGTATGTATTAATTTATAAATTCATACAAAACCCACCTTCAAAGACACGCCTCTACCAAACGTGACGTCCCCAGAAACTGTCAAATGGTCTAACTCAATCAAATCCGGTATAGTCGCGAATCTATTCAAAAACTCTTTAACCTTCGCGAAGTGATTATCACCGAGCTTCACCAACGGGGTCGAAGGGAACATCCTTTGTGGCGACATTACTAGCGAACCATGGGATAAGCTATACAAGTTAGACATAACGAGAAGGAGGTCTGATGTCTTTTTTACGGGAAGGAATCTGCTCCTAGGCACATTCACGCCTATTCCACCTTCAAAACACTTCATGGCTGCACCCACAGCTGTCTCTAATTGTATAACATTGACACCGTCAGCCAAACTCTTGTTATTGACTATAATCTCCATGTTTAGAGATCCTTGCTCCACAACTCTTTGAATCGCATCCAATTTAGCCCACAAGTTGTTCGTATTGAAGAATTTGAACTGACTGACTGATTTGAAATCATCGGCATGTTCTTTTGGAACTTGAGCTATTTCAAGTAATCTTAGTTTATCCTCGTATTGTATGAGAGTGCCTCCTTTGACATCAGCTCTGGTCTTGTCAGTGACTTCCATGACGAATTCTGAGCAAGCCTTTTGTTCTGGGTTAAGAAGTAGATTTAGAATGTTCAAATCTACTGTGGCTCCCAAATTATCGATGTTGCTGATGAAGCAATACGTTCTTCCTTCTTTTATAAACTTCTGGAGCAGACCAGAGTTGTGGAAGGATTCGTAGAAGTCGCCGTGACCAGGTGGGTACCATCTGTAGAATTTTTAACGTATAATAAATAAATAAATAACTAAGAAATTGAGTTCATTTATTTAAACACTTTTAAATATATATCCCTCATAGGTAAAACGGCTTTTAAAATCGGGATAGCAAAAATATTTTTATACATGATCATCGAAGTCGTTCTTAAAAGAATATTACTTAATAATTTCTTTAAAAATTATAATCCGATTATCAAATTATTACTTTGGACTTAACTAGGTATATAAATGATATCATATCGGGGACGAACGATTAGTTAAAGATTGCAATAACACGTGTCGATCGATGAAGACATCTTTTTATCTACTTGTCTTAAGAAAACAAAAAGATATAATCAGTGTTAAAAAAATATTTAAATTAAAGTCTATCTAAAAATTTTAACCTATCTGAATCTTCTACCGTCTAGCCGAACGGAAGAAAAAATTTTATCTATTATATTATATAAAACACAATGATTTTTTTTGATTTTTACCATATAGACAGAGTTTAACAAGCTAAATTTGGAAACATTCCATGACACGCTTTCTACCCGAATTTAAAATAAATTTAGGTATTTTAGACATCAGTTATCATATATGGCACTTTTTACGTATTTTAGTTGCAGGATAAGAATCCACAATATACTAATGCGTCCAGGTATAATATCCAAAAACCTACTAAAAACAGATAAATTTAGTCATACTTACGCTTCAATATCAGAATGTACATCGGGATTCTTGGCAATCGGCAAAAGAGACTCCCTATTGATCCTTGGATGACAAGATTGGTTGAAAGTGTGAATATCCAGCTTCAAGCCCTTGTATTTACGTATAACTTTTTGGGTATCTTCGTCCGTATTAAAGGAGTTCATTAAAACTAGGGGAACGTTACATTTATACGTTTTGTTCAGATGCTGAAAGATAAAGTTGTTAAATATAGATTTGGTTCAGGAGAATGAGGCCAGTCGTGGCGCAGAGGCACAAAGTGTGACTGTAAAATCGACTGGTTGTGAGTTCGATCCCCACTCGAGGAAATGAAATATTTATTTAAATGTATATTTCCATTTCTTTGCTATGGCATCGAGACAAAGTGCGGCGGAGAGTTCCGCCACTCAACACGCAATGCCTTCGGAATTAGGCAGAAAATGGGGAACGGAGTGTGTTAACACTAGGTTCCCTGCTGTGTGCGGGATACAGCGTGAAGTTCATTTATTTCATTTTATTTATTTCAGGAGAATAGGTGATTGTATTAGGAAGAAGCACATAAATTAACAATTTATTGTATGGTATTACAATTCGGAAGTATTATGATTTTAGAGAGATTATGAGTTTTTATAATATAATTATTCTTTCATATTCACTCTTTACTCTACATAGCAGGGTAGGCAAATTCGGCGTGTAAGTGAAAAACCTAGTGTCATTGTTCTTTTTCCATTTATTTTTTGTCTTGCCACAGCGTATAAATTAAACTAATTCTTTGCCCCGAGAAGAAATCGAACACAAAACCACCACGTTGAATCCTACCTACCCTACCGCGTCACGTGACCTCAACAATATTAATCTATCTTGTTTCTAGCCGGCTCTTCTCAGAAGAACTGCCTACCGAGCCGGTAGTAGCTTTTTATATGTTCATTCAACGATTCAAAAGTTCTTATAATAGTCTATTTACATAAAGAATATTTTTAATTTGATCGATTGAGGCCAGTCGTGGTGCAGGGGCACAAAGTGTGACTGTAAAACCGACCGGTTGTGGGTTCGATCCCCACTTGAGGAGATGAAATATTTACCTAAATTTATATTTCCATTTCTTCGCTCTGGTGTCGAGGCAAAGCGCGGCGTTGAGTTTTGCCACTCAACACGCAATGCCTCCAGAATTCGGCAGAAAGTGGGGAACGGAGTGTCTTAACACTAGGTTCCCCCTGTCTACCATGCTGTGTGCAGCGTGAAGCTGATTTATTTATTAAAAAATAAATGAAATATTAATTAGATTTATTTATTTTAATTCGAATAACAATTTATCCGTACATTAAAAATCTTTTATTCACATTTACTTAAATTTTAATCTAAAATTATAGGCATATCCATTTATCGCTCATAGAAAGTTGATTCCATGTAATCGATTAATAGGCGTAAAAAAAATATGAGATAATCACGATATCTTGAGCCGTCACGTCACTACAGATTATAAACGAACGATGATCAATACCTATAGGTATACGCACCAAATAACAGATGAAATGAAAGATAGTCATCAGGAAACGATACCTACATTTTAATACCCATAATTAAAGATTACTTTTTGTTACTAAACTCTCTTCTCTTTCTCTATCTTTTTTTGAAGAAACATTTTATGATTTATTGAAGTGTCGAGATTCTTCGTTCTCCACTTTCGGAACGAATTCGAGAGAATTTGTGTTGAATGTCAGAAATCAACGCGCGCTTTGTCTTGCCACAGTGTAGAAATGTAACTAATTCTGTCCTCCGAGAAGAGATCGAACCCAAAACCTCCACATTAACAGTTGAACGCTACCCCACCGCGCCACGACGGTCTCCACAATATTTATCTATAGGTACATTAAAATGGTTTTATATACATCTTCTTAAATTTAAATCTAAGATAGTGAGGTGAAGTGAAATGAAGCCAGTCGTGGCGCAGGGCCACAAAGTGTGACTGAAAACACGACTGGTTGTGGGTTCTATCCCCATTCGAGGACATGAAATATTTATTTAAATGTATATTTTAATTTCTTCGTTCTGGTTTCGAGGCAAAGCGCGACTTTAAGTTTCGTCTCTACAATTTGGCGGAAGGTGGAGAAATTTCTTTACACTAATTCCCTCTTGCCCACCCTGTTGTGAACGGGATACAGCGTGGAGCTGATTTGACTTTTATTTATTTAATATATTATAAAATTGTATGTTTATTTATTTATCGGCCATAGAAAGACTCATTCTATCTAATCGATTAGCAGGCGTATAAAATTTAAAAAGATAATCAAGATATCTTGAGTCTAACGTCAGTAAAGATTATAAAGAAATGATAATCAATACCATATAATGGGCAGGTACCTGGTGAAACATTGTGAAATCTAGAAAACGGTACCTACATTTGAATGACCAATATTTAAAATATTTTTTCTTACTACCCTCAGTATCAGTCCAAAGTTTTTGAAATTATATGCAAATTGTATTTTTTTTAAATAACACAATATGTTGTATTATAGTTTAAAAATTGAATTTTTCACCTATATTGCCAAATCATTTTTTATTTTATTAATATATAGATCTTTATCAGTTGTATATAATACGTAAAAAATTTTCACAGATATACAGGGTGGAAGCGTCTGCGCTACTTTTACGGGAGCAGCTATAGGATAAAATATTTTAAACCCATACCTAAAACGCAGTTACGCACAGATACCAATAACGTAAACACATACTACTATAAAAATACTACTGAGCGTTGCGTTACCGATCTACCGCTTTTCATTCTCAAAAAACATACTAAGACGAGAAAAGGATATCTCTCGTTCTATTTTACGCAATTCAACATCGCCGCCGTTTCCTACGACTCGATTTCGTGAATGAGGCGTGTGCGGCGTTATCGCTTTAATAGGTGTGTTGTGTTTACAAATGCCGCTTCTTTTAAAACAATAATTTTATTGATTATTTTGTTTGAATTGTATTAGGTTTTTATAGAGTAGTTAAAAGTGTGGTTTCGTTTAAAGTGGTGATGACAAAAACACCCTGTATATAAAAAAATCACGTAAGGAAGTAATTATCTCTATATGCTCAAAATTTTACTTTATTTCAAAAGGCAATTTGTATTACGTAATTTAACTCCGCAAATAATAATTAATAGTTTTAGAAACTAAAAACACACTTTTTTGAACAGAACACATAAATAAGACGAATATAATGAGCACAAACTCGATATGTTTACTAGCAGGCAGTCCAAGGTACCATCAGCCATCTTCCAATTCCATCATCAGACTAGCTCCATGGTACCATAATACTGTATTGACATCTAATGCTCATATAATTGCCAAGGTTCATAACGATACAACAATTAGAGATGCGTGTAATTCACATTCTTACCACATACGTAGTTACTTACAGCACGACCTAATAAAAGCGCTTTAATAAAAATCCACAACACTACAATGCTTTTTTTAGCTTAACGCTGTATCCCCCACACAGCAGGGCAAGCAGAGGGAACCTAGTGTTAAGACACTCCGTTTTCCACTTTCCGCCGAATTCTAAAGACATTGCGTGTTGAGTGGCGGAAGTCAATGCCGCGTTTTGCCCCGAATGGTTTCGGGGCAAAGCGCAGCATTGACTTCCTAACACCCTGACACCTTTGACACCCTGGTGGGTGAAAAAAATTAAAATATAAATTAAAATAAATATTTCATTTCGTTGAATGGGGATCGGACCCACAACCAGTCGTGTTTACAATCACACTTTGTGCCCCTGCGCTACGAATAGTCTCTACCACAATTTTTACATAGAAATAATTTTAAAAAAATCACCTCAATTTGCTGTACAGTCAAATCCAAGAAGGTCAGATCGTTTCTAACTTGGATAACCGACTTGGGCCCCTTACAACCCATCGATGTTCCCAAACCACCGTTGAGCTTGACTACCACTAGTTTATCTAGCATATGATGGACATTGTCTATAGTCGGTGTATTTAGAGTTGAATAATCGATCACTGCACCTTCTGGAAGCTTCTGGATCTTCTCCCATGTTACTGATGGCCCCTCTGAAAGTTGAATTTATCTTCTCTTTAATTATGTAATAAAAAATACAGATGAGTGGATCGATTCACAGCAGAAGTCGGGTATTCTTAATTATTATGTTTCAAGCGCAGCAGAATTTCGGGTAGGTCGGTAAGTGCAAATTAGGATATCTTAGGGTATGTACTAGGTGAATATTGCTAAATCAAGAAATACTGCTGCGCTTCGTATGTAAAGGTAACTATAAGAAATACCCGATTTTCGGAGGTACCCGAATGCACCATATTTGCAAAGATATATTTTTTTGGTACAAATTCGTTACACTACCTAAATAAGTTATTGGTTGTCGGTTGTAAAACTAAAGGCGAAGGTATAAAAATATATATGGTTTATGGAAGGTATAAAAATAAATATATATCAATTAGCCTGTTAATAACAATACATTTTTTTCAACTCAACTGACATAGCATCTTCTATAGAAAGTCCTAAACGAATAATATAAAAAATCGATATTGAAATAAAAAAATCTTTTATAATAACATTTATAGTTTATTTAATCTTAATTACTTATTTATAGAAAAACATTAACATATTCTTTAAGCATAACGATCAAAAGTATTACGAGTAGGCACAATTCCAATCATTTATAATAAATAAACATAGAACATATAATATAAATAAATACATAAAGTAAAAAAAGATAAGAATAGAGTTCAGTCAGAAGTATGGTAAAAATGAAGTTTTGTAGACACCGTGGGCAATATTTCATTTCCCTGTCCTGGCAACACAAGCATGGGGTTACCCCACTCAACATAAAAGTCCGCGAAAGAGAAATGAGCGGGTAATGCTGAGGTGGACTCCTCTTAAATAAAATACGTTACGTTTCCATCAACAGAGTTTTGTGTCTTATAATTACTTAGCTCCGCTTTCTAAAATCGGATGAGTGTATTTTAACTCTTTTTGCTCGCTCAGTCTTTATCGTCTGACTATTTCAAAGTCAAAGTCATAATTTTATTCAAAATAAGAAGTCACATGCTTCATTTTTGAACGTCAAATAATTTACCACCAGTTCACTAAAGTTAATGCCTCAGACCTGAGAAGAACTGCCGCAAAAAACTCAGCGGGACATTTTTTTAAATCAAATTTATATCATATTTAATTATTTGTGACAATGATACCTTTGAAACAGACTGGGACGAGCATTTCATTCCCAAGTTGTGTTATCTTTTATAAAATCATTAATTTGGTAAAATAATCTTTAACACATAAAAATCTTTTCACAACTTTTTAAATCGTGATATAAATAGAACAGTTTTTGGACGTTTTCTGGGATCCTATTGTAAAAGCGTCCCATAAAAGAATTACGGATTCGATGCAATCTAGTTACAGTAAGTTTAAACCTATTTATGGTATTAATATTATGTACATCACCAATTTTGGCAAAATCATTAATGTTTTCCTTAACATACATAGCATTTTCAAAAATGTATTGAAATGCAACTGCCAATATATTAATTTCTTGTCTTGAGGGTCTAAGTTACAGATTGCACGAATAGCTCGCTTCTGCAGAACAAATATTGATTGAATACCGGCTGCATTACTCCAAAGTAAAATCCCATAAGACATTTATTATTGGATTTACAATGCATTTTACTCTTGCGAGATTAACGTTGTCCTTAATGGGCCTGTTTACTTTTTAATATTTGTGTTTTTAGGCATTTCGTGCTATATATATTGTATAGGTATACTTACGTTCAGCTAAAAATCTGCTAAACAAGTTCTTAAAACCACGGAATTCTTTCTCCACTAGGACCTTTCTGGTCTCCGGCAATGATGACAGCAGACGTTCCAGTTCCACTTCCAACCTGGCGAGAGCATCTCGCTTAGTCGCCTCTTTGAAGTCCCGTGATCCCGAAGGTGTTCTCTGATGACTTCTAATCTAAAATAATTAAATTTAATTTGTTTAAACAATGTTTATTGAAATGTAAATTAACTTTTATACTATGGGGACTTCATATGTTTTAACATTCATTTATAACAGTACAAAAACAAAAACGATTTACACATAGACAAATATAATGTAGTACGAATAGCGGTATATGCTACGGTTGAATCGGGGGAGGGGGCATCAAAATTTCATTAAATAATACTTGTTGTTCCCGGCATTCATGCTTTTATTCATAATTCCAAATAATACTATGACAAAAGTAAAAACCGGTCAAGTGCGAGTCGGACTTGTCCACCCAGAGTTCCCAATTGCAGGATTATAGGTCAACGGGAAGTACGACTTATAAAAAATATGGTTATGGACTTGTAAAAATTTGCGGGCGTATGCACTCATCTCATAAGGAGAAGTATCCTGTAGGTTTTGATTACGCGGCGAATTGCAGACAAAATTTATTTAAACAATGCATAGACGCTCATATCTTTTGATTACGTTGACTTAGAAACTTGAATTTTGTCTGTGCTCCAGAGAGATTGTAGACCTGAATATCTAATATTAAATTTGGCTTGATACCTCTACACGATCTCGAGATAAGTGGTCTCGACAGACGTATAATATAACAAAATGTCAAAGATTTCTTTTTTTCCTTTTGAACAATGGAACCCTAAAAAGGTAAAATTACCTGCGTCAAGGTTTTTTTATAATAAAATATGAATTTTTGTTTTAGTTACTTTAGCATAAAACATAGTCAATTAAGAATTTATGGTGTGTAATTCCAATCGGAAGTAACGAAGATGACAGCATAGCTGTAAGTGCGCGGTTGTTTTGTGCGTGTTTCACGTATCCTCGATTAAAACGTTTGAGAACGGCAAAAATATTTAAAATATTTTTTATCTATAAAATTTAATTTTATAATTTTGAAGTCAGTGCCAAGTAAAACTAATAGGCTTAGTAATTTGATATTGTAGTAAGGTTGTTGTAGCATTAGCTTGACACCGACTTCACATATATAAAATCTTTTTTTTATTATTTTTGTTTAACAAAATCAAAGTACGGTTTTCTTTATGTAAAATTATTATTTACTTTTTAGTTCGTTGTTTGAAGTCGGTTTTTTTTTTGTTAAAAATTTATTTATTTTACGATTTTAAGTTATGGGTAGTTTCACCGGTATTTTCTTGGTATGAGAACCGAGTGGTAAACCCTCTCTATCTCTACGTTCAACAATTAACATATAATAATTAGAAAATATAATAATAACTACAACTAAAGTATTCTTGAAATAAGGGCTTTTTATGCATGTCAACTTTACAAAATTTCATGAAATGAATTATCGTGAGGCCAGTAGTGGCGCACGGGGCACAAAGTGACTGTAAAATCGACTGGTTGTGGGTTCGATCCCCACTCGAGGAAATGAAATATTTATTTACATTTCTATTTTCATTACTTTGCTCTGGTTTCGAGGCAAAGCGCGGCGTTGATTTCCGTCACTCAACACGCAATGCCTCTAAAACTCGGCGGAAAATGTGTAACGGAGTATTTTAAATCTAGGTTCCCTCTGCCTACCCTGATATGTGCTTGATACAGCGTAAAGCTGATTTAATTTAATGTTAATGTCATAAAAAAAGTAGAATTTACATTTTAATGTACAAGTGTGTGTGTTTGATGCGTAGTGTATTGAGGAAAGCGTGACGATTGTGGATTCGATTTCATCTCGAAGGAATGAATAATTTAATATTTTCTTTTTTAGCTCTGGTAACAAGACGAATAAGTAAGAGTGGGGAACAGACGAGTGTTTTAATACTAAGTTCCTTCAAAACCTACTAGATTTGCTACCTAAAACATATATTAAAAAAAAGAATAAGTTACGTTAGACTACAAAGTCTAATTAAACTTATTCTTTTTAAAAATCAAGTAGGAGGTGGACTTTATCAATGTCATAAATATTAAACATAACATTTACATATAAATGAATAATTAAAACTCATTATATTGAAATAACAAAATATCTTAATATTATTAAATTTTTTAACTTAAAAATGTAATGTAGCTCTCTGAGACCTTTAACTTTTAGATTTTATCTTTTAATTTTTTTTTTAATTTAGATTTGATTATCTCGATTGAAGATAATGAAATCTAATTATGTATAAAATACTTATTCTATACGTTCAAATACCTATAAAAAATTTGTAAACAAATGTTATACATAGTAATAAAATTATCGCTTATTCTATTTATTTATTATCAAAAAAATATTTCAAAATAAAGTACCTCAACTAAATTAGCTGAAGTAAGTTGATGAAATAATTAACGTTTTAAAATGAAAATAAAAAAAATATATTTATTTGTAAAATTTTCCACAACTGTGCATTTTTTTATAGGTACATGGTACAGATTACAATATAATATTATATTACTTTTATTTTAGATTGTCACTTCTATTAAGTATTTGTCATTTTATACTATACGAAATGACATTAAAAAAATAAAGGCGCCAATAAAAATTATATTTAATTAAAAAAAAATTAAATCTTCCCGTTGTATCCCACACACAGCAGGGTAGGCAGGGGGAACCTCGTGTACAGACACTCCTTTCCCCATTTTCTGCCGAATTCTGGAGGCAGTGCGTGTTGAGTAGCAGAACTCAACGCCGCGCTTGTCCTCGACAGCAGAGTAATTAGTATAATTAATAAATATATAATACTATAATTTTTATTGCATAATTTTTATATTAAAAGTACACTTATAAATAACCAACCTACATTTATGTGTAAACATGAAAATATTGTATTGTATTAGAGGTTAAAAAAACTCCATTACTTATAATAATGCGATTGTGACGCAGTTTGATCTGTTGTGGTGTTAATAATCTTAGTTTCACCGCCCAAAGCAGGGTGAGCAGAGGGAAGTGGGGAACCTAGTGTTCAAATACTCTGTTCCCATTAAGACACTCCCGTTCCCTACTTTTCGCCGAATTGTGGAGGCATTGCGTGTTGAGTGGTGATACACAACACCGCTCTTTGCCTCGTTACCGAAACGAGAAAAAGAAAATGTTTGGAATAGAACCAACAACCAATAGCGTTTGCAGTCATACACTTGTGGCCCCGCGCCACGACTGGCCTCACTATAAGACATACATAATAAAAATTATAAAACATACCCAAGAAGGAAGAAAACCGTTCTCGCAAGGCATATTTCAACAAATTCAGTCCAAATCCACTTAAAAATATTTAAACATTATTTTATACAATAATTTTAGTTGTAGTTCTATATAAATGTACTGCTTTGTATGCAGTACGATTACCGACTGAGTTGATAGCGTCGTAGTTATCTCAAATTTGACGTTGTAAGGAAATAGTTTAATCTATATATAGAATATTGTATCCTGTCCGTCTTCACCAGTAGTGAAGCTATTTTAATAGTGGCATAAGAATTGTATTTTTTATCAGCTTCATGCGTTTATGTATATAATAAGTATTTCATTTCCTCGAGTGGGAATCGAACCCACAACCTTCCTTATAATATTCTTTGATAAAAATAAATATGAAAATGGAAGCCAAGTTTAATATTGAAAATAAGGTAGGTTATCGCCTTCACTGGCAAAAGAATTAATTCTAAATAGGTATGAAGCTTTGTTAATAATCTTAATATTTAATGTATAGCCAATTAGCCATACGAAAGAGAGACGTGTATTTCGTATAATATTAATCTGTAGAGGTAATTACCTAAATTATTTTTTAAACGATATTTTTTAATATCTTAAATATTTTGACATTTTTTTTGTTTATCACCGTAGTAAAGTCGGGTTTTAGAATATAGATACATACATACGTATGTATATATTACGACCAATATTGAAGGTTATCTATATATCAGTAAATTCAAATCAGTGTCTAATAGTTTTTGTTGCTATTAACGCCAAAATTAATAGTCAATTAAAAATTAAAATAAAAAATTAAATCAGCTTCATGCTGTATGCCGCACACAGCAGGGTAGGCAGAGAGAACCTAGTGTAAAGACACACCGTTCTCCACTCTCCGCCGAGGTCTGGAGGCATTGCATGTTGAGTGGCGGAACTCAATGACGCGCTTTGCTAGACACCAGAGCGAAGAAATGGAAATATAAATGTAAACAAATTTTTCATTTCCTCGAGTGGGGATCAAACCCACAACCAGTTTTTATTACAGTCACACTTTGTGCCTCTGCGCCATGACTGACCTCAAAATAGTCAATTAATGGTAAAAAGCCCATTTTCGTTCAAAATAAACGTTCGCCTTGAGAATCGAACCTCTGACCTCTAAAATAGCGGACAATGGTTAACAAGCACGTAATATATTGCGCGATCGGCTTCTAATGTTTATATTTAATAGACAAACATACTATATTAGGATTCTACATATATTATATACAAACGACGAGTTCGCGGCTTCGCCCGCTTGAACATAATATACATAATTATTAATTTAAAAATCTTCATTACTTTCGTTTTCTAATTATTATATCATTTCAAAAACAATATCTATACCTACAAAGTAATGTTTCAATAAAACAGTCATTTATAGCAATTTTGTCATACTTCATATTCTTTAAAATTGTATAGATAACTTTTTTTTAGCGTGGCACACAAAGACACAGATAAACAGACAAGCATATTAAAAATTATTGTATTTAATTATATTACGTTATTAAAACAGTTTCAATGGCGTCCAATTTTATATATTTTTTTAGATTGACGTTTTATCTCGTATTTAGGAGGATAAACGGATAGTCTGTAATCTATCCGCGTTTACTTTACAGTCAAACACCAGAGGACTTAGCCACGATGGCCTTAAATTTATGAGAATTATTAATTCTGCTTAAGGTTATTTATTAATCTCTTTGTAACAGTAGCACTTTTCAAATTGAATCGAAATTAAAATAACTAACAAGTCATATAATAAACTCCTTCAAGTTAACACACGTCCGTGACGAACCTATCAATAAGATATGGTATTTGAGAATAGAATATAAAAAAATACTTATGTTTAAATTAAATTAAATAATTTAAACATAAGTATTTTTTTATTAACTAGTTGGTAAATTATAGACGAGAGCAAAAAATATTTATAAAAACAAAAATCCCGACTGCATAAAACTAAAAAGGATTAACAGTCGGGACCTATAAGTAATTCTTCAATCAATAAAATCTTTACCAGGAACCCCGCATAATTTAAAGAGGTCCCATGATATACTTTTTTGAAATCCTCGTATTGATTTTTTTTTCGAACTTGAGGTTAATGCTGTTAGCCCTATTGGCTTTTACAGCGACACCGGGTGGGTAGGGAAGAGGGTGCTCTGTCCCAGAAAAGCGATCTCTCGTATTGAGCTGTTATCCTCCTTATATTGTGGTATTCGAAACAAAAATATTTTTTTTTCACTAAGTCCAATGGCGTCCCACAGCCGCTTGTTTTTTTTTTAACGTCACCTAACGTCATCTAAGAACACTTGGGCTGCTAATACGAATCTAAAGATACCTTAATTATGTAAATCCATTCAGAGGTTCTGGAGATATGAGGTAATAAAGATTATTACATACATATTATACATAAATACATACTTACAAGATACGCGCGAAAAATATAATCCTTCCGTCGGGAAAAAAGTGAAATAAAAAACAGACAATACATCACAAATCAGAAAAGCCTAAAAAAAGTAGACTTCATTTTAACGACGAATTTAAAAAAAGTAGGAGGGAACCCTATATCCCTGTTCCCACTTGACTTTATATCTTTATCTATATTAATATTATTATTATTATTATAACCGGGACGGCAGTTATGCAACGCACATCATAGATATAACACTATAAGTAATGAGGTTATCGCGTCTAGCATAATAAAAACCTGTATTATACAAACATATTGTAATATATATATTATAAGCTATTTTTAATTGGACGGAATATATTCGTAAAAATAAAAGTGTATTTTTTTTCCCAGGTATTTTCATCTATAGCAGAACGAAGGAGTATTTGTTTATTATTATTACTTAAAAAAATTACATCAGCTTCACGCTGTATCCCACACACAGCAGAGTAGGCAGGGGGAACCTAGTGTTAACACACTCCGTTCCCCACTTTCCGCCGAATTCTGCAGGCATTGCGTGATGAGTGGCGGAACTCAACGCCACGGTTTGCCTCGACACGAGCGAATAAATGGATATATAAATTTAAATATAATAAATATTCAAATTCCTCGACTGGGGATCGAACCCACAATCAGTCGCGTTTACAGTCACACTTTGTGCCCCTCCGCCACGACTCGCCTCAATAGCCCTTATTATTATTAATTATTAATTTTTAGTTCTTCCCCGTATAGCAACACAGTTAGCAGAAAGAATTAACACGATAGCCGTGGAGTTTACCCTCAGTATCAAGACACTCCGCCGTTTTATTTCTACTGGAATTCAAGACATTGCGTGTTGAACAGCGGAATTTATATTACCGTGTCCAATCGCGGAATTTGTCTTACTAGAGTTAAAATGGAGATAATTATATTCAGATAATTGAATTCTGCAACTAAACACGCAATATCCTAAATGCGGAAATCGAAAGGCGGAGTGTCTCGTCACAGAGGGACGAATCCACGGCTATCGGTTTACAGGTAGACGCTTTCCCTTCCTATCATAAGAACCTACTAATGTTAAATGTATATGTTATTGTATTTTTAACCCCGACGCAAAAAGAGGGTGTCTTTTCTCTGTGGTACAGTAGTTCATGGATGAACCGATTTGAATGTGTGTGTTTTTTTTATTGAAAACCTTGTTCATCGTTCATCATAAACGTTTTATGAAAATCGAATTAGCAGTTTCAGTGCCACAAGCCCCTTGCCAAGTCGAGGTCGAGGTGATTTTTATTTTAGGGGAGTTTTAATTTTGTTTGCTAGTTAAGCGGATTTAAACACATTACTTCCACAAAGTAATAATTATATTAACTAATGAGCCATAGAGGCATTCACATCTCGTTATACCACTACCTGTCAATCTAAACCTAGATCTAATTCTGTCTTGTGGTTTTGACTAAATTGATAGATAACAAAGACTGCTAGTATAGTAGAAATAAGTTTGTTCACGTAGGATGATCTCGTGTTTGAGTTAAACTAATGGAAATTATATTTATGCTATTCAAGAAACGCTTTTTTTATTTTCGGGTGATAGATAACTGTATTTATTAAGTTTCTTTCTATCAATCCTTTTCTAATGCGAAATATGCACGAAATAGATTTTTTTTAGCTTTACGTTGTATATTAGGTAAGGTACCTATAGGGAATCTAGCATCAGGACTCAGTTTACCACTTTACACCTAATTCGAGACATTGCATGTTGAGTGGCGTTTATTCCTCAGAGTCAAACCCAAAAACATCGCGTTTTTAGTCAGAAGCTGTGCAATTGAAAAACATTATTACAGTTTTATTATTAAAAATAGTAATAGTATCCGAAACTAATCTTAAAAAAATATGTATATATACCGTATCCAAATTAAACTACAAATATATCATAACACTAATTTACCTTTAAAGTTATAGATTCATATTATCAGAGCAGACATCAGAGCGAATCAGAAGCGAGAGCGAAATCAGAGCGAGTTCAGCCACTCAACACGCAATGCCTCCAAAATTTGACGGAAAGTGGGGAGCGGAGGATCGGAGGGCGGAGGACGTACATGCGGGATACAGCGTGAATCGTTATCTGTATTATATATTTTTAAACTTGTCGCCCACTAGAGCATGTAAATTATACCCATATATTATATAACGCAAAGTAGATATCAAGATGCTAGACCAAGGGCAATTTCATTCAATTGCGTCCATTCATACTAACAACGCGTGTTGATTCACCTACAATAGTTACTAAGCCTTCCTCTCATTTAAATTAAAACCCTGTGCTATAAATGATTGGATTTTCTTTTAAAATAACTCTTTGGAACATTTAAGCGCACTTAAAGTACACGAGCAAGCAAAAAAGGTTTTAATCCCAAAGGCATTGAGTTTAAAGTAACAATAGTACAATCTCATAGCAATCAACAAGCATGTTATCTTTAATTGCGCAGTTGTCTTCGTCTATATTTATAAACTATTTATTAACACTATATTGGCGTAGACGAGATGTGCCTGTTTGATATTCCAAAGTAGTGTGTTCCATATCTGATGGTAGTATATATATATCTATACTATTATTATTAAGAACCTTCAGAGTTAGTTTGGTTGAACGGTCAATCTCAGGAACTAGTGGTTCGAATTGAAAAAATATTCTTATGTTAGATATTTAATTTGTCGAAGAATTTTTTTTAGCATCAGGGTAGGCAGAGGAAACCTAGTGTAAACACTCGGTTCCCATTAAGACACTTCCGAATTCCGAACCGGATTCTGGAGGCATTGCGTAAGTGGCGAAATTCACTGCTGCCCTTTGCCTCGTTACCAGAGCGAGGGAATGAAAATATTGAATATTCGAGTGGAAATCGAACCCACAAACTATCGTACTTCGTTGCACGCTTGTGCTCCTGCGCCACGACTGGCCTTCTCTTTCTACTTAAGTGAACACGAAATAATAAGCGCCGCTTTAAAAATAACTTCTAGAGTAGACTTAAATTCATCTTTGATTGAGCAATGTAATGAAATCGTAAAAAAAACAACGTATTTAAACTTTACTTAGTCAATCTTGATCGCAAATGGTAACACAAATGATCACAAGAAGAAAAATCTCAAGCCATTTCTATTTTTATTATAGGGGCAAAAAGCAGTCTCTGGACTGATGTGGATAAAATACTTTAATTTTGCATTGGTTTTTCATCCGCCATTTTTAATTGTTGCGTTTTTACTGATCCGCACAATATTGACACTGTTATCTGTGTACAATCTGGCCTTAAAAATCACCAGAGTGTTCATTTACTGAATCAAAATACCGACTAACGGAGTGGTCTTAGTTAGGGGGGACTTGAACAGCCATGCCAGTAAGGCTGCTGCTGTATTAACGAGTTCACGTAGGACACAATACAGAGGGAGAAAATATTCTTAGAACCTGTATTGCGTCCGATCTAGCCATCGTGAATTCGTTCTTCCAAAAGAATCCTCAGTACCTTATCATGTATAAGAGTGGGTCTCACTCAAGTCAATTTGGCTACTTATTGACCAGACGGTGCCATAAATCGGGTAACTAAGTGCAAAGTTATTCCTGGCGAAAGCCTGATGGCTCAAACATCGTATTTTTGTCATGGACAGTAGCCGAGAAATGTAATAATGAAAGAGAGATGGAGAAGCTACTTCCAAGAGCTGCTGAACATTCAGCAACTGTAGACTCACAATGTACTTACTTATTGACCGAATAACTCTTGACGAAACTCGTAATTGCCTTCGACGCATGAAGAACGGAAAAGCGGTGGGACCAGACGATATTTCGATTGAAGCGTAGTAGGTAATCGTTGGGTTCTCTTAGTGTGTTCATGATCCGCCTGTGCTGAGTGTACTGTCTCTGTGACTCTCAATATGGATTTCAGCTAAGATCGGGCACTATGGACGTCATTTTTGCCCTTAGAATTTTAATGGAGACAAACAGAGAAAAAAACGAGAGCTCTGCACGTAGCGTTTTTAGATCTGCAGAAAGCCTTTGAGTGTCTCATGTATCTGGTGAGAATTGCTATCCAAAACTTTGACGGATGGAAGTGCTTTGCTATGAGTTAGACCTCTCGGACGAACAAGGAAACGCTGGTTGAATGTCATGATACAGGATATAAGAGCCAATGGACTAAGCACCAACGATGATAAGGACCGTAAGGTAGAGCAAGAAGGTAGACCCTGGCAAGATACATCGGTATTAATGCCAAGAAGAAGAAGAAGAAGAAGTTTCAAAGAGGTGTTAAGGTCACAAACAATTGAATTATGTTGTATAGTCTCAAATTTTTTAAACAATGTAAAATTTCGGAATTTCTTGGAAACTCGTTGCTCGCGGTCTCGTGCCTATATATATAAAATCATTGCATACTTAAAGAAGCTTAGTTTAAATTGCAGGCATGTTTTTATTAGTGTTTTAACTTTAATTTTAGTAAATATAGAAAATCCCGGATATTGTAAAAATTAAAACCGGTATTTTTAAAACTTATTTTTCGTCTGGTATCCCGATATTTTGAATGGTTTGCGATCCTTAGTCATTTTATGGAATGATTTTTTTTAAAGAACGATGATCTAGGGATGAGGCAATATTTTACCATTAATAGATTTGTAATTTAAATTGTTTATAGTGGATCGACTTAAATCTATGAGGCCATCGTGGCGCAGCAGCACAACTTCTACTAAGGAGAATGAATTATTCCCTTTTCAGTTAAAAATACAAAACCCGGCGTTCAGTACCACACAACGCGCAATGTCCCAAAAATTTAGCGTAAAGCGGTTAACGGAGCGTCTTAACACAAGGTTTCTCTGCCTACTCCAATGGGGAGGGAAACGGGCCGGTATTCCCTGCATGATAGGGGAAGAATTTGTCGCAAATATAAACACACTAAAGCAAATCTGATTAGATGAAAAACAAAAATAACAGGAAAATCGTAAAATTAAGCTTCTATAATTACCTTATTATACATACGGTAGTAACAAATTACTGTCAGTCTGTAGACGTCGTTTAAAACATGTCTGTCTATTATTTACTTTGTTTAGAGTTTATAAGGAGTTATAGAAACTGTGTAGAGAATACTAATTTAATATATTTTTTAAAATTAAATATATTTAAAAAAATAAATAAAGTAATTTGGGGTCGTGGCGCAAGGACCCAAGCGTGCGATATGGGAATCGAATCGAATGGAATTAATTTGAATGGATTCGAATCCTATTCACGGAAATGATTAATATTTTTATTTCCTCGCTTTGGTGACAAGGCAAAGCGCAACGCCTCCAGATATCAGTGGAAAGTCGAGAACGAAAGTGGCTTAATGGATACGGAGAGTCTCAACACCAGGTCTCCCTATCACTACCTTGCTATGTGCGGGATACGGTGTGAACCTAAATAAACATATATAACTTAACGCTTTACTCCTAGCGAGATCGTCATAGAGATACCTCTTTCGGCCCGTACTCTACATACCTCTTTCACCTCGTCCGCTGTCATCAACTTTTTCATACGCGCCCTCCGGGGAGTCCTCATTTTTTTTAAGTGACCTTCCTCCAGTACCTTAGATACTGTGTTTTCGAAGGTCAACCAAGGTCTCCCCCTACCTCTCTTACCACTCACTTTTCCATGAAAAATCTTTTTTGGATTCATATACGTATAATTACCGTAGCGTTTGGCGCACCATTCTCTCTGACTACCCCGCTAGGGATAAAGCGTGAAGCTAAGTTAAGTTTAAAAAAAAATAACCGTGACAATGCAACTTAAGGACAACTTTGTACGTAAGTAGGTACAAACCTATGCATACAATAAGAAGTAAATAAGATTCTACGCAGGTACGATTTACACTAGTAGCGTCTCTATTTTTACTTACTACGATCTACAATAGTTGCTAATGTGACCAGACGTCTCGTTTTGAATGGGACTATCCCGTTTTTGGCTTGCATGTTCCGGTGTCCCGAACGTGCCACATACAATCGTCGCGTTTTTCCAAAATAGCTTGTAAATTTAAACGATAGAAACAAGCTTCTTTGCGATTGTCGCAGTACGCTAAAATTATTTATTAATGTAAAAAGCATACAAGCATATTTCTAAAAAGCAACAAAAGCTACCCTAAAAAAAGACAAAAGCACACTACTAAAAAAAAGCCCTACAATATCCAGTTTTGAACCAAAAGAATAATGGTCAGGTTAGGTATAGCAAGACATTGGAACACAAAGTACATTCAAGAAAATAAAATTATAAAATACTGACCGCGATGATTTTGTGTTCGACGACATTGAACATATACAATTCTTGTAGGGAAATTTTCTTTTTTTACTAAATTAATAAGTTTCTTCGGGTCTATTTAAATTAATTAGGCGGTAACCGATGCTACACAATATTATCATCGAAATATTGTACGGAAAAGCTGCATTGACTCAGGCGTTTATGTTTTTTAATAATAAAAAATAAATAATAATATTATTGTTAATATAATCAACTATTTCAATTCATATTTCGCCTTGTAAAATTTTATAATTTCTTTTATTTTTCAATTAACATTTAAAATTAGATTTGTCAGCTGTATTAAGAAATAAATTCAATTTAATATCCCGTAAATGTTGATGTCCATCTAAACTGAACAAGTATTAAAGTTAAATCATTATTAATCAACCGATTAATATTAGGCTAATAAACCTCAATTTTTATCTTAACAAATTCGAATTTAAAGGTTCTATTTAAATCAGGCGCAAATTTTGTTGTTGTAGTTTTGATTGTTTCATTGAAAAATATAAAATGTAAAATGTAACATATACATATTTTATCATTAAAACGACGCTAAACATAATAAATACTACACGAGCTTAGGTAATAAATTATAACGTCTATATTAAAACATATATGACAACGGTGTTTTGACAACTGTTTTAGTAAATATATATTTGAATCGAACTTATTTTACATTGCCTTAGATAAATGGGATTAATTAAACTTGAATTATAAAGTTATATTCATATGTTTATAATGTAGCAATAAATCTTAAGTAACTAAAGTAAAAATAATACTAAAAATAATACGAGATAAAGTAAAGAATAATCTTTTGGCATATTTTGTTAGAAGTAAAAAATAAACTACTTTACATGCTAAACTACGTTTACAGGCCAATGGCACAGACATTAAAAAAATATATATAATAATCCTACCTTTTCCAGTAAATCCATAGCTAAAATTCACGATCCGCAAAAAAAAAACAACCTTCACTTTGACACTTTGAACTGTCAATTTTTAGCGGGATGTCACAGCGAGCTGCACAATTGTCAACGGACGTTATTATACTAAATGATAAATGATGAAATTGCTTTACTTATGTACTTGTTTATATAATTACACAAATCGTACGCTTACTGTTTGTTCGTTGCGATGTTAATTATATTTAAATTTAAAGATACTTCCAAAGGTAGATAAAATTATTTTTTTCCTTATCATCTCATTTGATTGTGGGTTCTCGGTGTGTATCTTTTAGATAGAAAAAATAAATATCAATTTGCACACGTTAGTAATAGGTATTCAATTTTCTTATAATCCTAATGACACATGACGAACTAAAGTTACTATGGTGCAATAAAATATTTTAATACTAACTCAAGGCTACTTTTAATCTCATCAAGGAAACTTGGATAAAAACACAACTTAATTTATTGACAAAAACGATATTTAATATTGTATATGTCCAAGCGGACTGAAGAAGCAAGCCTTCAGGCTTAATAAAATAAAAATTGTTATTTTTCAACCTTCTACTTTATTCACGTAGCCAAATAGGCAACTCCGTTCTTCATATTCCGCCTCACTTTGCGTCTTGTACGGAGAATTATTAAATTTAAATGAAAATAATTTTAAATATACAAATAGGGATCAAAATTCGATCCCGCGTTGCCAGATGTCCCGAGTTTGGTGGGACGTAAGGCATAATCACGCTTTTCACGGATTATTCCACGTACTGTAAGGAATCTTTTTTTATTATTTTAAGATTTTATTTAGTTACTAATAATTTGATAGAAATACAAATAATTAGGTGTATTCTTAAGTTACGTATAATTATTTCGAAGACTTATCTGCTTTACATATTGTTATTGTTAATTGTTTCAGTATAGTGAAGTTTTCCCATTAAAAACATTTTATATATTAAATCGTCATTATTTTTTTTTTGTTCTGCTTTTGGCGAAAAAATCTCACTTTTTACTTGAAATGTTCAAAAATCTCGCTTATCACCGAGAGAAAATCTGGCAACGCTAGATCCAAAATCTCTCGCAGACGCTGTCCCACCACCACAAGATCTTTAAACACAAAATCTTTAGAGGGACACTTAAAAAGAATAATAGAAAACAAAAATATTTTTTTTGAATTTCTTGTCTGTCTGTCTGTCGATTTATATGGTCACATTTTTCTCTGAAAATGCTGAACCGATTTACTTAAAAGTTTCATCAATTGTTTTGTTTTAACTCAACTTATCAATTAAAGTTTATTTAATAAAAATCGGTTCATTAAAAAAAGCTATCGTCATTTGAATGAATTCAAGTCATTGGTTTGCCTGCGAATGATATATAGTAATCGCGCTGGTAAGATTCTTAGCCAAAGAATGACATTCGAAACGTCTTGGTTATATGACAGAAATAAAGAACGATTTGATCTTCAAGGAAATATCAAGTAGAAATATATAGGTTTTTTGATTCGTTCGTTCGTTTGACATAAATCTATATAAAAATGCCTAAAATATCCTATCTACGTGTACTCTGCAATAACTACATATTTACCAATTGTACATTTAGCTAATATTTATATATATATATATATATATATATATATATATATGTAACTAATTTAAAAACTGTACACGAGTTAATATGCAATTATTACAGTTATTTTACAATGAATATTATAAATCCTTACCCAAATCAATAATTTAACATTTAAGGCTGTTTCTGAAGCGGTAAATTAAATAATTCACTGACATTAGCACATTTAACAGAGTTTTAAAATTATGATGTGATTTACATAACATATGTAAAAAGAACGTAATGTTACAAAAATATATACGTATAATAAGTAATTAGCTTTATGTATATTTTATAAATATCAAATATCAACATTGGTCGTATTTTTTAATTCAAAACAATCAAAAATTGTTATAGAATTTACGATAATGTAGTAAAAAAAACATATTAGAGATCATTATAATAGTTGTCAATCAATTCTGTTTATTAAATCAATAATCATGTATTATAATAATCATGTATTATAGTTTAAGCGGGCGAAGCCGCTGGCGAGCCACTAGTTTGGAATATAATTACATTTGTGACTTTTATTTCACTCTAATGTGACGAGAAAAATCGGCAATAAACATTAGTAACAAAGTTCAGATAGTTTATCGCGCGTATATCAAAAAATTGATTAGACCATTACACGAAGCACTCTTAACAAAATTTAAGACTTCTATATAATATTTAGAGAATGTATATGTATTATGTTGAAACGGATTATTGTACGAAAAAAGGTGCTGGGTTCAAATCCAATTTTTTTAATAATGTAAATAACATGGAATATTATTTTTATCACCATCCAAAGTCTATTTTTTTTTCTAAATTCTGTCAATTTAGGTTGTTTAGGTTAGGTTCGGTGCACTTGGAAGCCCTTAAAATAGGAAATAAAAAAATATATTTATACTAGTATAATAAAGCGGTAGAGTTTGTTTGTTTGTTTAAACGCTAAGATCTCTGGATCTACTGGTCCGGTTTACTTTCTTTTTATTTTATATGAAAGCTGCATTTTTCAGAACTTCTATAGGCTATATAACAATACGGTGTAAGTCTTAGTTAGCCTTAAATAACAATAATAAGCAACGCCATAGAATTGCTTTAAGCGCGTGCGCTGCAAATATAGCTTATCATACGCCAGTACGTTGTATGACAAACATATTAAATTTTATTAGATCTAAAACAAACTCCGCGACGCCATACATCTATCTCAATAAGGCATTTTGTGACAAAAAATATTTGAAAATTGTAAGGTGATATTTCTCGATTCTTATTTCACATGTATATTGAAACTTACAAGCAAAAAATATTTCATCATCAAGAAAATTTAATGAAGATAATCTTCAGCTTTTATAGCATGTATTTTGGACATATACTTTTCGAGAAAATGTTAAATTTAATAATTCAACGCTCTGTTAGGGTCACAATCCTAGGCTCGACTCCCGCGGAGGCGCCCTTGCCGACCATGACGTCCTATCATACAGTCACGTAGTGTTCATGATTGAATGTATTAATCTGTTAGCAAATGCAGCGTAATAAAAGTATTATAGGAGGTATGCGGGCGAAGCCGCGAGTAGACCGCTAGTACTTATATATAACAGAAACCTGATAAATATTAGTATTATTTTATGTATTTGTGTACGTACATGTTTTTATCATAAAATGATATATATACATGTATATTACTTTTTGTAATAATTACTAAACTGAAAAATACAATAAATTTTAATATTTTTGGGTTTTTTATAGTAAATTATATTATTGTTTGTCAGTAATTGATATATGATTAAGTAGTATTTTTTTTAACTTCCCAAATGCTACAATCTCTTCATACCTCTTTTACCTCGTCTACTGTCATTAACTTCCTTACACATTCTCTGGGGTCACTATGAGGACCCTGGGATCTGGGATTTTTATATGACCTTCCAATATCATCTACACTGTTTTATCAATATGAAGGTCAAGCAAAGTCTTCCCATACAGCCTTCATAAATCTTTTTTGCCATTCTTTCATCACTCATTGTATAAAAATACATTTCTTTATTCTCCCAGAGACAACCTCATTAGCTCCTGCCATTCTATTTATAGTAAATACACAGTAGAATTATGTATTAATATCCAATATTATCTGTGATGTTTGAGTAACATATAATATGGCTGTAGATGGAAATGTAATCCAAGATTACATCTAGCCATATTATGAATGTTCTATCAAGTAAAGTTCTTCCAGCAATAGAGAGTTAAGCAAATATATTTAAACAACTAGCTTTATACTTTTACTCGCAAAGCTAAAAGTGTAGATTGTATAAACATTAAAATAATTAATTTATCTGAGTTGGTGGTGAATCCACAATTATTGAATTTACAGTCAGATACTGTCCCACTGTGCTACAATGGCTTCAACTAATCTTATATAATGCACTATACATTCCATTTTGCATTTAAACAGTAATGAAATGACATTTATTTTATAAAAAAATTTAAAACACATAAGATCATTAATACCATCACCTAAATTGTATATTTGTAAATAAACATGCATAAACATTTTCAATGAAAACAAAATTCTATAAACATGCTTATTATTTCTATCTATAATTTCAATGTAAAATATAAAATCCTGTTAATTACAAAAAATACGTGTATTTTGTTTCTATTTCTCTTACCGCAGGTTTCAGCCTGTTGTCGTCGGCCTGTAATTTATAATAGCTTTTTATCTTTTACCCATTTAGTCCAAAAGTTATTTATTAAGAAAAAATGGATATTACTTTATGAGTTTGTTAAATATAATATAATTAATTTAATAAATTTTATACCTTTTAAGGTATATTTTGAATTTTAAATGTTTTAGCAGAACCGTGACATAATATACCCTAAACCAGTAGGAATCATAAGTAATTTTTGCTACAATATAACCTACAAAATTTGTGTCAATTACAATTAATAGAATATTTATTATAAATTAAATAATATTAGTATTTATAGAATATTCACTTTAANAATATTTTTTTTTACCTTTTAGGGTATATTTTGAATTTTAAATGTTTTAGCAGAACCGTGACATAATATACCCTAAACCAGTACAATATAACCTACAAAATTTGTGTCAATTACAATTAATAGAATATTTATTATAAATTAAATAATATTAGTATTTATAGAATATTCACTTTAATCTCAAGTGTGTAATCAAAATTCAATGACCTTTGCGACGCGCAAGGTCGAGAAAATAATATCTATACGTATTTACAAGAACGCGATAACTCCTTGCGGAGTTCAATCGTTTGTAATAGATAACTATTACCTTCCTTGGCTCGTTATCACCCATCGTTCACTGCAGAAACCGTTTAAAATTATTAAATTACTTAAAACCGACTTCGAAGCGAGTACAAACACCGTGTTTATGTAAATTTGACAGATGTCAAATTTGGTATAATATGTCAATGTCAATTTTGAGTGTTAAATATAATGTTTTATTTTACGCAGAGTTAATGTTGTGTACTTTTGATACCGTATTTTTTTTTATTATAATGAGATAAAAAATGTTTAAAAGAATGTGTAGTACGATTTGATTTCTTAAAAAGTATATTCTTAAGCTCTAAAACTATAGTAATGTTAAAACTTGAATCATGAATTCGGGTGTTAAATATAAAAGTAGGATACAGATCAAAAATATAAAACAGTTTATAAAAAACTTATTGATTTATTTTTATTTACAATTAACATTTATTTCAATACATTCTTTAAAAATAATGCTTTTACTTAAATCTAAAGAATATACAAAAACTTATACATAATTATATCCACAAATCGTCGTGAATATTTTTTTGAATCTTTTAATATTTTTTCACCAGTAAGTGAGGACTTATAAAGTGAAATATTTTAATCCTAAAATTATATATTTATTTATAACTGTGTATTTTGTTCGCTACAAATTTTACTAGATACTCGCAAACAAATGCAGGAACCAATACTGATTATCACAGATAATAATACGAAAAAGGAACATGTACCACCAATGAGATAAGGAAAATATTGGTTGTGTAAGTGGCATCTTCCAGCCTCGAACCAACCACACGTAGCCACTGTGAAAATATAAAAGAAGTTATTTTAATATAAAACATATGACAATGTGTTAATTAGCACTATAAAATCATTAAAAACATTGCGATTATATTTATTTTTTTATTCTTGCACTTCTTTTAGTATCATAACATATAGAATAAGTTTTATCATAAGAAATTAGAATACCATCTTGTTAAAAAAATATAAAAATGAAAATTTCTTAAAACAGACTATGCACCCCCACTATTTAGAATAGCAACGAAAAAAATATTACTCAAAGAAAATTACCTCGTATCCCAAAGAAAATTAAATTTCCACATACAAAAGTAATCAATGCTACCATCGACCACGACAGTCCCATGACAACAGATTTATCTCGCTTATCCACAACTTGTAGAAGCAGCATGCCTTGAGCTTGGAAAGCCAATACTGTAAATATAAAGAAATATAATAAGATTTAATATGGTTTGTAAGGTGTTCAATAAGTATATATAATAAGAGCGGCTTTGCACGCTTAAACTTAGTAATTTGTATATATTTTTTTAAATATACCTATAGTTTATATTTAAAAATATATATGCAAATTATTTATTTAGAAAACGTATAAACATTTGAACGCAGTGGGACTCGAAACCGTGCCTCCTGGAAACCGATCACTAAGCCAGGCTCTGACCAGTAAGTCATGCCTTCTCATCAAGCTACGTCGAAATTTTTATACGCTTGTTACAACTTATTTATTTTGTTAGCACCTCTGTACTATTTTTTTTACAAATTTCCGCTACCCAAAGATAATTACTAAGAATTATCGAAAAATACTTATTTATAAAACGTATAAAAATTTGAACATAGCGGGACTCGAACCCGTGCCTCCTGGATCAAGCTTTTTTATCTTTCAAAAGTGTGGAATAACACTTTAAAAATCTTAAAAAATATTTAATAAACAGCATTCTCTATTGCCAGACAATAATTCTTAAACGAAATATTTATTTAAATTTATATCTTGATTTCTTCGCTCTTGTGTCGAAGAAAAGCGCGGCGTCGAGTTCCGCCACTCAACACGTAATGACTTCAGAATTCCGCGGAAAGTGGGGAACGGAGTGTTTAACACTAGGTTCCCTCTGCCTACCCTGCTGTGTGCGGGATACAGCGTGAATTTGATAAAATTATATATAATTTACATTGTGTTCTGACACTCAACATGCAATAAATTGTCAACTCAAATTATTGACGATCTATATATAGACATTATTTTTCGTAAGTGTTGCGGGAGGTACGCATGGGCGTAGGAAGGGTGTTCGTCGAATCGGGTGGTCCGTGCCCAGCCCAGAATGGCTTGGTGCCCACCCCAGAAATTTTACTTATAATATAATTAGTCCAGAAAATTTAAAGAAAGAATATTTACACGAATATATCTGTTCAAAGCTAAAGTCCAGCCCCCATTAGAATATATCTCTAGACACGCTATTGGAGGCTATTTTTTTTTTGAAAAAAAATATTGGAGGTACGTGAAGAAAAAAATATATAATGGGACAGACTGACCTGTAAATGTAACTATAACAAAGAACATCATCGAATGAAGCTGATAGGAAGGCTTGCAGACGACGTCGCTGCAAGCGCCATCTAGAACTCGTCCATGACTACAAGTACAGTTGGAGTACATGCTGAAATATAATAAAAAAAATAATAACTTTCTTTAGAAAACATATATTAGTCTCGATAGCGCAACGATCTTATATTAAAAGTAAAGTTCTTAGTTTTCTAGCCTCGTTAGTAAGCAGTGTGTTTTTTTTCGCCACTTTAAATGAAACTACAGCTTTAACTACTCTATAAAAGCCTAATACAATTAAAACGAAAGAGGTGTGTCAACAATTAATTTTTTTTTTTTTCAATAAATAAATAGTAAAATTATCGTTGTAAAATGAAACGCCACTCTCACTCACGAATTCGAATCATAGGTATTAACGATGAAGTTGAACGTCGTTTAAGCTTATTATAGTAAATAAATAATTGCGTAAAATGGAACGAGAAATGTCCTTTTCTCGTTCTGGAATGTTTACTGAAAATTAAAAATGAAAGAAGTTTTGGTAGTATTTTTGTAGTAGTAGGTGTTTACGTTATTGATAACTGCGTCACACGTAATATACAGTTTGGATAAAAATCATAAATAAATAAAAAAAAATATCCACACTCACGAAATAAAAATAATAATCCTATTGTTCTATTTTACTCAAATACCTACCTATTTTCTAAATAGCATTCGACTTCTCCGACAATACCTACGACTCGATAGATTAGTGCCTGCGTGTGTCCGTAACAAATGGTGTTTTATTTTACAACGATAATATTATTATTTATTTTGTTTTAAAAAAATCACTTTTTCATTTTTGGCAAAATCTCTTTCGTTTTAATTGTAGTAATTAGGCTTTTATAGAGTAGGTAAAACTGTGCTTTCTTTTAGAGTGGTGAAGATAAAACAGATGTTTTTAGAAAGGTAGAAAAACTAAGAACTGAGTAATAATTCATAAGAAAATATTATCTCATATTAATGTATAAAAATGTTAAATCTATTTATTAAATAGTAATTGGGTACTTACAGAATTCCATTTATAGATTCAGAATTCCTGCATCCAGCCTGGCATGGAGATATGTAAGTAACCATTTCGTCCACAGCGCACACTGGTCGAAACTTATTCCAAAGTTCGTTACAGCTAGAAATACATTAAAACATGTAAAAAATTAAACATATAGAAAATAAAAACATTTTTTAATCTTGACATTGTGCCTGTGAGAAATGCACAGAGTTGGGTAGGCAGAAGGAACTTGGGAGTGTTAAGACACTTCGTTCACACTAAGGAGGTATTGCGTATTGAGAGGTGATAGTCAACGCCGCGCTTTACGTCGTTACCAGGGTGAGGACAATGAAAATATTAAATATTTAATTTCCTCCAATGGGAATGGATCTCACAATCTGTCGCTTAATCTGTCGCACTATCTGTGCTTCCGTGCCACAACGGCCTGTTCCACATACAGTAGCGTAGTCTCCGAACTCCACTTTCCGTACAATTTTCGAGATATTGCGTATTTAATAGCGGAACTCAACACCGGATTTTGTCTTGAAAATATTAAATAATTCATTCACCTAAGCACTAATCGAACCCACAGCCGTCCAATTTACAATCACACGCAGTCTTAACACTAAGTTCCCTCTGTCTACCCTGCTGTGTATGGTCATTAATGTGAAGCTAATTGATTTTTGATTTTAAAATATTATATAGGTAACATACTTGCAGCCCAAGCTACATTCAGGTTGCCCATAGAAGCTCCTGCTAAGGCCCACGACTTCACCCTTATCACACCGCGGGACGGCCGTTATCACTACATACATTATTAATGTCAATATACTCATCGTCGTAGCTTGTTTTATCGCCTTTGAATTGCAAAACTCTGTAAGAACAGGCGCTGAGAACTTCACCCCAGCGAGCTAAAATAAAACGGCAAATTAAAAAAAGGCTTTGCTTCCCTTATATCTTTTTAGTTTCACGCTGTGTCCCGCATATAAAAGAAAAGGCAGGGGAAACCTCGGGTCCGCCCATGTTTTCGAGAGATTGCACGTTGAACTCAAAGCTGCGCTTTATCTATTATCAGAGCTAGAAATCATTGCCCTCAGTAGGAGTCGAACCCACAGCCGTCGTGCTGTGGGTGTGGGTTACAGTCAGTGCTGCATCGTTCATATAATGAAAGAGACAAAAATTGACCTTGATTTTTATTAATTTGAATGAAATTGAAATGTCTTGTAATCAGACCAGAGAAACATCTTCTAAATTACATTTTGACAGGAGTCAGTCAGTCAGAGTAATTAAATTTAACTAATTTATTTTTAATTTCATTTTATTACGAACTATGTTTCGAATGAACATTTATAAATATATCACTAAACATCAGTTTTTAAATTTAAATTATATTCTGTGAAATGTATCAAAAGAAAAGTACCGTAGCGTTTGGCGCTCCGTTCCCTCTGACTTACCCGCTAGGGATAAAGCGTGAAGTTAAGTAAGTGAGTGAGTGTCAAAAGAACAACTTACCACTACAGTGACAATCAAAAAGTGATACAGGAAAAAATCTGTAAAATTAACAATTAAGTTATTTTCGCGAAGCATGTTGAACCTTATCTGAAAAACGAAAACAATACTAAATTGAACATTCTTCAATAAATCAACAGTACAATATATAAAAGTTTACTAACTTAAGTTTGCGTACATATGCATTTATTTTGTATGAAATGAATAACAAATATAAGTGTGTAATGATTTTTTTTTCTATGAAATATCTATTATTTTTCACGTTTCAATTTTTTTCCTTTATTTGTATTATAAGTTATTACTTCGGGCCAAATTTCACAACTTTCACTTTAACCCTTTCACACGGTGAAATACTCTATAGATTTTGATTGCGCGCCGAATTTCATGGAAAATGCAGCAAAATCTATGCATAAAAGCTCGTTTTTTTAAAAACTTTTGACTTAAAAGCTGATTCAAATTACCGTATATCTAAATATTTGATATAAATTTCAGCTTGATACCTCCACGCGATTTCAAGATAAATGGTTTTGACAGACGGACAACAAAGTGATACTAAAAGGATTCCGTTTCTAACTTTTGGGGTACGCAATCCAAATTTTTAAAAAGCCAGCTTCATGCTTTATCCCGCACACAGCAGGGTTGGCAGAGGGAACCTAGTATTAAGACACTCTATTCCCCACTTTCTGCCGAATTCTGGAGGCATTGCGTGTTGAGTAGCAGAATTCAACTAAATATTTCATCTCCTCGAGTGGGGATCGAACCCACAACCAGTCGGTTTTACAGTCACACTTTGTGCCCCTGCGCCACGACTGGCCTCGATTTTTTTTGGCCAAATTTTTAGTAGTACATAAATACGATCTTGTTACTACTGTAGTAATCACTTACAGGTAACGTTAAGCATAAACATACAAGAGTATGACACCTTACCACAACTATATCTATTTCGTTATATGCGTATCCCCACAACGCAGCCGCCAGAAGTCCCATGGCGAACATCTGTGACATCGCTACAGAATTATATATTACTCTTCCTACGCTTAGTAGAAAACCTGCAAAAAGATTAATTTTCAATAATTATTATATACATTATACCAAACGCCTCCAATCCATGCTGTACTTAATTTACAAAATATTTCTATATCAAAATTAAAAAAATCTTTACTGAACATGATACTTATGATTTCAATGCTCATCAAGAATAGTATAGAGAGCATCTGCACCACCGTGGCGCCCTCCCACGCCACGGTAGTGACTACCGTACGACTATAAACGTGACAGTCGTGGGTTCGAGTCCCACTCTGAACTTTTGTAACCAGTTGAACTTTTGTAACTCATTTATTGGTATGCCATAAATATTTTAATTTACTTACTTCTATTATCGTTTGGTAGAGCACATTTTTGTTCTCCATCAACTTCTGGTGCAGCTTTAGGCACGATGAAAAATAGTTGTACGATATTCAGAAGGAATCCTATCACAAAGATTGAGACCTGCACCGTTAAATTCTTCTCCACCATTGCAGTCATCATTCTTTCACCAATTACCAGTGGAATTACTCTAGATAAAAGAACTATACCTGCAGAAGGTAAAGGATCCATGAAATAAAATTATAGGAGATTTAGGTATGTCAGTACATTGTATTAAGAAAATATAAAAAAAATCGCGGTAGCGGTAGATTGAGCTACGGCGAAGTCTTTATACGCTTATGATAGAGATGCTGCAAATGATAATGCTGTTGATAAAATAAATAAGTTGTATTATTTATTTTATCAACAGCATTATTATTTCGGGAGAGATTTTTATAAATTTTCGCTACCAAAAGATAATTTTTTAGTGTTGATTAACATAAAGAAAACTGTTAAAGTAAAAAGCTGGAAACGTGCAATATGTATTTCACTTGAATCAATTCAAGCTATTTTTGAGCCTTTAAGATTTTCCTAACGTTTTGACTTAAAGCATAAAATTTAGCACATTTGTTAAAATCCCCTAACTTGTGTTTTTTTTTAATTTCAATAATTTAACTTAAACGGTTCGTGACATAAATTAAAGTATGAAAATTGTCATTTTTGTGTCTGACTCATCATCAAAAACCTAAACTTCCTAGAAACTTGATATTAGATACCAAGTGTTTATTCGGGATAAAATTCAAACAATAAATTTGAGATTTTTAATTTGGTTAAAATATAATTAAAATAATACGCCTACCATAGTGTAAACTTGTTTTCGAAGGCGCATATTCGTCGCTATAAGCAACTCCGTGACTCCAACACCCAACACGGGATATAATGAAGAACACCGACGTACAGATCAGAATCACTAGGCGGGTCGCTGAACGGACGGTCACACCTTCATACTCGATTCCGATGGCGTTTCCATTTGTTAGTTTGCAAAATTCTGAAAAATATTTGTGTCACATAACATAGGTTTCCTAAAAAGTTTTTTTTTAAATCTTGGAAGAGCTTCTATGGGTAAATCTTAATTAAGTTTACAATTTCAATCCGTAAAAAGTAGTGTTTTAAATTAAATTAAATTAAAATTAAATCAGCTTCACGCTGTATCCCGCACATAGCAGGGTAGGTAGAGGGAACCTAATGTTTAGACACTCCGTTCCCCACTTTCTGCCGAATTCTGGAGGCATTGCGTGTTGAGTGGCAGAACTCAACGCCGCGCTTAACCTCGACACCAGAGCGGAAATATAAATTGAATTAAATATTTCATCTCCTCGAGTGGAGATCGAACCCACAACCAGTCGGTTTTACAGTCACACCTCGTGCCGCTGCGCCGCGACTGGCCTTTTAAGTCTATTACAAAAATCTATTACTTTTATTTTAGTATTTTATATGACTAGCGACCCGCTCGGCGTCGTCCGCTTGAACCATGCGATTATTTATTTACTAATCTGAATTGCTTTCGTGTTCTAATAATAAATATCATTTTAAAGTTTCTATCAACATACATACATATAGTGGATAGTTCATCAAAGTTTTAAAAACTCTAAACATTGAACATTAAAATTTCAGTCAATTCAATAAAACATTTATTTTATAGCAATTTTGTCGAACAAAGTCTTTGTATTGATGTTTTTTTTTTTATTTATGAACCGATACAAATAAAACAAACAAAACAAACTATGAAAATTGCATTAAAGTCAGTTAAGCCGTTCCTGAGTTTAGCTTGCACAAGTGCACAGACAAACAGAAAACAGACAAAAAAAATTGTTGTCGAGTTCTATTACATTGTTAAATGCGTACAATTATAGATTTTCTCATATATTTACCACGTACAGACAATTTTATTATATGCATAGACTTTATAAAAACCAAGTGGTTTACTTTATAAATTGTGTAATATTTTTTTATTGTTTCTTATCAAACAATATTTTTGTATATGTATAATAAATATTATATTCTAAACTTACTAGATTCCTCTCTCCCATCCACATTTGGCATGAAGAACCAGGACAAGTAACACATCAAAACAGCTGATGTGTGGGTGAGGAGCGTTGATCTTCTTGTTCGAAAACCCCACCAGGCGATAAAAGGGGCAATTAAAGCTTCAAAAACTGATAACGCTAAGATAAGTATATCTGAAAATATATTTAATAACATATTTTTATATAATAACAGATTAAAGCCAGTCGTGGCGCAGGGGCACAGGCGTGTAAGTGAAAACGCGACAGGTTGTGGGTTCAACTCTTATTCGAGGGAATCAAATATTTTATAATTTAATTTTCTATAGAATGGCAGGTACTAGCAAAGATATCACGGTGAGAATGAAGAAGAACGTGCTCTGCTGGTTTGGGCACGTCGAACGAATGAGTGATGAAAGAATGGCAAAAAAGATTTATGATGAAAAAGTGAGTGGTAAGAGAGATAGGGGGAGACCTCGGTGGACCTTCGAAAACACAGTATCATAGATACTGGAGGAAGGTCACGTAAAAAGCATGAGAACCCCCCGAAGGGCATGTATGAAGAGGTTGATGACAGTGGACGAAGCGAAAGAAGTATGTAGAGACCGTAGCATTTGGCCCCCCGTTCTCTCTGACTACCCCGCTAGGGGGATAAAACGTGAAGCTAAGTTAAGTCAAGTTAATTTTCTTGCTCTGGTAATGAGGCAGATCGTGCCACTCAACTCAGGATTCGGCGTAAAGTGGGGGACTGAAGTCACATGTTCCCTCTGCCTCCTTCGCTGTTCGGTGGCGAAACATCAAGCTTTTCATTAAAATTCAAATAAAAATAATTTAAATGTAAACACTTCCAGGGAAGACTATCTATACTAGATAATTATTGGTTAAACACAATTTAACTATTTTCTTGCCTTCCATATGTGTTCTTAGTACATTATAGGTTCTGGTAACGTCTCGAAACATACAACTATACATTTGAGTCTACAAGATTTACATACAAGTATACTAAATGTACCACATAGTTACTTAATTTTTTTTTGTATTAATTTATAAATACACAGACTGCAACCTAATTTGTTTCAGTTAAACTAGTATATTAAATAATCTTTAATAATTTTTCGTTATTACTGAAACAAAATTAAATTCTAGAGCCAAATTAGGGCGTTTGGACAATGTTTAAGAGATATGACCATGGGCGTAGGAATAGGGGGCGCCGGGTGGTCAGTGAATATGGATATGACTTCGAAATAGTAAGAGGAGAACGGAGAGTATAGTTGAGTATTAATAAAAGGGAGAGTATTGTATTGTTGAGTATAAATTAAAGTTAGAAAAAGGATTTTTAATTTTTTTGCTACAGGGTAGGCAGAGGAACCTAATTTTAAGTTAACATAATGTTAACCATCTGTTATGTATATTTTCCGCTTAGTTCTTGGGACATTGTGTGTTGAGTGACGGATTTCAACGCCACACTTTGCCTTGTTAACAAAGCGAGAAGAGGAAAATGATTCATTCTCCCGAATGAGAATTGACCTCATAACATTATAAATATCGCTACAGATTAAAACATAGAGGTCGTCGCCTTCGTGGCGCAGTGGCACAAGAGTATAAGGATTGTGGGTTCGATCGCCACTTGAGGTAATGAATTATTATTGAATAATATTTTCTTTATTCGCTCTTGCAGCAAAGCAAAAGCCCGGCATTGAGTTTAACCACTCATGCCTCTAAAAGTAGGGAACGTAGTGTCTTAACACTATGCTCCCCCTCCATACCCCACTGTGTGCGGGATACAGCGTGAAGCTGATAAAAAGATAAAAACATACCTGTTGTGTAAGGCGGTAGTTCACCAACTTCTATATCCTGCTTAATTAATTTGTAAACGCAGATCTCTCCTAATGTAATTGTTAAAGTGATGCCCATCAAGATCCCTCGCAATTTTTCGGGTTTGAACGTCTTCTTGTTGAACCATGATGCTACTTTTTCTTTGGCTGGAAAAAAATAACATGAAGTATAGTTAAAAATCAAATTATTTTCTTCTATTCTCTTATCGTCGTGGCGCAACGCCGTAGCGAGGAATTGGCAATTAGGAAGAATTCACAATGTAGTGCCGGTCACAGTTCGTACTTGTTCAGATCTCATATTCTTGTATGAGAAATAAGTATTCTTATATGGGTGATTGGACCGGAAGTCGGAACTTGAGCCGAACGATAGATTGAATGGGCTGATTGCTTTTTCAATAGGATATTTAAATTTACAAAGTATTTTGAGATCGGACTGACGAAGAACCTTGTCTAGCACTATAGTGTGAATCCCCGCGTAGAATTAAATTATTTCATTTCCCCGCTTTAGTAGACAAAGCACGCTGTTGAGTTCCGCTACTCAACACGGAATGTTTCGAAAATTAGACAGTGTGAGGGGAGCGGAGTATCACAACAACTAACACTAGGTTCCACCTGTCTAGCCCGCTAGGCGGGAAAACGCGTGCTGTAAAAAATAATATATTAAAAGTATATTTTTTCTGCCTATAACTTTAATAAAAAATATTTACCTTTAGTGCAATCCCACCGTTTAATCATCTTGTAAGAATAAAATATTTCAAATAAGTAACTCAGTAATCAACTTTGCTGAATATTGTTCATTTGTCACACCTGATTGTTTAAATCTGTAACAAAAAAAAATTATGTTTGTATGTGCCGTAACGATAAATTAATTTTATTTTTCTATTGCTTAATTAAAATTTCTAAGCGATGTTTATTTTTTATATATATTTGAACTGGATTCAAATTCCTAACTTCATTCATAAAGACCACCCAGACCAGACATTCTAGCAGGGTAGGCGGAGAAAACCTAGTGATAAGACACCAAGTTTCCTTCCAAGAGAAAACCTAGTGGGACTCATGTGGGGGTCGAACCACAATTTTCGTGTTTACAGGCAGATTCTGTGCCGCTGCGCCACGTCGGCCCTTAACATAAAAGTACTTCGGAATTTTTAAATAAACATAAATTAATATGGGCTCAGAAAGTAGTTTTCATGAATTTACATATATTTACATCATTTTTTTAAATATGGAAATTGCGTCCGAAGGAGATGATGGCAGGGGACGTGTTGCTTTAGTAGGTATTTATTTATACGTAAGGTTAAAAAGTTTTAAATATTTGCCACTTTTAAATCTGAATGTCACTATTTTTTTAATTATTAGGTTCACTAACAATTCTAAATCGCCCAGTTACAACGTGGACGTGAACTTATCTTGTTCTGATTAAAATTGAAATAAAAGTGATTATAAGTCGCTCTCAATTCTAAGATCGATCTTGAGGTGCCGTTTTCATTCATAGATGTATTATATAATAATTTATACGGGCCTTATAATATATTAAGAAATAAATAGACTAATTTTAAATGCAATAAGTAGATTTTAAGACCCAAAACTTCCTGCGTAAAGCAAAAACTAACTAACTAAACTGTCTCCTATAAAAATACATAATGAAATCTAAAGACGAATTTAGATTAAATTATAACCTTTACCTCTCCAAAGGACTTACTCCAAAGGAAAGATTACATAAATAAATGAATTACATAAATAAGTGAAAAGTGAATATGTACTTATTGATAACATATACGTAGATACTCATTGATAATGATTTGGAGAGTTAGCTCTTATGCTGCTTATTAATAATTGAATTGTACACGAGTAGTGTCTATACTTTACACACAAAATTTATGAAGTCAGAACCTGAAAAGTGGTACTCTTCAGGTGTAGACTAAACCACTGGAATTTAGGGTCATATCATTTATAGCTTCAAACATATTCTTTAAACACAATGTTTGGCGTGTTTATTTTTTTTTAAATATATGTACATATGGGGTAATGCAGCCGTTATTCAACCAATATTTGTCCTGCAGAAGCGACCTATTCAATGCAATTCAGTGCAATCTATAACTTAGGTCCTAAAGACTCTTTAAGACAAACGTTTAAAGAAATTAATATATTGACAGTTGCATCTCAATATATTTCTGAAAATGTTATGTATATTAAGAAAAACATTAATAATTTTACCAAAATTGGTGATGTTCATAATATTAACACCTAGGCTTAATCTTAGTGCACCTGTAACTCGGCTGCATCGAATCCGCAATTCTTTTGCGTTTGATCCCAGAAAACGTCAGAGAATTTTCTATATTACGATTTAAAAAAATTGTGAAAAGCCGTTTGTGTGTTAAAGGTATTACCAAATTAATGATTTTATAAATGACTAGCGGCTCGCCAGCGGCTTCGCCCGCTAAAACTACATGATTATTGATTTAATGAGCAGAATTGATTGACAACTAAAATGACTTCTAATATGATTTTTTATTACTTTAATCTGTAATATTCTAATATGATTTTTTTACGACATTATCGTAATTTCTATAAGAATCTTTGATTGTTTCGAACTAAAAAATACGTTGATTACCAATGTTGATTTATAAAATATACATAAAACTAATTATTTATTATACGTATATATTTTTGTAACATTACGTTCTTTTTACCTATGTTACGTTTTTTAAAACTCTGTTAAATTTGATCTTCAAAGAAATATTAAGTAAATGCATAGATTAAGTAAATACATAGACGTTCGTTCGTTTGAAATAAATCTATATAAAAATGCCTAAAAACTTCCTTTCTACGTGTACACTGTAATAGCTACATATTTACCAATTGTACATTTAGCTAATAATATATGTAACTAATTTAAAAACTGTACAGGAGCTAATATGCAATTATTACAGTTATTTTACATAGAATATTATGAATCATTCAAATCAATAATTTAACATTTAAGGCTGT